>CAKKTE020000452.1:1200000-1699754 GCA_920105625.2 Clusia tigrina
ATTTGTATGTTGCAAACTTTGATAGGTGTAGGACGTACCGTATAGAAGTTAGGGCCATTTGAAGTTTTATCATTGTTTGATTTGGGACCCAAGGGTAGCATAGCTTTGAGCGACAGCTTAAACTGACGAGAGGCTCGAGGTCTTTATTGTTACAAAATTTCAAGGTTTTATGACGCTCCAGTAAAAAGTTACAAGCATTTGTATGTTGCAAACTTTGATAGGTGTAGGACGTACCGTACAGAAGTTAGGGCCATTTGAAGTTTTATCAGTGTTTGATTTGGGACTCAAGGGTAGTATAGATTTGAGCGATAGCTGAAATTGACAAGAGGCTCGAATACTTTATTGTTACAAAATTTCAACATTTTATGACGCTCCAGTAAAAAGTTACTAGCATTTGTATGTTGCAAACTTTGATAGGTGTAGGACGTACCGTATAGAAGTTAGGGCCATTTGAAATTTTAGCAGTGTTTGATTTGTAACTCAAGGGTAGCATAGCTTTGTGCGATAGCTTAAATTGACAAGAGGCTCGAGTACTTTATTGTTAAAAAATTTCAAGGTTTTATGACGCTCCAGTAAAAAGTTACAAGCTTTTGTATGTTGCAAACTTTGATAGGTGTAGGACGTACCGTATAGAAGTTAGGGCCATTTGAAGTTTTATAAGTGTTTGATTTGGGACCCAAGGTTAGCATAGCTTCGAGCGATAGCTTAAATTGACAAGAGGCTCGAGTACTTTATTGTTACAAAATTTCAAGATTTTAAGACGCTCCAGTAAAAAGTTACAAGCATTTGTATGTTACATACTTTGATAGGTGTAGGACGTACCGTATAGAAGTTAGGGCCATTTGAAGTTTTATCAGTGTTTGATTTGGGACTCGAGGGTAGCATAGCTTTGAGCGATAGCTTAAATTGGCAAGAGGCTCGAGTACTTTATTGTTACAAAATTTCAAGGTTTTATAACGCTCCAATAAAAAGTTACAAGCATTTTTATGTTGCAAACTTTGATAGGTTTAGGACGTACCGTATAGAAGTTAGGGCCATTTAAAGTTTTATCAGTGTTTGATTTGGGACTCAAGGGTAGCAAAGCTTTGAGCGATAGCTTAAATTGACAAGAGGCTCGAGTACTTTATTGTTACAAAATTTCAAGGTTTTATGACGCTTCAGTAAAAAGTTACAAGCATTTGTATGTTGCAAACTTTGATAGGTGTAGGACGTACCGTATAGAAGTTAGGGCCATTTGAAATTTTAGCAGTGTTTGATTTGGGACTCAAGGGTAGCATAGCTTTGTGCGATACCTTAAATTGACAAGAGGCTCGAGTACTTTATTGTTACAAAATTTCAAGGTTTTATGACGCTCCAGTAAAAAGTTACAAGCATTTTGTATGTTGCAAACTTTGATAGGTGTAGGACGTACCGTATAGAAGTTAGGGCCATTTGAAGTTTTATAAGTGTGTGATTTGGGACTCAAGGTTAGCATAGCTTCGAGCGATAGCTTAAATTGACAAGAGGCTCGAGTACTTTATTGTTACAAAATTTCAAGGTTTTATGACGCTCCAGTAAAAAGTTACAAGCATTTGTATGTTACATACTTTGATAGGTGTATGACGTACCGTATAGAAGTTAGGGCCATTTGAAGTTTTATCAGTGTTTGATTTGGGACTCAAGGGTAGCATAGCTTTGAGCGATAGCTTAAATTGACAAGAGGCTCGAGTACTTTATTGTTACAAAATTTCAAGGTTTTATGACGCTCCAATAAAAAGTTACAAGCATTTTTATGTTGCAAACTTTGATAGGTTTAGGACGTACCGTATAGAAGTTAGGGCCATTTAAAGTTTTATCAGTGTTTGATTTGGGACTCAAGGGTAGCAAAGCTTTGAGCGATAGCTTAAATTGACAAGAGGCTCGAGTAGTTTATTGTTACAAAATTTCAAGATTTTAAGATGCTCCAGTAAAAAGTTATGTACCGTATAGAAGTTAGGGCCATTTGAAATTTTAGCAGTGTTTGATTTGATACTCAAGGGTAGCATAGCTTTGTGCGATAGCTTAAATTGACAAGAGGCTCGAGTACTATGTTGTTACAAAATTTCAAGGTTTTATGACGCTCCAGTAAAAAGTTACAAGCATTTGTATGTTGCAAACTTTGATAAGTGTAGGACGTACCGTATAGAAGTTAGGCCCATTTGAAGTATTATCATTGTTTGATTTGGGACTCAAGGGTAGCATAGCTTTGAGCGATAGCTTAAATTGGCAAGAGGCTAGAGTACTATATTGTTACAAAATTTCAAGGTTTTTTGACGCTCCAGTAAAAAGTTACAAGCATTTGTATGTTACATACTTTGATAGGTGTAGGACGTACCGTATAGAAGTTAGGGCCATTTGAAGTTTTATCAGTGTTTGATTTGGGACTCAAGGGTAGCATAGCTTTGAGCGATAGCTTAAATTGGCAAGAGGCTCGAGTACTTTATTGTTACAAAATTTCAAGGTTTTATGACGCTCCAATAAAAAGTTACAAGCATTTTTATGTTGCAAACTTTGATAGGTTTAGGACGTACCGTATAGAAGTTAGGGCCATTTGAAATTTAGCAGTGCTTGATTTGGGACTCAAGGGTAGCATAACTTTGTGCGATAGCTTAAATTGACAATAGGCTCCAGTACTTTATTGTTACAAAATTTCAAGGTTTTATGACGCTCCAGTAAAAAGTTACAAGCATTTGTATGTTGCAAACTTTGATAGGTGTAGGACGTACCGTATAGAAGTTAGGGCCATTTGAAGTTTTATCATTGTTTGATTTGGGACCCAAGGGTAGCATAGCTTTGAGCGACAGCTTAAACTGACGAGAGGCTCGAGGTCTTTATTGTTACAAAATTTCAAGGTTTTATGACGCTCCAGTAAAAAGTTACAAGCATTTGTATGTTGCAAACTTTGATAGGTGTAGGACGTACCGTACAGAAGTTAGGGCCATTTGAAGTTTTATCAGTGTTTGATTTGGGACTCAAGGGTAGTATAGATTTGAGCGATAGCTGAAATTGACAAGAGGCTCGAATACTTTATTGTTACAAAATTTCAACATTTTATGACGCTCCAGTAAAAAGTTACTAGCATTTGTATGTTGCAAACTTTGATAGGTGTAGGACGTACCGTATAGAAGTTAGGGCCATTTGAAATTTTAGCAGTGTTTGATTTGTAACTCAAGGGTAGCATAGCTTTGTGCGATAGCTTAAATTGACAAGAGGCTCGAGTACTTTATTGTTAAAAAATTTCAAGGTTTTATGACGCTCCAGTAAAAAGTTACAAGCTTTTGTATGTTGCAAACTTTGATAGGTGTAGGACGTACCGTATAGAAGTTAGGGCCATTTGAAGTTTTATCATTGTTTGATTTGGGACCCAAGGGTAGCATAGCTTTGAGCGACAGCTTAAATTGACAAGAGGCTCGACGTCTTTATTGTTACAAAATTTCAAGGTTTTATGACGCTCGAGTAAAAAGTTACAAGCATTTGTATGTTGCAAACTTTGATAGGTGTGGGACGTACCGTATAGAAATTAGGGCCTTTGAAATTTTATCAGTGTTTGATTTGGGACTCAAGGGTAGCATAGCTTTGAGCAATAGCTTAAATTGACAAGAGGCTCGAGTACTTTATTGTTACTAAATTTCAAGGTTTTATGACGCTCCAGTAAAAAGTTACAAGCATTTGTATGTTGCAAACTTTGATAGGTGTAGGACGTACCGTATAGAAGTTAGGGCCATTTGAAGTTTTATCATTGTTTGATTTGGGACCCAAGGGTAGCATAGCTTTGAGCGACAGCTTAAATTGAGAAGAGGCACGAGTACTTTATTGTTACAAAATTTCAAGGTTTTAAGTTAAAGCATTTGTATGTTGCAAACTTTGATAGGTGTAGGACGTACCGAATAGAAGTTAGGGCCATTTGAAGTTTTATAAGTGTTTGATTTGGGACTCAAGGTTAGCATAGCTTTGAGCGATAGCTTAAATTGACAAGACGCTCGAGTACTATATTGTTACAAAATTTCAAGGTTTTATGACGCTCGAGTAAAAAGTTACTATCATTTGTATGTTGCAAACTTTGATAGGTGTAGGACGTACGGTATAGAAGTTAGGGCCATTTGAAGTTTTATCATTGTTCGATTTGGGACTCAAGGGTAGCATAGCTTTGAGCGATAAGTTAAATTGACAAGAGGCTCGAGGTCTTTATTGTTACAAAATTTCAAGGTTTTATAACGCTCCAGTAAAAAGATACAAGCATTTGTATGTTTCAAACTTTGATAGCTGTAGGACGTACCGTATAGAAATTAGGGCCATTTGAAATTTTATCAGTGTTTGATTTGGGACTCAAGGGTAGCATAGCTTTGAGCAATAGCTTAAATTGACAAGAGGCTCGAGTACTTTATTGTTACTAAATTTCAAGGTTTTATGACGCTCCAGTAAAAAGTTACAAGCATTTGTATGTTGCCAACTTTGATAGGTGTAGGACGTACCATATAGAAGTTAGGGCCATTTGAAGTTTTATAAGTGTTTGATTTGGGACCCAAGGTTAGCATAGCTTCGAGCGATAGCTTAAATTGACAAGAGGCTCGAGTACTTTATTGTTACAAAATTTCAAGATTTTAAGACGCTCCAGTAAAAAGTTACAAGCATTTGTATGTTACATACTTTGATAGGTGTAGGACGTACCGTATAGAAGTTAGGGCCATTTGAAGTTTTATCAGTGTTTGATTTGGGACTCGAGGGTAGCATAGCTTTGAGCGATAGCTTAAATTGGCAAGAGGCTCGAGTACTTTATTGTTACAAAATTTCAAGGTTTTATAACGCTCCAATAAAAAGTTACAAGCATTTTTATGTTGCAAACTTTGATAGGTTTAGGACGTACCGTATAGAAGTTAGGGCCATTTAAAGTTTTATCAGTGTTTGATTTGGGACTCAAGGGTAGCAAAGCTTTGAGCGATAGCCTAAATTGACAAGAGGCTCGAGTACTTTATTGTTAAAAAATTTCAAGGTTTTATGACGCTTCAGTAAAAAGTTACAAGCATTTGTATGTTGCAAACTTTGATAGGTGTAGGACGTACCGTATAGAAGTTAGGGCCATTTGAAATTTTAGCAGTGTTTGATTTGGGACTCAAGGGTAGCATAGCTTTGTGCGATACCTTAAATTGACAAGAGGCTCGAGTACTTTATTGTTACAAAATTTCAAGGTTTTATGACGCTCCAGTAAAAAGTTACAAGCATTTTGTATGTTGCAAACTTTGATAGGTGTAGGACGTACCGTATAGAAGTTAGGGCCATTTGAAGTTTTATAAGTGTTTGATTTGGGACTCAAGGTTAGCATAGCTTCGAGCGATAGCTTAAATTGACAAGAGGCTCGAGTACTTTATTGTTACAAAATTTCAAGGTTTTATGACGCTCCAGTAAAAAGTTACAAGCATTTGTATGTTACATACTTTGATAGGTGTATGACGTACCGTATAGAAGTTAGGGCCATTTGAAGTTTTATCAGTGTTTGATTTGGGACTCAAGGGTAGCATAGCTTTGAGCGATAGCTTAAATTGGCAAGAGGCTCGAGTACTTTATTGTTACAAAATTTCAAGGTTTTATGACGCTCCAATAAAAAGTTACAAGCATTTTTATGTTGCAAACTTTGATAGGTTTAGGACGTACCGTATAGAAGTTAGGGCCATTTAAAGTTTTATCAGTGTTTGATTTGGGACTCAAGGGTAGCAAAGCTTTGAGCGATAGCTTAAATTGACAAGAGGCTCGAGTAGTTTATTGTTACAAAATTTCAAGATTTTAAGATGCTCCAGTAAAAAGTTATGTACCGTATAGAAGTTAGGGCCATTTGAAATTTTAGCAGTGTTTGATTTGATACTCAAGGGTAGCATAGCTTTGTGCGATAGCTTAAATTGACAAGAGGCTCGAGTACTATGTTGTTACAAAATTTCAAGGTTTTATGACGCTCCAGTAAAAAGTTACAAGCATTTGTATGTTGCAAACTTTGATAAGTGTAGGACGTACCGTATAGAAGTTAGGCCCATTTGAAGTATTATCATTGTTTGATTTGGGACTCAAGGGTAGCATAGCTTTGAGCGATAGCTTAAATTGGCAAGAGGCTCGAGTACTATATTGTTACAAAATTTCAAGGTTTTTTGACGCTCCAGTAAAAAGTTACAAGCATTTGTATGTTACATACTTTGATAGGTGTAGGACGTACCGTATAGAAGTTAGGGCCATTTGAAGTTTTATCAGTGTTTCATTTGGGACTCAAGGGTAGCATAGCTTTGAGCGATAGCTTAAATTGGCAAGAGGCTCGAGTACTTTATTGTTACAAAATTTCAAGGTTTTATGACGCTCCAATAAAAAGTTACAAGCATTTGTATGTTGCTTCCTTTGATAGGTTTAGGACGTACTGTATAGAAGTTATAGCTATTTGAAGTTTTATCAGTGTTTGATTTGGGACTCAAGGGTAGCAAAGCTTTGAGCGATAGCTTAAATTGACAAGAGGCTCGAGTACTTTATTGTTACAAAATTTCAAGGTTTTATGACGCTTCAGTAAAAAGTTACAAGCATTTGTATGTTGCAAACTTTGATAGGTGTAGGACGTACCGTATAGAAGTTAGGGCCATTTGAAATTTTAGCAGTGTTTGATTTGGGACTCAAGGGTAGCATAGCCTTGTGCGATAGCTTAAATTGACAAGAGGCTCGAGTACTTTATTGTTACAAAATTTCAAGGTTTTATAACGCTCCAGTAAAAAGTTACAAGCATTTGTATGTTGCAAACTTTGATAGGTGTAGGACGTACCGTATAGAAGTTAGGGCCTTTTGAAGTTTTATCATTATTTTATTTGGGACCCAAGGGTAGCATAGCTTTGAGCGACAGCTTAAATTGACAAGAGGCTCGAGGTCTTCATTGTTACAAAATTTCAAGGTTTTATGACGCTCCAGTAAAAAGTTACAAGCATTTGTATGTTGCAAACTTTGATAGGTGTAGGACGTACCGGACAGAAGTTAGGGCCATTTGAAGTTTTATCAGTGTTTGATTGGGGACTCAAGGGTAGCATAGCTTTGAGCGATAGCTTTAATTGACAAGAGGCTCGAGTACTTTATTGTTACAAAATTTCAAGATTTTATGACGCTCCAGTAAAAAGTTACTAGCATTTGTATGTTGCAAACTTTGATAGGTGTAGGACGTACCGTATAGAAGTTAGGGCCATTTCAAATTTTAGCAGTGTTTGATTTGGGACTCAAGGGTAGCATAGTTTTTTGCGATAGCTTAAATTGACAAGAGGCTCGAGTACTTTATTGTTACAAAATTTCAAGGTTTTATTACGCTCGAGTAAAAAGTTACAAGCATTTGTATGTTGCAAACTTTGATAGGTGTAGGACGTACCGTATATAAGTTACGGCCATTTGAAGTTTTATCAGTGTTTGATTTGGGACTCAAGGGTAGCATACCTTTGAGCGATAGCTTAAATTGGCAAGAGGCTCGAGTACTTTATTGTTACAAAATTTCAAGGTTTTATGACACTCCAATAAAAAGTTACAAGCATTTGTATGTTGCAAACTTTGATAGCTGTAGGACGTACCGTATAGAAGTTAGGGCCATTTGAAGTTTTATAAGTGTTTGATTTGGAACCCAAGGTTGGCATAGCTTCGAGCGATAGCTTAAATTGACAAGAGGCTCGAGTACTTTATTGTTACAAAATTTCAAGGTTTTATGACGCTCCAGTAAAAAGTTACAAGCATTTGTATGTTACATACTTTGATAGGTGTAGGACGTACCGTATAGAAGTTAGGGCCATTTGAAGTTTTATCAGTGTTTGATTTGGGACTCAAGGGTAGCATAGCTTTGAGCAATAGCTTAAATTGACAAGAGGCTCGAGTACTTTATTGTTACTAAATTTCAAGGTTTTATGACGCTCCAGTAAAAAGTTACAAGCATTTGTATGTTGCCAACTTTGATAGGTGTAGGACGTACCATATAGAAGTTAGGGCCATTTGAAGTTTTATAAGTGTTTGATTTGGGACCCAAGGTTGGCATAGCTTCGAGCGATAGCTTAAATTGACAAGAGGCTCGAGTACTTTATTGTTACAAAATTTCAAGGTTTTATGACGCTCCAGTAAAAAGTTACAAGCATTTGTATGTTACATACTTTGATAGGTGTAGGACGTACCGTATAGAAGTTAGGGCCATTTGAAGTTTTATCAGTGTTTGATTTGGGACTCAAGGGTAGCATAGCTTTGAGCGATAGCTTAAATTGGCAAGAGGCTCGAGTACTTTATTGTTACAAAATTTCAAGGTTTTATAACGCTCCAATAAAAAGTTACAAGCATTTTTATGTTGCAAACTTTGATAGGTTTAGGACGTACCGTATATAAGTTACGGCCATTTGAAGTTTTATCAGTGTTTGATTTGGGACTCAAGGGTAGCATAGCTTTGAGCAATAGCTTAAATTGACAAGAGGCTCGAGTACTTTATTGTTACTAAATTTCAAGGTTTTATGACGCTCCAGTAAAAAGTTACAAGCATTTGTATGTTGCCAACTTTGATAGGTGTAGGACGTACCATATAGAAGTTAGGGCCATTTGAAGTTTTATAAGTGTTTGATTTGGGACCCAAGGTTGGCATAGCTTCGAGCGATAGCTTAAATTGACAAGAGGCTCGAGTACTTTATTGTTACAAAATTTCAAGGTTTTATGACGCTCCAGTAAAAAGTTACAAGCATTTGTATGTTACATACTTTGATAATTGTAGGACGTACCGTATAGAAGTTAGGGCCATTTGAAGTTTTATCAGTGTTTGATTTGGGACTCAAGGGTAGCATAGCTTTGAGCGATAGCTTAAATTGGCAAGAGGCTCGAGTACTTTATTGTTACAAAATTTCAAGGTTTTATAACGCTCCAATAAAAAGTTACAAGCATTTTTATGTTGCAAACTTTGATAGGTTTAGGACGTACCGTATAGAAGTTAGGGCCATTTAAAGTTTTCTCAGTGTTTGATTTGGGACTCAAGGGTAGCAAAGCTTTGAGCGATAGCTTAAATTGACAAGAGGCTCGAGTACTTTATTGTTACAAAATTTCAAGGTTTTATGACGCTTCAGTAAAAAGGTACAAGCATTTGTATGTTGCAAACTTTGATAGGTGTAGGACGTACCGTATAGAAGTTAGGGCCATTTGAAATTTTAGCAGTGTTTGATTTGGGACTCAAGGGTAGCATAGCTTTGTGCGATACTTTAAATTGACAAGAGGCTCGAGTACTTTATTGTTACAAAATTTCAAGGTTTTATGACGCTCCAGTAAAAAGTTACAAGCATTTTGTATGTTGCAAACTTTGATAGGTGTAGGACGTACCGTATAGAAGTTAGGGCCATTTGAAGTTTTATAAGTGTTTGATTTGGGACTCAAGGTTAGCATAGCTTCGAGCGATAGCTTAAATTGACAAGAGGCTCGAGTACTTTATTGTTACAAAATTTCAAGGTTTTATGACGCTCCAGTAAAAAGTTACAAGCATTTGTATGTTGCAAACTTTGATAGGTTTAGGACGTACCGTATAGAAGTTAGGGCCATTTAAAGTTTTATCAGTGTTTGATTTGGGACTCAAGGGTAGCAAAGCTTTGAGCGATAGCTTAAATTGACAAGAGGCTCGAGTAGTTTATTGTTACAAAATTTCAAGATTTTAAGATGCTCCAGTAAAAAGTTATGTACCGTATAGAAGTTAGGGCCATTTGAAATTTTAGCAGTGTTTGATTTGATACTCAAGGGTAGCATAGCTTTGTGCGATAGCTTAAATTGACAAGAGGCTCGAGTACTATATTGTTACAAAATTTCAAGGTTTTATGACGCTCGAGTAAAAAGTTACAAGCATTTGTATGTTGCAAACTTTGATAGGTGTAGGACGTACCGTATAGAAATTACGGCCATTTGAAGTTTTATCAGTGTTTGATTTGGGACTCAAGAGTAGCATAGCCTTGTGTGATAGCTTAAATTGACAAGAGGCTCGAGTACTTTATTGTTACAAAATTTCAAGGTTTTATGACGCTCCAATAAAAAGTTACAAGCATTTGTATGTTGCATCCTTTGATAGGTTTAGGACGTACTGTATAGAAGTTAGAGCTATTTGAAGTTTTATCAGTGTTTGATTTGGGACTCAAGGGTAGCAAAGCTTTGAGCGATAGCTTAAATTGACAAGAGGCTCGAGTACTTTATTGTTACAAAATTTCAAGGTTTTATGACGCTTCAGTAAAAAGTTACAAGCATTTGTATGTTGCAAACTTTGATAGGTGTAGGACGTACCGTATAGAAGTTAGGGCCATTTGAAATTTTAGCAGTGTTTGATTTGGGACTCAAGGGTAGCATAGCCTTGTGCGATAGCTTAAATTGACAAGAGGCTCGAGTACTTTATTGTTACAAAATTTCAAGGTTTTATAACGCTCCAGTAAAAAGTTACAAGCATTTGTATGTTGCAAACTTTGATAGGTGTAGGACGTACCGTATAGAAGTTAGGGCCATTTGCAGTTTTATCATTATTTGATTTGGGATCCAAGGGTAGCATAGCTTTGAGCGACAGCTTAAATTGACAAGAGGCTCGAGGTCTTCATTGTTACAAAATTTCAAGGTTTTATGACGCTCCAGTAAAAAGTTACAAGCATTTGTATGTTGCAAACTTTGATAGGTGTAGGACGTACCGGACAGAAGTTAGGGCCATTTGAAGTTTTGTCAGTGTTTGATTGGGGACTCAAGGGTAGCATAGCTTTGAGCGATAGCTTTAATTGACAAGAGGCTCGAGTACTTTATTGTTACAAAATTTCAAGATTTTATGACGCTCCAGTAAAAAGTTACTAGCATTTGTATGTTGCAAACTTTGATAGGTGTAGGACGTACCGTATAGAAGTTAGGGCCATTTCAAATTTTAGCAGTGTTTGATTTGGGACTCAAGGGTAGCATAGTTTTTTGCGATAGCTTAAATTGACAAGAGGCTCGAGTACTATATTGTTACAAAATTTCAAGGTTTTATGACGCTCGAGTAAAAAGTTACAAGCATTTGTATGTTGCAAACTTTGATAGGTGTAGGACGTACCGTATATAAGTTACGGCAATTTGAAGTTTTATCAGTGTTTGATTTGGGACTCAAGGGTAGCATAGCTTTGAGCGATAGCTTAAATTGGCAAGAGGCTCGAGTACTTTATTGTTACAAAATTTCAAGGTTTTATGACACTCCAATAAAAAGTTACAAGCATTTGTATGTTGCAAACTTTGATAGGTTTAGGACGTACCGTATAGAAGGTGGGGCCATTTGAAGTTTTATCAGTGTTTGATTTGGGACTCAAGGGTAGCAAAGCTTTGAGCGATAGCTTAAGTTGACAAGAGGCTCGAGTACTTTATTGTTACAAAATTTCAAGGTTTTATGACGCTTCAGTAAAAAGTTACAAGCATTTGTATGTTGCAAACTTTGATAGGTGTAGGACGTACCGTATAGAAGTTAGGGCCATTTGCAGTTTTATCATTGTTTGATTTGGGACTCAAGGGTAGCATAGCTGTGAGCGACAGCTTAAATTGACAAGAGGCTCGAGGTCTTTATTGTTACAAAATTTCAAGGTTTTATGACGCTCCAGTAAAAAGTTACAAGCATTTGTATGTTGCAAACTTTGATAGGTGTAGGACGTACCGTACAGAAGTTAGGGCCATTTGAAGTTTTATCAGTGTTTGATTTGGGACTCAAGGGTACCATAGCTTTGAGCGATAGCTTAAATTGACAAGAGGCTCGAGTACTTTATTGTTACAAAATGTCAAGATTTTATGACGCTCCAGTAAAAAGTTACTAGCATTTGTATGTTGCAAACTTTGATAGGTGTAGGACGTACCGTATAGAAGTTAGGGCCATTTGAAATTTTAGCAGTGTTTGATTTGGGACTCAAGGGTAGCATAGCTTTGTGCGATAGCTTAAATTGACAAGAGGCTCGAGTACTATATTGTTACAAAATTTCAAGGTTTTATGACGCTCGAGTAAAAAGTTACAAGCATTTGTATGTTGCAAACTTTGATAGGTGTAGGACGTACCGTATAGAAGTTACGGCCATTTGAAATTTTATCAGTGTTTGATTTGGGACTCAAGGGTAGCATAGCTTTGAGCGATAGGTTAAATTGACAAGAGGCTCGAGGTCTTTATTGTTACAAAATTTCAAGGTTTTATAACGATCCAGTAAAAAGTTACAAGCATTTGTATGTTGCAAACTTTGATAGCTGTAGGACGTACCGTATAGAAGTTAGGGCTATTTGAAATTTTATCAGTGTTTGATTTGGGACTCAAGGGTAGCATAGCTTTGAGCGATAGCTTAAATTGACAAGAGGCTCGAGTACTTTATCGTTACAAAATTTCAAGGTTTTATGACGCTCCAGAAAAAAGTTACAAGCATTTGTATGTTGCCAACTTTGATAGGTGTAGGACGTACCGTATAGAAGTTAGGACCATTTGAAGTTTTATCATTATTTGATTTGGGACCCAAGGGTAGCATAGCTTTGAGCGACAGCTTAAATTGACAAGAGGCTCGAGGTCTTCATTGTTACAAAATTTCAAGGTTTTATGACGCTCCAGTAAAAAGTTACAAGCATTTGTATGTTGCAAACTTTGATAGGTGTAGGACGTACCGGACAGAAGTTAGGGCCATTTGAAGTTTTATCAGTGTTTGATTGGGGACTCAAGGGTAGCATAGCTTTGAGCGATAGCTTTAATTGACAAGAGGCTCGAGTACTTTATTGTTACAAAATTTCAAGATTTTATGACGCTCCAGTAAAAAGTTACTAGCATTTGTATGTTGCAAACTTTGATAGGTGTAGGACGTACCGTATAGAAGTTAGGGCCATTTCAAATTTTAGCAGTGTTTGATTTGGGACTCAAGGGTAGCATAGTTTTTTGCGATAGCTTAAATTGACAAGAGGCTCGAGTACTATATTGTTACAAAATTTCAAGGTTTTATGACGCTCGAGTAAAAAGTTACAAGCATTTGTATGTTGCAAACTTTGATAGGTGTAGGACGTACCGTATATAAGTTACGGCCATTTGAAGTTTTATCAGTGTTTGATTTGGGACTCAAGGGTAGCATACCTTTGAGCGATAGCTTAAATTGGCAAGAGGCTCGAGGTCTTTATTGTTACAAAATTTCAAGGTTTTATGACGCTCCAGTAAAAAGTTACAAGCATTTGTATGTTGCATCATTTGATAGGTTTAGGACGTACTGTATAGAAGTTAGGGCCATTTGAAGTTTTATGAGTGTTTGATTTGGGACTCAAGGGTAGCAAAGCTTTGAGCGATAGCTTAAATTGACAAGAGGCTCGAGTATTTTATTGTTACAAAATTTCAAGGTTTTATGACGCTTCAGTAAAAAGTTACAAGCATTTGTATGTTGCATCATTTGATAGGTGTAGGACGTACCGTACAAAAGTTAGGGCCATTTGAAGTTTTATCAGTGTTTGATTTGGGACCCAAGGGTAGCATAGCTTTGATCGATTGCTTTAATTGACAAGAGGCTCGAGTAGTTTATTGTTACAAAATTTCAAGATTTTAAGATGCTCCAGTAAAAAGTTATGTACCGTATAGAAGTTAGGGCCATTTGAAATTTTAGCAGTGTTTGATTTGATACTCAAGGGTAGCATAGCTTTGTGCGATAGCTTAAATTGACAAGAGGCTCGAGTACTATATTGTTACAAAATTTCAAGGTTTTATGACGCTCGAGTAAAAAGTTACAAGCATTTGTATGTTGCAAACTTTGATAGGTGTAGGACGTACCGTATAGAAATTACGGCCATTTGAAGTTTTACCAGTGTTTGATTTGGGACTCAAGAGTAGCATAGCCTTGTGTGATAGCTTAAATTGACAAGAGGCTCGAGTACTTTATTGTTACAAAATTTCAAGGTTTTATGACGCTCCAATAAAAAGTTACAAGCATTTGTATGTTGCATCCTTTGATAGGTTTAGGACGTACTGTATAGAAGTTAGAGCTATTTGAAGTTTTATCAGTGTTTGATTTGGGACTCAAGGGTAGCAAAGCTTTGAGCGATAGCTTAAATTGACAAGAGGCTCGAGTACTTTATTGTTACAAAATTTCAAGGTTTTATGACGCTTCAGTAAAAAGTTACAAGCATTTGTATGTTGCAAACTTTGATAGGTGTAGGACGTACCGTATAGAAGTTAGGGCCATTTGAAATTTTAGCAGTGTTTGATTTGGGACTCAAGGGTAACATAGCCTTGTGCGATAGCTTAAATTGACAAGAGGCTCGAGTACTTTATTGTTACAAAATTTCAAGGTTTTATAACGCTCCAGTAAAAAGTTACAAGCATTTGTATGTTGCAAACTTTGATAGGTGTAGGACGTACCGTATAGAAGTTAGGGCCATTTGAAGTTTTATCATTATTTGATTTGGGACCCAAGGGTAGCATAGCTTTGAGCGACAGCTTAAATTGACAAGAGGCTCGAGGTCTTCATTGTTACAAAATTTCAAGGTTTTATGACGCTCCAGTAAAAAGTTACAAGCATTTGTATGTTGCAAACTTTGATAGGTGTAGGACGTACCGGACAGAAGTTAGGGCCATTTGAAGTTTTATCAGTGTTTGATTGGGGACTCAAGGGTAGCATAGCTTTGAGCGATAGCTTTAATTGACAAGAGGCTCGAGTACTTTATTGTTACAAAATTTCAAGATTTTATGACGCTCCAGTAAAAAGTTACTAGCATTTGTATGTTGCAAACTTTGATAGGTGTAGGACGTACCGTATAGAAGTTAGGGCCATTTCAAATTTTAGCAGTGTTTGATTTGGGACTCAAGGGTAGCATAGTTTTTTGCGATAGCTTAAATTGACAAGAGGCTCGAGTACTATATTGTTACAAAATTTCAAGGTTTTATGACGCTCGAGTAAAAAGTTACAAGCATTTGTATGTTGCAAACTTTGATAGGTGTAGGACGTACCGTATATAAGTTACGGCCATTTGAAGTTTTATCAGTGTTTGATTTGGGACTCAAGGGTAGCATACCTTTGAGCGATAGCTTAAATTGGCAAGAGGCTCGAGTACTTTATTGTTACAAAATTTCAAGGTTTTATGACACTCCAATAAAAAGTTACAAGCATTTGTATGTTGCAAACTTTGATAGGTTTAGGACGTACCGTATAGAAGGTGGGGCCATTTGAAGTTTTATCAGTGTTTGATTTGGGACTCAAGGGTAGCAAAGCTTTGAGCGATAGCTTAAGTTGACAAGAGGCTCGAGTACTTTATTGTTACAAAATTTCAAGGTTTTATGACGCTTCAGTAAAAAGTTACAAGCATTTGTATGTTGCAAACTTTGATAGGTGTAGGACGTACCGTATAGAAGTTAGGGCCATTTGCAGTTTTATCATTGTTTGATTTGGGACTCAAGGGTAGCATAGCTGTGAGCGACAGCTTAAATTGACAAGAGGCTCGAGGTCTTTATTGTTACAAAATTTCAAGGTTTTATGACGCTCCAGTAAAAAGTTACAAGCATTTGTATGTTGCAAACTTTGATAGGTGTAGGACGTACCGTACAGAAGTTAGGGCCATTTGAAATTTTAGCAGTGTTTGATTTGGGACTCAAGGGTAGCATAGCTTTGTGCGATAGCTTAAATTGACAAGAGGCTCGAGTACTATATTGTTACAAAATTTCAAGGTTTTATGACGCTCGAGTAAAAAGTTACAAGCATTTGTATGTTGCAAACTTTGATAGGTGTAGGACGTACCGTATAGAAGTTACGGCCATTTGAAATTTTATCAGTGTTTGATTTGGGACTCAAGGGTAGCATAGCTTTGAGCGATAGGTTAAATTGACAAGAGGCTCGAGGTCTTTATTGTTACAAAATTTCAAGGTTTTATAACGATCCAGTAAAAAGTTACAAGCATTTGTATGTTGCAAACTTTGATAGCTGTAGGACGTACCGTATAGAAGTTAGGGCTATTTGAAATTTTATCAGTGTTTGATTTGGGACTCAAGGGTAGCATAGCTTTGAGCGATAGCTTAAATTGACAAGAGGCTCGAGTACTTAATCGTTACAAAATTTCAAGGTTTTATGACGCTCCAGAAAAAAGTTACAAGCATTTGTATGTTGCCAACTTTGATAGGTGTAGGACGTACCGTATAGAAGTTAGGACCATTTGAAGTTTTATAAGTGTTTGATTTGGGACCCAAGGGTAGCATAGCTTTGAGCGACAGCTTAAATTGAGAAGAGGCTCGAGATCTTTATTGTTACAAAATTTCAAGGTTTTATGACGCTCCAGTAAAAAGTTACAAGCATTTGTATGTTGCAAACTTTAATAGGTGTAGGACGTACCGTACAGAAGTTAGGGCCATTTGAAGTTTTATCAGTGTTTGATTTGGGACTCAAGGGTAGCATAGCTTTGTGCGATAGCTTAAATTGACAAGAGGCTCGAGTACTATATTGTTACAAAATTTCAAGGTTTTATGACGCTCGAGTAAAAAGTTACAAGCATTTGTATGTTGCAAACTTTGATAGGTGTACAGAAGTTAGGGCCATTTGAAATTTTAGCAGTGTTTGATTTGGGACTCAAGGGTAGCATAGCTTTGTGCGATAGCTTAAATTGACAAGAGACTCGAGTACTATATTGTTACAAAATTTCAAGGTTTTATGACGCTCGAGTAAAGAGTTACAAGCATTTGTATGGTACATACTTTGATAGGTGTAGGACGTACCGTATAGAAATTAGGGCCATTTGAAGTTTTATCATTGTTTGATTTGGGACCCAAGGGTAGCATAGCTTTGAGCGACAGCTTAAATTGAGAAGAGGCTCGAGATCTTTATTGTTACAAAATTTCAAGGTTTTATGACGCTCCAGTAAAAAGTTACAAGCATTTGTATGTTGCAAACTTTAATAGGTGTAGGACGTACCGTACAGAAGTTAGGGCCATTTGAAGTTTTATCAGTGTTTGATTTGGGACTCAAGGGTAGCATAGCTTTGTGCGATAGCTTAAATTGACAAGAGGCTCGAGTACTATATTGTTACAAAATTTCAAGGTTTTATGACGCTCGAGTAAAAAGTTACAAGCATTTGTATGTTGCAAACTTTGATAGGTGTACAGAAGTTAGGGCCATTTGAAATTTTAGCAGTGTTTGATTTGGGACTCAAGGGTAGCATAGCTTTGTGCGATAGCTTAAATTGACAAGAGGCTCGAGTACTATATTGTTACAAAATTTCAAGGTTTTATGACGCTCGAGTAAAAAGTTACAAGCATTTGTATGTTGCAAACTTTGATAGGTGTAGGACGTACCGTATATAAGTTACGGCCATTTGAAGTTTTATCAGTGTTTGATTTGGGTAGCATACCTTTGAGCGATAGCTTAAATTGGCAAGAGGCTCGAGTACTTTATTGTTACAAAATTTCAAGGTTTTATGACGCTCCAATAAAAAGTTACAAGCATTTGTATGTTGCAAACTTTGATAGGTTTAGGACGTACCGTATAGAAGTTAGGGCCATTTGAAGTTTTATCAGTGTTTGATTTGGGACTAAAGGGTAGCAAAGCTTTGAGCGATAGCTTAAGTTGACAAGAGACTCGAGTACTTTATTGTTACAAAATTTCAAGGTTTTATGACGCTTCAGTAAAAAGTTACAAGCATTTGTATGTTGCAAACTTTGATAGGTGTAGGACGTACCGTATAGAAGTTAGGGCCATTTGAAATTTTAGCAGTGTTTGATTTGGGACTCAAGGGTAGCATAGCTTTGTGCGATAGCTTAAATTGACAAGAGGCTCGAGTACTTTATTGTTACAAAATTTCAAGATTTTATGACGCTCCAGTAAAAAGTTACTAGCATTTGTATGTTGCAAACTTTGATAGGTGTCGGACGTACCGTATAGAAGTTGGGGCCATTTGAAATTTTAGCAGTGTTTGATTTGGGACTCAAGGGTAGCATAGCTTTGTGCGATAGCTTAAATTGACAAGAGGCTCGAGTACTATATTGTTACAAAATTTCAAGGTTTTATGACGCTCGAGTAAAAAGTTTCAAGCATTTGTATGTTGCAAACTTTGATAGGTGTAGGACGTACCGTATAGAAGTTACGGCCATTTGAAGTTTTATCAGTGTTTGATTTGGGACTCAAGGGTAGCATAGCTTTGAGCGATAGCTTAAATTGAGAAGAGGCTCGACTACTTTATTGTTACAAAATTTCAAGGTTTTATGACGCTCCAGGAAAAAGTTACAAGCATTTGTATGTTGCAAACTTTGATAGGTGTAGGACGCTAGGGCCATTTGAAGTTTTATCATTGTTCAATTTGGGACTCAAGGGTAGCATAGCTTTGAGCCATAGGTTAAATTGACAAGGGGCTCGAAGTCTTTATTGTTACTAAATTTCAAGGTTTTATAACGCTCCAGTAAAAAGTTACAAGCATTTGTATGTTGCAAACTTTGATAGCTGTAGGACGTACCGTATAGAAGTTAGGGCCATTTGAAATTTTATCAGTGTTTGATTTGGGACTCAAGGGTAGCATAGCTTTGAGCGATAGCTTAAATTGACAAGAGGCTCAGGTACTATATTGTTACAAAATTTCAAGGTTTTATGACGCTCCAGGAAAAAGTTACAAGCATTTGTATGTTGCCAACTTTGATAGGTGTAGGACGTACCGTACAGAAGTTAGGGCCATTTGAAGTTTTATCAGTGTTTGATTTGGGACTCAAGGGTAGCATAGCTTTGTGCGATAGCTTAAATTGACAAGAGGCTCGAGTATTATATTGTTACAAAATTTCAAGGTTTTATGACGCTCGAGTAAAAAGTTACAAGCATTTGTATGTTGCAAACTTTGATAGGTGTAGGACGTACCGTACAGAAGTTAAGGCCATTTGAAATTTTAGCAGTGTTTGATTTGGGACTCAAGGGTAGCATAGCTTTGTGCGATAGCTTAAGTTGACAAGAGGCTCGAGTACTTTATTGTTACAAAATTTCAAGGTTTTATGACGCTTCAGTAAAAAGTTACAAGCATTTGTATGTTGCAAACTTTGATAGGTGTAGGACGTACCGTATAGAAGTTAGGGCCATTTGAAATTTTAGCAGTGTTTGATTTGGGACTCAATGGTAGCATAGCTTTGTGCGATAGCTTAAATTGACAAGAGGCTCGAGTACTTTATTGTTACAAAATTTCAAGGTTTTATGACGCTCCAGTAAAAAGTTACAAGCATTTGTATGTTGCAAACTTTGATAGGTGTAGGACGTACCGTATAGAAGTTAGGGCCATTTGCAGTTTTATCATTGTTTGATTTGGGACTCAAGGGTAGCATAGCTTTGAGCGACAAGTTAAAATTGACAAGAGGCTCGAGTACTTTATTGTTACAAAATTTCAAGGTTTTATGACGCTCCAGTAAAAAGTTACTAGCATTTGTATGTTGCAAACTTTGATAGGTGTAGGACGTACCGTATAGAAGTTAGGGCCATTTGAAATTTTAGCAGTGTTTGATTTGGGACTCAAGGGTAGCATAGCTTTGTGCGATAGCTTAAATTGACAAGAGGCTCGAGTTTTTTATTGTTACAAAATTTCAAGGTTTTATGACGCTTCAGTAAAAAGTTACAAGCATTTGTATGTTGCAAAGTTTGATAGGTGTAGGACGTACCGTATAGAAGTTAGGGCCATTTGAAATTTTAGCAGTGTTTGATTTGGGACTCAAGGGTAGCATAGCCTTGTGCGATAGCTTAAATTGACAAGAGGCTCGAGTACTTTATTGTTACAAAATTTCAAGGTTTTATGACGTTCCAGTAAAAAGTTACAAGCATTTGTATGTTGCAAACTTTGATAGGTGTAGGACGTACCGTATAGAAGTTAGGGCCATTTGAAGTTTTATCATTGTTTAATTTGGGACCCAAAGGTAGCATAGCTTTGAGCGACAGCTTAAATTGGCAAGAGGCTCGAGTTCTTTATTGTTACAAAATTTCAAGGTTTTATGACGCTCCAGTAAAAAGTTACAAGCATTTGTATGTTGCAATCTTTGATAGGTGTAGGACGTACCGTACAGAAGTTAGGGCCATTTGAAGTTTTATCAGTGTTTGATTTGGGACCCAAGGGTAGCATAGCTTTGAGCGATTGCTTTAATTGACAAGAGGCTCGAGTACTTTATTGTTACAAAATTTCAAGATTTTATGACGCTCCAGTAATTAGTTACTAGCATTTGTATGTTGCAAACTTTGATAGGTGTAGGACGTACCGTATAGAAGTTAGGGCCATTTGAAATTTTAGCAGTGTTTGATTTGGGACTCAAGGGTAGCATAGCTTTGTGCGATAGCTTAAATTGACAAGAGGCTCGAGTACTTTATTGTTACAATATTTCAAGGTTTTATGACGCTTCAGTAAAAAGTTACAAGCATTTGTACGTTGCAAACTTTGATAGGTGTAGGACATACCGTATAGAACTTAGGGCCATTTGAAATTTTAGCAGTGTTTGATTTGGGACTCAAGGGTAGCAAAGCTAAGAGCGATAGTTTAAATTGACAAGAGGCTCGAGTACTTTATTGTTACAAAATTTCAAGGTTTTATGACGCTCCAGTAAAAAGTTACAAGCATTTGTATGTTGCCAACTTTGATAGGTGTAGGACATACCGTATAGAAGTTAGGACCATTTGAAGTTTTATAAGTGTTTGATTTGGGACCCAAGGGTAGCATAGCTTTGAGCGACAGCTTAAATTGACAAGAGGCTCGAGGTCTTTATTGTTACAAAATTTCAAGGTTTTATGACGCTCCAGTAAAAAGTTACAAGCATTTGTATGTTGCATCCTTTGATAGGTTTAGGACGTACTGTATAGAAGTTAGGGCCATTTGAAGTTTTATGAGTGTTTGATTTGGGACTCAAGGTTAGCATAGCTTTGAGCGATAGATTAAATTGACAAGAGGCTCGAGTACTTTACTGTTACAAAATTTCAAGGTTTTATGACGCTCCAGTAAAAAGTTACAAGCATTTGTATGTTACATACTTTGATAGGTGTAGGACGTACCGTATAGAAGTTAGGGCCATTTGAAGTTTTATCATTGTTTGATTTGGGACCCAAGGGTAGCATAGCTTTGAGCGACAGCTTAAATTGACAAGAGGCTCGAGGTCTTTATTGTTACAAAATTTCAAGGTTTTATGACGCTCCAGTAAAAAGTTACAAGCATTTGTATGTTGCATCCTTTGATAGGTTTAGGACGTACTGTATAGAAGTTAGGACCATTTGAAGTTTTATGAGTGTTTGATTTGGGACTCAAGGTTAACATGGCTTTGAGCGATAGATTAAATTGACAAGAGGCTCGAGTACTTTACTGTTACAAAATTTCAAGGTTTTATGACGCTCCAGTAAAAAGTTACAAGCATTTGTATGTTACATACTTTGATAGGTGTAGGACGTACCGTATAGAAGTTAGGGCCATTTGAAGTTTTATCATTGTTTGATTTGGGACCCAAGGGTAGCATAGCTTTGAGCGACAGCTTAAATTGACAAGAGGCTCGAGATCTTTATTGTTGCAAAATTTCAAGGTTTTATGACGCTCCAGTAAGAAGTTACAAGCATTTGTATGTTGCAAACTTTAACAGGTGTAGGACGTACCGTACAGAAGTTAGGGCCATTTGAAGTTTTATCAGTGTTTGATTTGGGACTCAAGGGTAGCATAGCTTTGATCGACAGCTTAAATTGACAAGAGGCTCGAGGTCTTTATTGTTACAAAATTTCAAGGTTTTATGACGCTCCAGTAAAAAGTTACAAGCTTTTGTATGTTGCAAACTTTGATAGGTGTAGGACGTACCGTATAGAAGTTAGGGCCATTTGAAGTTTTATCATTGTTTGATTTGGGACCCAAGGGTAGCATAGCTTTGAGCGACAGATTAAATTGACAAGAGGCTCGAGATCGTTATTGTTACAAAATTTCAAGGTTTTATGACGGTCCAGTAAAAAGTTACAAGCATTTGTATGTTGCAAACTTTAATAGGTGTAGGACGTACCGTACAGAAGTTAGGGCCATTTGAAGTTTTATCAGTGTTTGATTTGGGACTCAAGGGTAGCATAGCTTTGATCGACAGCTTAAATTGACAAGAGGCTCGAGGTCTTTATTGTTACAAAATTTCAAGGTTTTATGACGCTCCAGTAAAAAGTTACAAGCATTTGTATGTTGCATCATTTGATAGGTTTAGGACGTACTGTATAGAAGTTAGGGCCATTTGAAGTTTTATGAGTGTTTGATTTGGGACTCAAGGGTAGCAAAGCTTTGAGCGATAGCTTAAATTGACAAGAGGCTCGAGTATTTTATTGTTACAAAATTTCAAGGTTTTATGACGCTTCAGTAAAAAGTTACAAGCATTTGTACGTTGCAAACTTTGATATTTGTAGGACGTACCGTATAGAACTTAGGGCCATTTGAAATTTTAGCAGTGTTTGATTTGGGACTCAAGGGTAGCAAAGCTAAGAGCGATAGTTTAAATTGACAAGAGGCTCGAGTACTTTATTGTTACAAAATTTCAAGGTTTTATGACGCTCCAGTAAAAAGTTACAAGCATTTGTATGTTGCCAAATTTGATAGGTGTAGGACATACCGTATAGAAGTTAGGACCATTTGAAGATTTATAAGTGTTTGATTTGGTACCCAAGGGTAGCATAGCTTTGAGCGACAGCTTAAATTGACAAGAGGCTCGAGGTCTTTATTGTTACAAAATTTCAAGGTTTTATGACGCTCCAGTAAAAAGTTACAAGCATTTGTATGTTGCCAACTTTGATAGGTGTAGGACGTACCGTATAGAAGTTAGGACCATTTGAAGTTTTATAAGTGCTTGATTTGGGACTCAAGGTTAGCATAGCTTTGAGCGATAGATTAAATTGACAAGAGGCTCGAGTACTTTACTGTTACAAAATTTCAAGGTTTTATAACGCTCCAGTAAAAAGTTACAAGCATTTGTATGTTGCAAACTTTGATAGCTGTATGACGTACCGTATAGAAGTTAGGGCCATTTGAAATTTTATCAGTGTTTGATTTGGGACTCAAGGGTAGCATAGCTTTGAGCGATAGCTTAAATTGACAAGAGGCTCGAGTACTTTATTGTTACAAAATTTCAAGGTTTTATGACGCTCCAGTAAAAAGTTACAAGCATTTGTATGTTGCCAACTTTGATAGGTGTAGGACGTACCGTATAGAAGTTAGGACCATTTGAAGTTTTATAAGTGCTTGATTTGGGACTCAAGGTTAGCATAGCTTTGAGCGATAGATTAAATTGACAAGAGGCTCGAGTACTTTACTGTTACAAAATTTCAAGGTTTTATGACGCTCCAGTAAAAAGTTACAAGCATTTGTATGTTACATACTTTGATAGGTGTAGGACGTACCGTATAGAAGTTAGGACCATTTGAAGTTTTATCATTGTTTGATTTGGGACCCAAGGGTAGCATAGCTTTGAGCGACAGCTTAAATTGACAAGAGGCTCGAGATCTTTATTGTTGCAAAATTTCAAGGTTTTATGACGCTCCAGTAAGAAGTTACAAGCATTTGTATGTTGCAAACTTTAACAGGTGTAGGACGTACCGTACAGAAGTTAGGGCCATTTGAAGTTTTATCAGTGTTTGATTTGGGACTCAAGGGTAGCATAGCTTTGATCGACAGCTTAAATTGACAAGAGGCTCGAGGTCTTTATTGTTACAAAATTTCAAGGTTTTATGACGCTCCAGTAAAAAGTTACAAGCTTTTGTATGTTGCAAACTTTGATAGGTGTAGGACGTACCGTATAGAAGTTAGGGCCATTTGAAGTTTTATCATTGTTTGATTTGGGACCCAAGGGTAGCATAGCTTTGAGCGACAGATTAAATTGACAAGAGGCTCGAGATCGTTATTGTTACAAAATTTCAAGGTTTTATGACGGTCCAGTAAAAAGTTACAAGCATTTGTATGTTGCAAACTTTAATAGGTGTAGGACGTACCGTACAGAAGTTAGGGCCATTTGAAGTTTTATCAGTGTTTGATTTGGGACTCAAGGGTAGCATAGCTTTGATCGACAGCTTAAATTGACAAGAGGCTCGAGGTCTTTATTGTTACAAAATTTCAAGGTTTTATGACGCTCCAGTAAAAAGTTACAAGCATTTGTATGTTGCATCATTTGATAGGTTTAGGACGTACCGTACAAATATGAGTGTTTGATTTGGGACTCAAGGGTAGCAAAGCTTTGAGCGATAGCTTAAATTGACAAGAGGCTCGAGTATTTTATTGTTACAAAATTTCAAGGTTTTATGACGCTTCAGTAAAAAGTTACAAGCATTTGTATGTTGCATCATTTGATAGGTGTAGGACGTACCGTACAAAAGTTAGGGCCATTTGAAGTTTTATCAGTGTTTGATTTGGGACCCAAGGGTAGCATAGCTTTGAGCGATTGCTTTAATTGACAAGAGGCTCGAGTACTTTATTGTTACAAAATTTCAAGATTTTATGACGCTCCAGTAATTAGTTACTAGCATTTGTATGTTGTAAACTTTGATAGGTGTAGGACGTACCATATAGAAGTTAGGGCCATATGAAATTTTAGCAGTGTTTGATTTGGGACTCAAGGGTAGCATAGCTTTGTGCGATAGCTTAAATTGACAAGAGGCTCGAGTACTTTATTGTTACAAAATTTCAAGGTTTTATGACGCTTCAGTAAAAAGTTACAAGCATTTGTACGTTGCAAACTTTGATATTTGTAGGACGTACCGTATAGAACTTAGGGCCATTTGAAATTTTAGCAGTGTTTGATTTGGGACTCAAGGGTAGCAAAGCTAAGAGCGATAGTTTAAATTGACAAGAGGCTCGAGTACTTTATTGTTACAAAATTTCAAGGTTTTATGACGCTCCAGTAAAAAGTTACAAGCATTTGTATGTTGCCAAATTTGATAGGTGTAGGACATACCGTATAGAAGTTAGGACCATTTGAAGATTTATAAGTGTTTGATTTGGTACCCAAGGGTAGCATAGCTTTGAGCGACAGCTTAAATTGACAAGAGGCTCGAGGTCTTTATTGTTACAAAATTTCAAGGTTTTATGACGCTCCAGTAAAAAGTTACAAGCATTTGTATGTTGCCAACTTTGATAGGTGTAGGACGTACCGTATAGAAGTTAGGACCATTTGAAGTTTTATAAGTGCTTGATTTGGGACTCAAGGTTAGCATAGCTTTGAGCGATAGATTAAATTGACAAGAGGCTCGAGTACTTTACTGTTACAAAATTTCAAGGTTTTATAACGCTCTAGTAAAAAGTTACAAGCATTTGTATGTTGCAAACTTTGATAGCTGTATGACGTACCGTATAGAAGTTAGGGCCATTTGAAATTTTATCAGTGTTTGATTTGGGACTCAAGGGTAGCATAGCTTTGAGCGATAGCTTAAATTGACAAGAGGCTCGAGTACTTTATTGTTACAAAATTTCAAGGTTTTATGACGCTCCAGTAAAAAGTTACAAGCATTTGTATGTTGCCAACTTTGATAGGTGTAGGACGTACCGTATAGAAGTTAGGACCATTTGAAGTTTTATAAGTGCTTGATTTGGGACTCAAGGTTAGCATAGCTTTGAGCGATAGATTAAATTGACAAGAGGCTCGAGTACTTTACTGTTACAAAATTTCAAGGTTTTATGACGCTCCAGTAAAAAGTTACAAGCATTTGTATGTTACATACTTTGATAGGTGTAGGACGTACCGTATAGAAGTTAGGACCATTTGAAGTTTTATCATTGTTTGATTTGGGACCCAAGGGTAGCATAGCTTTGAGCGACAGCTTAAATTGACAAGAGGCTAGAGATCTTTATTGTTGCAAAATTTCAAGGTTTTATGACGCTCCAGTAAGAAGTTACAAGCATTTGTATGTTGCAAACTTTAATAGGTGTAGGACGTACCGTACAGAAGTTAGGGCCATTTGAAATTTTAGCAGTGTTTGATTTGGGACTCAAGGGTAGCATAGCTTCGTGCGATAGCTTAAATTGACAAGAGGCTCGAATACTTTATTGTTACAAAATTTCAAGGTTTTATGACGCTTCAGTAAAAAGTTACAAGCATTTGTACGTTGCAAACTTTGATAGGTGTAGGACGTACCGTATAGAAGTTAGGGCCATTTGAAATTTTAGCAGTGTTTGATTTGGGACTCAAGGGTAGCAAAGCTAAGAGCGATAGTTTAAATTGACAAGAGGCTCGAGTACTTTATTGTTACAAAATTTCAAGGTTTTATGACGCTCCAGTAAAAAGTTACAAGCATTTGTATGTTGCCAACTTTGATAGGTGTAGGACGTACCGTATAGAAGTTAGGACCATTTGAAGTTTTATAAGTGCTTGATTTGGGACTCAAGGTTAGCATAGCTTTGAGCGATAGATTAAATTGACAAGAGGCTCGAGTACTTTACTGTTACAAAATTTCAAGGTTTTATAACGCTCCAGTAAAAAGTTACAAGCATTTGTATGTTGCAAACTTTGATAGCTGTATGACGTACCGTATAGAAGTTAGGGCCATTTGAAATTTTATCAGTGTTTGATTTGGGACTCAAGGGTAGCATAGCTTTGAGCGATAGCTTAAATTGACAAGAGGCTCGAGTACTTTATTGTTACAAAATTTCAAGGTTTTATGACGCTCCAGTAAAAAGTTACAAGCATTTGTATGTTGCTAACTTTGATAGGTGTAGGACGTACCGTATAGAAGTTAGGACCATTTGAAGTTTTATAAGTGCTTGATTTGGGACTCAAGGTTAGCATAGCTTTGAGCGATAGATTAAATTGACAAGAGGCTCGAGTACTTTACTGTTACAAAATTTCAAGGTTTTATGACGCTCCAGTAAAAAGTTACAAGCATTTGTATGTTACATACTTTGATAGGTGTAGGACGTACCGTATAGAAGTTAGGACCATTTGAAGTTTTATCATTGTTTGATTTGGGACCCAAGGGTAGCATAGCTTTGAGCGACAGCTTAAATTGACAAGAGGCTAGAGATCTTTATTGTTGCAAAATTTCAAGGTTTTATGACGCTCCAGTAAGAAGTTACAAGCATTTGTATGTTGCAAACTTTAATAGGTGTAGGACGTACCGTACAGAAGTTAGGGCCATTTGAAATTTTAGCAGTGTTTGATTTGGGACTCAAGGGTAGCATAGCTTCGTGGGATAGCTTAAATTGACAAGAGGCTCGAATACTTTATTGTTACAAAATTTCAAGGTTTTATGACGCTTCAGTAAAAAGTTACAAGCATTTGTACGTTGCAAACTTTGATAGGTGTAGGACGTACCGTATAGAAGTTAGGGCCATTTGAAATTTTAGCAGTGTTTGATTTGGGACTCAAGGGTAGCAAAGCTAAGAGCGATAGTTTAAATTGACAAGAGGCTCGAGTACTTTATTGTTACAAAATTTCAAGGTTTTATGACGCTCCAGTAAAAAGTTACAAGCATTTGTATGTTGCCAACTTTGATAGGTGTAGGACATACCGTATAGAAGTTAAGACCATTTGAAGTTTTATAAGTGTTTGATTTGGGACTCAAGGTTAGCATAGCTTTGAGCGATAGATTAAATTGACAAGAGGCTCGAGTACTTTACTGTTACAAAATTTCAAGGTTTTATGACGCTCCAGTAAAAAGTTACAAGCATTTGTATGTTACATACTTTGATAGGTGTAGGACGTACCGTATAGAAGTTAAAGCCATTTGAAGTTTTATCAGTGTTTGATTTGGGACTCAAGGGTAGCATAACTTTGAGCGATAGCTTAAATTGACAAGAGGCTCGAGTACTTTATTGTTACAAAATTTCAAGGTTTTATGACGCTGCAGTAAAAAGTTACAAGTATTTGTACGTTGCAAACTTTGATAGGTGTAGGACGTACCGTATAGAAGTTAGGGCCATTCGAAATTTTAGCAGCGTTTGATTTGGGACTCAAGGGTAGCATAGCTTTGAGCGATAGCTTAAATTGACAAGAGGCTCGAGGTCTTTATTGTTACAAAATTTCAAGGTTTTATGACGCTCCAGTAAAAACTTACAAGCATTTGTATGTTGCAAACTTTGATAGGTGTAGGACGTACCGTACAGAAGTTAGGGCCATTTGAAGTTTTATCAGTGTTTGATTTGGGACTCAAGGGTAGCATAGCTTTGAGCGATAGCTTTAATTGACAAGAGGCTCGAGTACTATATTGTTACAAAATTTCAAGTTTTTATGACGCTCGAGTAAAAAGTTACAAGCATTTGTATGTTGCAAACTTTGATAGGTATAGGACATACCGTATAGAAGTTACGGCCATTTGAAGTTTTATCAGTGTTTGATTTGGGACTCAATGGTAGCATAGCTTTGAGCGATAGCTTAAATTGACAAGAGGCTCGAGTACTTTATTGTTACAAAATTTCAAGGTTTTATGACGCTTCAGTAAAAAGTTACGAGCATTTGTACGTTGCAAACTTTGATAGGTGTAGGACGTACCGTATAGAAGTTAGGGCCATGTGAAATTTTAGCAGTGTTTGATTTGGGACTCAAGGGTAGCATAGCCTTGTGCGATAGCTTAAATTGACAAGAGGCTCGAGTACTTTATTGTTACAAAATTTCAAGGTTTTATGACGCTCCAGTAAAAAGTTACAAGCATTTGTATGTTGCAAACTTTGATAGCTGTAGGACGTACGGTACAGAAGTTAGGGCCATTTGAAGTTTTATCAGTGTTTGATTTGGGACTCAAGGTTAACATAGCTTTGAGCGATAGATTAAATTGACAAGAGGCTCGAGTACTTTACTGTTACAAAATTTCAAGGTTTTATGACGCTCCATGAAAAAGTTACAAGCATTTGTATGTTACACACTTTGATAGGTGTAGGACGTACCGTATAGAAGTAAGGGTCATATGAAATTTTAGCAGTGTATGTTGCAAACTTTGATAGGTTTAGGACGTACCGTATAGAAGTTACAGCCATTTGAAGTTTTATCAGTGTTTGATTTGGGACTCAAGGTTAGCATAGCTTTGAGCGATAGCTTAAATTGAGAAGAGGCTCGAGTACTTTATTGGTACAAAATTTCAAGGTTTTAAGACGCTCCAGTAAAAAGTTACAAGCATTTGTATGTTGCAAACTTTGATAGGTGTAGGACGTACCGTATATAAGTTAGGGCCATTTGAAGTTTTATCATTGTTCGATTTGGGACTCAAGGGTAGCATAGCTTTGAGCGATAGGTTAAATTGACAAGAGGCTCGAGGTCTTTATTGTTACAAAATTTCAAGGTTTTATAACGCTCCAGTAAAAAGTTACAAGCATTTGTATGTTGCAAACTTTGATAGGTGTAGGACGTACCGTATAGAAGTTAGGACCATTTGAAGTTTTATACGTGTTTGATTTGGGACTCAAGGTTAACATAGCTTTGAGCGATAGATTAAATTGACAAGAGGCTCGAGTACTTTACTGTTACAAAATTTCAAGGTTTTATGACGCTCCATGAAAAAGTTACAAGCATTTGTATGTTACACACTTTGATAGGTGTAGGACGTACCGTATAGAAGTTAGGGTCATATGAAATTTTAGCAGTGTATGTTGCAAACTTTGATAGGTTTAGGACGTACCGTATAGAAGTTACAGCCATTTGAAGTTTTATCAGTGTTTGATTTGGGACTCAAGGTTAGCATAGCTTTGAGCGATAGCTTAAATTGAGAAGAGGCTCGAGTACTTTATTGTTACAAAATTTCAAGGTTTTATGACGCTCCAGTAAAAAGTTACAAGCATTTGTATGTTGCCAACTTTGATAGGTGTAGGACGTACCGTATAGAAGTTAGGGCTATTTGAAGTTTTATAAGTGTTTGATTTGGGACTCAAGGGTAGGAAAGCTAAGAGCGATAGCTTAAATTGACAAGAGGCTCGAGTACTTTATTGTTACAAAATTTCAAGGTTTTATGACGCTTCAGTAAAAAGTTACAAGCATTTGTACGTTGCAAACTTTGATAGGTGTAGGACGTACCGTATAGAAGTTAGGGCCATTTGAAATTTTAGCAGTGTTTGATTTGGGACTCAAGGGTAGCATAGCCTTGTGCGATAGCTTAAATTGACAAGAGGCTGGAGTACTTTATTGTTACAAAATTTCAAGGTTTTATGACGTTCCAGTAAAAAGTTACAGGCATTTGTATGTTGCAAACTTTGATAGGTGTAGGACGTACCGTATTGAAGTTAGGGCCATTTGAAGCTTTATCATTGTTTGATTTGGGACCCAAGGGTAGCATAGCTTTGAGCGACAGCTTAAATTGACAAGAGGCTCGAGGTCTTTATTGTTACAAAATTTCAAGGTTTTATGACGCTCCAGTAAAAAGTTACAAGCATTTGTATGTTGCAAACTTTGATAGGTGTAGGACGTACCGTATAGAAGTTAGGGCCATTTGAAGTTTTATCATTGTTTGACTTGGGACCCAAGGGTAGCATAGCTTTGAGCGACAGCTTAAATTGACAAGAGGCTCGAGTACTATATTGTATCAAAATTTCAAGATTTTATGACGCTCCAGTAAAAAGTTACTAGCATTTGTATGTTGCAAACTTTGATAGGTGTAGGACGTACCGTATAGAAGTTAGGGTCATATGAAATTTTAGCCGTGTATGTTACAAACTTTGATAGGTTTAGGACGTACCGTATAGAAGTTACAGCCATTTGAAGTTTTATCAGGGTTTGATTTGGAACTCAAGGGTAGCATAGCTTTGAGCGATAGCTTAAATTGAGAAGAGGGTCGAGTACTTTATTGTTACAAAATTTCAAGGTTTTAAGACGCTCCAGTAAAAAGTTACAAGCATTTGTATGTTGCAAACTTTGATAGGTGTAGGACGTACCGTATATAAGTTAGGGCCATTTGAAGTTTTATCATTGTTCGATTTGGGACTCAAGGGTAGCATGGCTTTGAGCGATAAGTTAAATTGACAAGAGGCTCGAGGTCTTTATTGTTACAAAATTTCAAGGTTTTATAACGCTCCAGTAAAAAGTTACAAGCATTTGTATGTTGCAAACTTTGATAGCTGTAGGACGTACTGTATAGAAGTTAGGGCCATTTGAAATTTTATCAGTGTTTGATTTGGGACTCAAGGGTAGCATAGCTTTGAGCGATAGCTTAAATTGACAAGAGGCTCGAGTACTTTATTGTTACAAAATTTCAAGGTTTTATGACGCTCCAGTAAAAAGTTACAAGCATTTGTATGTTGCCAACTTTGATAGGTGTAGGACGTACCGTATAGAAGTTAGGGCCATTTGAAGTTTTATAAGTGTTTGATTTGGGACTCAAGGGTAGGAAAGCTAAGGGCGATAGCTTAAATTGACAAGAGGCTCGAGTACTTTATTGTTACAAAATTTCAAGATTTTTTATACCGCTTCAGTAAAAAGTTACAAGCATTTGTACGTTGCAAACTTTGATAGGTGTAGGACGTACCGTATAGAAGTTAGGGCCATTTGAAATTTTAGCAGTGTTTGATTTGGGACTCAAGGGTAGCATAGCCTTGTGCGATAGCTTAAATTGACAAGAGGCTCGAGTACTTTATTGTTACAAAATTTCAAGGTTTCAAGACGCTCCAGTAAAAAGTTACAAGCATTTGTATGTTGCAAACTTTGATAGGTGTAGGACGTACCGTATAGAAGTTACAGCCATTTGAAGTTTTATCAGTGTTTGATTTGGGACTCAAAGGTAGCATAGCTTTGAGCGATAGCTTAAATTGAGAAGAGGCTCGAGTACTTTATTGTTACAAAATTTCAAGGTTTCAAGACGCTCCAGTAAAAAGTTACAAGCATTTGTATGTTGCAAACTTTGATAGGTGTAGGACGTACCGTATAGAAGTTAGGGCCATTTGAAATTTTAGCAGTGTTTGATTTGGGACTCAAGGGTAGCATAGCCTTGTGCGATAGCTTAAATTGACAAGAGGCTCGAGTACTTTATTGTTACAAAATTTCAAGGTTTCAAGACGCTCCAGTAAAAAGTTACAAGCATTTGTATGTTGCAAACTTTGATAGGTGTAGGACGTACCGTATAGAAGTTACAGCCATTTGAAGTTTTATCAGTGTTTGATTTGGGACTCAAAGGTAGCATAGCTTTGAGCGATAGCTTAAATTGAGAAGAGGCTCGAGTACTTTATTGTTACAAAATTTCAAGGTTTCAAGACGCTCCAGTAAAAAGTTACAAGCATTTGTATGTTGCAAACTTTGATAGGTGTAGGACGTACCGTATATAAGTTAGGGCCATTTGAAGTTTTATCATTGTTCGATTTGAGACTCAAGGGTAGCATAGCTTTGAGCGATAGATTAAATTGACAAAAGGCTCGAGTACTTTACTGTTACAAAATTTCAAGGTTTTATGACGCTCCATGAAAAAGTTACAAGCATTTGTATGTTACATACTTTGATAGGTGTAGGACGTACCGTATAGAAGTTAGGGCCATTTGAAGTTTTATCAGTGTTTGATTTGGGACGCAAGGGTAGCATAGCTTTGAGCGATAGCATAAATTGACAAGAGGCTCGAGTACTTTATTGTTACAAAATTTCAAGGTTTTATGACGCTCCAGTAAAAAGTTAAAAGCATTTGTATGTTGTCAACTTTGATAGGTGTAGGACGTACCGTATAGAAGTTAGGGCCATTTGAAGTTTTATAAATGTTTGATTTGGGACTCAAGGGTAGGAAAGCTAAGAGCGATAGCTTAAATTGACAAGAGGCTCGAGTACTTTATTGTTACAAAATTTCAAGGTTTTATGACGCTTCAGTAAAAAGTTACAAGCATTTGTACGTTGCAAACTTTGATAGGTGTAGGACGTACCGTATAGAAGTTAGGGCCATTTGAAATTTTAGCAGTGTTTGATTTGGGACTCAAGGGTAGCATAGCCTTGTGCGATAGCTTAAATTGACAAGAGGCTCGAGTACTTTATTGTTACAAAATTTCAAGGTTTTATGACGTTCAAGTAAAAAGTTACAGGCATTTGTATGTTGCAAACTTTGATAGGTGTAGGACGTACCGTATTGAAGTTAGGGCCATTTGAAGCTTTATCATTGTTTGATTTGGGACCCAAGGGTAGCATAGCTTTGAGCAACAGCTTAAATTGGCAAGAGGCTCGAGGTCTTTATTGTTACAAAATTTCAAGGTTTTATGACGCTCCAGTAAAAAGTTACAAGCATTTGTATGTTGCAAACTTTGATAGGTTTAGCACGTACCGTATAGAAGTTACAGCCATTTGAAGTTTTATCAGTGTTTGATTTGGGACTCAAGGGTAGCATAGCTTTGAGCGATAGCTTAAATTGAGAAGAGGCTCGAGTACTTTATTGTTACAAAATTTCAAGGTTTTAAGACGCTCCAGTAAAAAGTTACAAGCATTTGTATGTTGCAAACTTTGATAGGTGTAGGACGTACCGTAAATAAGTTAGGGCCATTTGAAGTTTTATCATTGTTCGATTTGGGACTCAAGGGTAGCATAGCTTTGAGCGATAAGTTAAATTGACAAGAGGCTCGAGGTCTTTATTGTTACAAAATTTCAAGGTTTTATAACGCTCGAGTAAAAAGTTACAGGCATTTGTATGTTGCAAACTTTGATAGGTGTAGGACGTACCGTATTGAAGTTAGGGCCATTTGAAGCTTTATCATTGTTTGATTTGGGACCCAAGGGTAGCATAGCTTTGAGCGACAGCTTAAATTGACAAGAGGCTCGAGGTCTTTATTGTTACAAAATTTCAAGGTTTTATGACGCTCCAGTAAAAAGTTACAAGCATTTGTATGTTGCCAACTTTGATAGGTGTAGGACGTACCGTATAGAAGTTAGGGCCATTTGAAGTTTTATAAATGTTTGATTTGGAACTCAAGGGTAGGAAAGCTAAGAGCGATAGCTTAAATTGACAAGAGGCTGGAGTACTTTATTGTTACAAAATTTCAAGGTTTTATGACGCTTCAGTAAAAAGTTACAGGCATTTGTATGTTGCAAACTTTGATAGGTGTAGGACGTACCGTATTGAAGTTAGGGCCATTTGAAGCTTTATCATTGTTTGATTTGGGACTCAAGGGTAGCATGGCTTTGAGCGATAAGTTAAATTGACAAGAGGCTCGAGGTCTTTATTGTTACAAAATTTCAAGGTTTTATAACGCTCCAGTAAAAAGTTACAAGCATTTGTATGTTGCAAACTTTGATAGCTGTAGGACGTACTGTATAGAAGTTAGGGCCATTTGAAATTTTATCAGTGTTTGATTTGGGACTCAAGGGTAGCATAGCTTTGAGCGATAGCTTAAATTGACAAGAGGCTCGAGTACTTTATTGTTACAAAATTTCAAGGTTTTATGACGCTCCAGTAAAAAGTTACAAGCATTTGTATGTTGCCAACTTTGATAGGTGTAGGACGTACCGTATAGAAGTTAGGGCCATTTGAAGTTTTATAAGTGTTTGATTTGGGACTCAAGGGTAGGAAAGCTAAGGGCGATAGCTTAAATTGACAAGAGGCTCGAGTACTTTATTGTTACAAAATTTCAAGATTTTTTATACCGCTTCAGTAAAAAGTTACAAGCATTTGTACGTTGCAAACTTTGATAGGTGTAGGACGTACCGTATAGAAGTTAGGGCCATTTGAAATTTTAGCAGTGTTTGATTTGGGACTCAAGGGTAGCATAGCCTTGTGCGATAGCTTAAATTGACAAGAGGCTCGAGTACTTTATTGTTACAAAATTTCAAGGTTTTATGACGTTCCAGTAAAAAGTTACAGGCATTTGTATGTTACAAACTTTGATAGGTTTAGGACGTACCGTATAGAAGTTACAGCCATTTGAAGTTTTATCAGTGTTTGATTTGGGACTCAAGGGTAGCATAGCTTTGAGCGATAGCTTAAATTGAGAAGAGGCTCGAGTACTTTATTGTTACAAAATTTCAAGGTTTCAAGACGCTCCAGTAAAAAGTTACAAGCATTTGTATGTTGCAAACTTTGATAGGTGTAGGACGTACCGTATATAAGTTAGGGCCATTTGAAGTTTTATCATTGTTCGATTTGAGACTCAAGGGTAGCATAGCTTTGAGCGATAGATTAAATTGACAAAAGGCTCGAGTACTTTACTGTTACAAAATTTCAAGGTTTTATGACGCTCCATGAAAAAGTTACAAGCATTTGTATGTTACATACTTTGATAGGTGTAGGACGTACCGTATAGAAGTTAGGGCCATTTGAAGTTTTATCAGTGTTTGATTTGGGACGCAAGGGTAGCATAGCTTTGAGCGATAGCATAAATTGACAAGAGGCTCGAGTACTTTATTGTTACAAAATTTCAAGGTTTTATGACGCTCCAGTAAAAAGTTAAAAGCATTTGTATGTTGTCAACTTTGATAGGTGTAGGACGTACCGTATAGAAGTTAGGGCCATTTGAAGTTTTATAAATGTTTGATTTGGGACTCAAGGGTAGGAAAGCTAAGAGCGATAGCTTAAATTGACAAGAGGCTCGAGTACTTTATTGTTACAAAATTTCAAGGTTTTATGACGCTTCAGTAAAAAGTTACAAGCATTTGTACGTTGCAAACTTTGATAGGTGTAGGACGTACCGTATAGAAGTTAGGGCCATTTGAAATTTTAGCAGTGTTTGATTTGGGACTCAAGGGTAGCATAGCCTTGTGCGATAGCTTAAATTGACAAGAGGCTCGAGTACTTTATTGTTACAAAATTTCAAGGTTTTATGACGTTCAAGTAAAAAGTTACAGGCATTTGTATGTTGCAAACTTTGATAGTTGTAGGACGTACCGTATTGAAGTTAGGGCCATTTGAAGCTTTATCATTGTTTGATTTGGGACCCAAGGGTAGCATAGCTTTGAGCAACAGCTTAAATTGGCAAGAGGCTCGAGGTCTTTATTGTTACAAAATTTCAAGGTTTTATGACGCTCCAGTAAAAAGTTACAAGCATTTGTATGTTGCAAACTTTGATAGGTTTAGCACGTACCGTATAGAAGTTACAGCCATTTGAAGTTTTATCAGTGTTTGATTTGGGACTCAAGGGTAGCATAGCTTTGAGCGATAGCTTAAATTGAGAAGAGGCTCGAGTACTTTATTGTTACAAAATTTCAAGGTTTTAAGACGCTCCAGTAAAAAGTTACAAGCATTTGTATGTTGCAAACTTTGATAGGTGTAGGACGTACCGTATATAAGTTAGGGCCATTTGAAGTTTTATCATTGTTCGATTTGGGACTCAAGGGTAGCATAGCTTTGAGCGATAAGTTAAATTGACAAGAGGCTCGAGGTCTTTATTGTTACAAAATTTCAAGGTTTTATAACGCTCGAGAAAAAAGTTACAGGCATTTGTATGTTGCAAACTTTGATAGGTGTAGGACGTACCGTATTGAAGTTAGGGCCATTTGAAGCTTTATCATTGTTTGATTTGGGACCCAAGGGTAGCATAGCTTTGAGCGACAGCTTAAATTGACAAGAGGCTCGAGGTCTTTATTGTTACAAAATTTCAAGGTTTTATGACGCTCCAGTAAAAAGTTACAAGCATTTGTATGTTGCCAACTTTGATAGGTGTAGGACGTACCGTATAGAAGTTAGGGCCATTTGAAGTTTTATAAATGTTTGATTTGGAACTCAAGGGTAGGAAAGCTAAGAGCGATAGCTTAAATTGACAAGAGGCTCGAGTACTTTATTGTTACAAAATTTCAAGGTTTTATGACGCTTCAGTAAAAAGTTACAAGCATTTGTACGTTGCAAACTTTGATAGGTGTAGGACGTACCGTATAGAAGTTAGGGCCATTTGAAATTTTAGCAGTGTTTGATTTGGGACTCAAGGGTAGCATAGCCTTGTGCGATAGCTTAAATTGACAAGAGGCTCGAGTACTTTATTGTTACAAAATTTCAAGGTTTTATGACGTTCCAGTAAAAAGTTACAGGCATTTGTATGTTGCAAACTTTGATAGGTGTAGGACGTACCGTATTGCAGTTAGGGCCATTTGAAGCTTTATCATTGTTTGATTTGGGACCCAAGGGTAGCATAGCTTTCAGCGACAGCTTAAATTGGCAAGAGGCTCGAGGTCTTTATTGTTACAAAATTTCAAGGTTTTATGACGCTCCAGTAAAAAGTTACAAGCATTTCTATGTTGCAAACTTTGATAGGTGTAGGACGTACCGTATAGAAGTTAGGGCCATTTGAAGTTTTATCATTGTTTGACTTGGGACCCAAGGGTAGCATAGCTTTGAGCGAAAGCTTAAATTGACAAGAGGCTCGAGTACTATATTGTATCAAAATTTCAAGATTTTATGACGCTCCAGTAAAAAGTTACTAGCATTTGTATGTTGCAAAGTTTGATAGGTGTAGGACGTACCGTATAGAAGTTAGGGTCATATGAAATTTTAGCAGTGTATGTTGCAAACTTTGATAGGTTTAGGACGTACCGTATAGAAGTTACAGCCATTTGAAGTTTTATCAGTGTTTGATTTGGGACTCAAGGGTAGCATAGCTTTGAGCGATAGCTTAAATTGAGAAGAGGCTCGAGTACTTTATTGTTACAAAATTTCAAGGTTTTAAGACGCTCCAGTAAAAAGTTACAAGCATTTGTATGTTGCAAACTTTGATAGGTGTAGGTCGTACCGCATATAAGTTAGGGCCATTTGAAGTTTTATCATTGTTCGATTTGGGACTCAAGGGTAGCATAGCTTTGAGCGATAAGTTAAATTGACAAGAGGCTCGAGGTCTTTATTGTTACAAAATTTCAAGGTTTTATAACGCTCCAGTAAAAAGTTACAAGCATTTGTATGTTGCAAACTTTGATAGCTGTAGGACGTACCGTATAGAAGTTAGGGCCATTTGAAATTTTATCAGTGTTTGATTTGGGACTCAAGGGTAGCATAGCTTTGAGCGATAGCTTAAATTGACAAGAGGCTCGAGTACTTTATTGTTACAAAATTTCAAGGTTTTATGACGCTCCAGTAAAAAGTTACAAGCATTTGTATGTTGCCAACTTTGATAGGTGTAGGACGTACCGTGTAGAAGTTAGGGCCATTTGAAGTTTTATAAGTGTTTGATTTGGGACTCAAGGGTAGGAAAGCTAAGAGCGATAGCTTAAATTGACAAGAGGCTCGAGTACTTTATTGTTACAAAATTTCAAGGTTTTATGACGCTTCAGTAAAAAGTTACAAGCATTTGTATGTTGCAAACTTTGATAGGTGTAGGACGTACCGTATAGAAGTTAGGGCCATTTGAAATTTTAGCAGTGTTTGATTTGGGACTCAAGGGTAGCATAGCCTTGTGCGATAGCTTAAATTGACAAGAGGCTCGAGTACTTTATTGTTACAAAATTTGAAGGTTTTATGACGTTCAAGTAAAAAGTTACAGGCATTTGTATGTTGCAAACTTTGATAGGTGTAGGACGTACCGTATATAAGTTAGGGCCATTTGAAGTTTTATCATTGTTCGATTTGAGACTCAAGGGTAGCATAGCTTTGAGCGATAGATTAAATTGACAAAAGGCTCGAGTACTTTACTGTTACAAAATTTCAAGGTTTTATGACGCTCCATGAAAAAGTTACAAGCATTTGTATGTTACATACTTTGATAGGTGTAGGACGTACCGTATAGAAGTTAGGGCCATTTGAAGTTTTATCAGTGTTTGATTTGGGACGCAAGGGTAGCATAGCTTTGAGCGATAGCATAAATTGACAAGAGGCTCGAGTACTTTATTGTTACAAAATTTCAAGGTTTTATGACGCTCCAGTAAAAAGTTAAAAGCATTTGTATGTTGTCAACTTTGATAGGTGTAGGACGTACCGTATAGAAGTTAGGGCCATTTGAAGTTTTATAAATGTTTGATTTGGGACTCAAGGGTAGGAAAGCTAAGAGCGATAGCTTAAATTGACAAGAGGCTCGAGTACTTTACTGTTACAAAATTTCAAGGTTTTATGACGCTCCAGTAAAAAGTTACAAGCATTTGTATGTTACATACTTTGATAGGTGTAGGACGTACCGTATAGAAGTTAGGACCATTTGAAGTTTTATCATTGTTTGATTTGGGACCCAAGGGTAGCATAGCTTTGAGCGACAGCTTAAATTGACAAGAGGCTAGAGATCTTTATTGTTGCAAAATTTCAAGGTTTTATGACGCTCCAGTAAGAAGTTACAAGCATTTGTATGTTGCAAACTTTAATAGGTGTAGGACGTACCGTACAGAAGTTAGGGCCATTTGAAATTTTAGCAGTGTTTGATTTGGGACTCAAGGGTAGCATAGCTTCGTGCGATAGCTTAAATTGACAAGAGGCTCGAATACTTTATTGTTACAAAATTTCAAGGTTTTATGACGCTTCAGTAAAAAGTTACAAGCATTTGTACGTTGCAAACTTTGATAGGTGTAGGACGTACCGTATAGAAGTTAGGGCCATTTGAAATTTTAGCAGTGTTTGATTTGGGACTCAAGGGTAGCAAAGCTAAGAGCGATAGTTTAAATTGACAAGAGGCTCGAGTACTTTATTGTTACAAAATTTCAAGGTTTTATGACGCTCCAGTAAAAAGTTACAAGCATTTGTATGTTGCCAACTTTGATAGGTGTAGGACATACCGTATAGAAGTTAGGACCATTTGAAGTTTTATAAGTGCTTGATTTGGGACTCAAGGTTAGCATAGCTTTGAGCGATAGATTAAATTGACAAGAGGCTCGAGTACTTTACTGTTACAAAATTTCAAGGTTTTATAACGCTCCAGTAAAAAGTTACAAGCATTTGTATGTTGCAAACTTTGATAGCTGTATGACGTACCGTATAGAAGTTAGGGCCATTTGAAATTTTATCAGTGTTTGATTTGGGACTCAAGGGTAGCATAGCTTTGAGCGATAGCTTAAATTGACAAGAGGCTCGAGTACTTTATTGTTACAAAATTTCAAGGTTTTATGACGCTCCAGTAAAAAGTTACAAGCATTTGTATGTTGCTAACTTTGATAGGTGTAGGACGTACCGTATAGAAGTTAGGACCATTTGAAGTTTTATAAGTGCTTGATTTGGGACTCAAGGTTAGCATAGCTTTGAGCGATAGATTAAATTGACAAGAGGCTCGAGTACTTTACTGTTACAAAATTTCAAGGTTTTATGACGCTCCAGTAAAAAGTTACAAGCATTTGTATGTTACATACTTTGATAGGTGTAGGACGTACCGTATAGAAGTTAGGACCATTTGAAGTTTTATCATTGTTTGATTTGGGACCCAAGGGTAGCATAGCTTTGAGCGACAGCTTAAATTGACAAGAGGCTAGAGATCTTTATTGTTGCAAAATTTCAAGGTTTTATGACGCTCCAGTAAGAAGTTACAAGCATTTGTATGTTGCAAACTTTAATAGGTGTAGGACGTACCGTACAGAAGTTAGGGCCATTTGAAATTTTAGCAGTGTTTGATTTGGGACTCAAGGGTAGCATAGCTTCGTGGGATAGCTTAAATTGACAAGAGGCTCGAATACTTTATTGTTACAAAATTTCAAGGTTTTATGACGCTTCAGTAAAAAGTTACAAGCATTTGTACGTTGCAAACTTTGATAGGTGTAGGACGTACCGTATAGAAGTTAGGGCCATTTGAAATTTTAGCAGTGTTTGATTTGGGACTCAAGGGTAGCAAAGCTAAGAGCGATAGTTTAAATTGACAAGAGGCTCGAGTACTTTATTGTTACAAAATTTCAAGGTTTTATGACGCTCCAGTAAAAAGTTACAAGCATTTGTATGTTGCCAACTTTGATAGGTGTAGGACATACCGTATAGAAGTTAAGACCATTTGAAGTTTTATAAGTGTTTGATTTGGGACTCAAGGTTAGCATAGCTTTGAGCGATAGATTAAATTGACAAGAGGCTCGAGTACTTTATTGTTACAAAATTTCAAGGTTTTATGACGCTCCAGTAAAAAGTTACAAGCATTTGTATGTTACATACTTTGATAGGTGTAGGACGTACCGTATAGAAGTTAAAGCCATTTGAAGTTTTATCAGTGTTTGATTTGGGACTCAAGGGTAGCATAACTTTGAGCGATAGCTTAAATTGACAAGAGGCTCGAGTACTTTATTGTTACAAAATTTCAAGGTTTTATGACGCTGCAGTAAAAAGTTACAAGTATTTGTACGTTGCAAACTTTGATAGGTGTAGGACGTACCGTATAGAAGTTAGGGCCATTCGAAATTTTAGCAGCGTTTGATTTGGGACTCAAGGGTAGCATAGCTTTGAGCGATAGCTTAAATTGACAAGAGGCTCGAGGTCTTTATTGTTACAAAATTTCAAGGTTTTATGACGCTCCAGTAAAAACTTACAAGCATTTGTATGTTGCAAACTTTGATAGGTGTAGGACGTACCGTACAGAAGTTAGGGCCATTTGAAGTTTTATCAGTGTTTGATTTGGGACTCAAGGGTAGCATAGCTTTGAGCGATAGCTTTAATTGACAAGAGGCTCGAGTACTATATTGTTACAAAATTTCAAGTTTTTATGACGCTCGAGTAAAAAGTTACAAGCATTTGTATGTTGCAAACTTTGATAGGTATAGGACATACCGTATAGAAGTTACGGCCATTTGAAGTTTTATCAGTGTTTGATTTGGGACTCAATGGTAGCATAGCTTTGAGCGATAGCTTAAATTGACAAGAGGCTCGAGTACTTTATTGTTACAAAATTTCAAGGTTTTATGACGCTTCAGTAAAAAGTTACGAGCATTTGTACGTTGCAAACTTTGATAGGTGTAGGACGTACCGTATAGAAGTTAGGGCCATGTGAAATTTTAGCAGTGTTTGATTTGGGACTCAAGGGTAGCATAGCCTTGTGCGATAGCTTAAATTGACAAGAGGCTCGAGTACTTTATTGTTACAAAATTTCAAGGTTTTATGACGCTCCAGTAAAAAGTTACAAGCATTTGTATGTTGCAAACTTTGATAGCTGTAGGACGTACGGTACAGAAGTTAGGGCCATTTGAAGTTTTATCAGTGTTTGATTTGGGACTCAAGGTTAACATAGCTTTGAGCGATAGATTAAATTGACAAGAGGCTCGAGTACTTTACTGTTACAAAATTTCAAGGTTTTATGACGCTCCATGAAAAAGTTACAAGCATTTGTATGTTACACACTTTGATAGGTGTAGGACGTACCGTATAGAAGTAAGGGTCATATGAAATTTTAGCAGTGTATGTTGCAAACTTTGATAGGTTTAGGACGTACCGTATAGAAGTTACAGCCATTTGAAGTTTTATCAGTGTTTGATTTGGGACTCAAGGTTAGCATAGCTTTGAGCGATAGCTTAAATTGAGAAGAGGCTCGAGTACTTTATTGGTACAAAATTTCAAGGTTTTAAGACGCTCCAGTAAAAAGTTACAAGCATTTGTATGTTGCAAACTCTGATAGGTGTAGGACGTACCGTATATAAGTTAGGGCCATTTGAAGTTTTATCATTGTTCGATTTGGGACTCAAGGGTAGCATAGCTTTGAGCGATAGGTTAAATTGACAAGAGGCTCGAGGTCTTTATTGTTACAAAATTTCAAGGTTTTATAACGCTCCAGTAAAAAGTTACAAGCATTTGTATGTTGCAAACTTTGATAGGTGTAGGACGTACCGTATAGAAGTTAGGACCATTTGAAGTTTTATACGTGTTTGATTTGGGACTCAAGGTTAACATAGCTTTGAGCGATAGATTAAATTGACAAGAGGCTCGAGTACTTTACTGTTACAAAATTTCAAGGTTTTATGACGCTCCATGAAAAAGTTACAAGCATTTGTATGTTACACACTTTGATAGGTGTAGGACGTACCGTATAGAAGTTAGGGTCATATGAAATTTTAGCAGTGTATGTTGCAAACTTTGATAGGTTTAGGACGTACCGTATAGAAGTTACAGCCATTTGAAGTTTTATCAGTGTTTGATTTGGGACTCAAGGTTAGCATAGCTTTGAGCGATAGCTTAAATTGAGAAGAGGCTCGAGTACTTTATTGTTACAAAATTTCAAGGTTTTATGACGCTCCAGTAAAAAGTTACAAGCATTTGTATGTTGCCAACTTTGATAGGTGTAGGACGTACCGTATAGAAGTTAGGGCTATTTGAAGTTTTATAAGTGTTTGATTTGGGACTCAAGGGTAGGAAAGCTAAGAGCGATAGCTTAAATTGACAAGAGGCTCGAGTACTTTATTGTTACAAAATTTCAAGGTTTTATGACGCTTCAGTAAAAAGTTACAAGCATTTGTACGTTGCAAACTTTGATAGGTGTAGGACGTACCGTATAGAAGTTAGGGCCATTTGAAATTTTAGCAGTGTTTGATTTGGGACTCAAGGGTAGCATAGCCTTGTGCGATAGCTTAAATTGACAAGAGGCTGGAGTACTTTATTGTTACAAAATTTCAAGGTTTTATGACGTTCCAGTAAAAAGTTACAGGCATTTGTATGTTGCAAACTTTGATAGGTGTAGGACGTACCGTATTGAAGTTAGGGCCATTTGAAGCTTTATCATTGTTTGATTTGGGACCCAAGGGTAGCATAGCTTTGAGCGACAGCTTAAATTGACAAGAGGCTCGAGGTCTTTATTGTTACAAAATTTCAAGGTTTTATGACGCTCCAGTAAAAAGTTACAAGCATTTGTATGTTGCAAACTTTGATAGGTGTAGGACGTACCGTATAGAAGTTAGGGCCATTTGAAGTTTTATCATTGTTTGACTTGGGACCCAAGGGTAGCATAGCTTTGAGCGACAGCTTAAATTGACAAGAGGCTCGAGTACTATATTGTATCAAAATTTCAAGATTTTATGACGCTCCAGTAAAAAGTTACTAGCATTTGTATGTTGCAAACTTTGATAGGTGTAGGACGTACCGTATAGAAGTTAGGGTCATATGAAATTTTAGCCGTGTATGTTACAAACTTTGATAGGTTTAGGACGTACCGTATAGAAGTTACAGCCATTTGAAGTTTTATCAGGGTTTGATTTGGAACTCAAGGGTAGCATAGCTTTGAGCGATAGCTTAAATTGAGAAGAGGCTCGAGTACTTTATTGTTACAAAATTTCAAGGTTTTAAGACGCTCCAGTAAAAAGTTACAAGCATTTGTATGTTGCAAACTTTGATAGGTGTAGGACGTACCGTATATAAGTTAGGGCCATTTGAAGTTTTATCATTGTTCGATTTGGGACTCAAGGGTAGCATGGCTTTGAGCGATAAGTTAAATTGACAAGAGGCTCGAGGTCTTTATTGTTACAAAATTTCAAGGTTTTATAACGCTCCAGTAAAAAGTTACAAGCATTTGTATGTTGCAAACTTTGATAGCTGTAGGACGTACTGTATAGAAGTTAGGGCCATTTGAAATTTTATCAGTGTTTGATTTGGGACTCAAGGGTAGCATAGCTTTGAGCGATAGCTTAAATTGACAAGAGGCTCGAGTACTTTATTGTTACAAAATTTCAAGGTTTTATGACGCTCCAGTAAAAAGTTACAAGCATTTGTATGTTGCCAACTTTGATAGGTGTAGGACGTACCGTATAGAAGTTAGGGCCATTTGAAGTTTTATAAGTGTTTGATTTGGGACTCAAGGGTAGGAAAGCTAAGGGCGATAGCTTAAATTGACAAGAGGCTCGAGTACTTTATTGTTACAAAATTTCAAGATTTTTTATACCGCTTCAGTAAAAAGTTACAAGCATTTGTACGTTGCAAACTTTGATAGGTGTAGGACGTACCGTATAGAAGTTAGGGCCATTTGAAATTTTAGCAGTGTTTGATTTGGGACTCAAGGGTAGCATAGCCTTGTGCGATAGCTTAAATTGACAAGAGGCTCGAGTACTTTATTGTTACAAAATTTCAAGGTTTCAAGACGCTCCAGTAAAAAGTTACAAGCATTTGTATGTTGCAAACTTTGATAGGTGTAGGACGTACCGTATAGAAGTTACAGCCATTTGAAGTTTTATCAGTGTTTGATTTGGGACTCAAAGGTAGCATAGCTTTGAGCGATAGCTTAAATTGAGAAGAGGCTCGAGTACTTTATTGTTACAAAATTTCAAGGTTTCAAGACGCTCCAGTAAAAAGTTACAAGCATTTGTATGTTGCAAACTTTGATAGGTGTAGGACGTACCGTATATAAGTTAGGGCCATTTGAAGTTTTATCATTGTTCGATTTGAGACTCAAGGGTAGCATAGCTTTGAGCGATAGATTAAATTGACAAAAGGCTCGAGTACTTTACTGTTACAAAATTTCAAGGTTTTATGACGCTCCATGAAAAAGTTACAAGCATTTGTATGTTACATACTTTGATAGGTGTAGGACGTACCGTATAGAAGTTAGGGCCATTTGAAGTTTTATCAGTGTTTGATTTGGGACGCAAGGGTAGCATAGCTTTGAGCGATAGCATAAATTGACAAGAGGCTCGAGTACTTTATTGTTACAAAATTTCAAGGTTTTATGACGCTCCAGTAAAAAGTTAAAAGCATTTGTATGTTGTCAACTTTGATAGGTGTAGGACGTACCGTATAGAAGTTAGGGCCATTTGAAGTTTTATAAATGTTTGATTTGGGACTCAAGGGTAGGAAAGCTAAGAGCGATAGCTTAAATTGACAAGAGGCTCGAGTACTTTATTGTTACAAAATTTCAAGGTTTTATGACGCTTCAGTAAAAAGTTACAAGCATTTGTACGTTGCAAACTTTGATAGGTGTAGGACGTACCGTATAGAAGTTAGGGCCATTTGAAATTTTAGCAGTGTTTGATTTGGGACTCAAGGGTAGCATAGCCTTGTGCGATAGCTTAAATTGACAAGAGGCTCGAGTACTTTATTGTTACAAAATTTCAAGGTTTTATGACGTTCAAGTAAAAAGTTACAGGCATTTGTATGTTGCAAACTTTGATAGGTGTAGGACGTACCGTATTGAAGTTAGGGCCATTTGAAGCTTTATCATTGTTTGATTTGGGACCCAAGGGTAGCATAGCTTTGAGCAACAGCTTAAATTGGCAAGAGGCTCGAGGTCTTTATTGTTACAAAATTTCAAGGTTTTATGACGCTCCAGTAAAAAGTTACAAGCATTTGTATGTTGCAAACTTTGATAGGTTTAGCACGTACCGTATAGAAGTTACAGCCATTTGAAGTTTTATCAGTGTTTGATTTGGGACTCAAGGGTAGCATAGCTTTGAGCGATAGCTTAAATTGAGAAGAGGCTCGAGTACTTTATTGTTACAAAATTTCAAGGTTTTAAGACGCTCCAGTAAAAAGTTACAAGCATTTGTATGTTGCAAACTTTGATAGGTGTAGGACGTACCGTATATAAGTTAGGGCCATTTGAAGTTTTATCATTGTTCGATTTGGGACTCAAGGGTAGCATAGCTTTGAGCGATAAGTTAAATTGACAAGAGGCTCGAGGTCTTTATTGTTACAAAATTTCAAGGTTTTATAACGCTCGAGTAAAAAGTTACAGGCATTTGTATGTTGCAAACTTTGATAGGTGTAGGACGTACCGTATTGAAGTTAGGGCCATTTGAAGCTTTATCATTGTTTGATTTGGGACCCAAGGGTAGCATAGCTTTGAGCGACAGCTTAAATTGACAAGAGGCTCGAGGTCTTTATTGTTACAAAATTTCAAGGTTTTATGACGCTCCAGTAAAAAGTTACAAGCATTTGTATGTTGCCAACTTTGATAGGTGTAGGACGTACCGTATAGAAGTTAGGGCCATTTGAAGTTTTATAAATGTTTGATTTGGAACTCAAGGGTAGGAAAGCTAAGAGCGATAGCTTAAATTGACAAGAGGCTGGAGTACTTTATTGTTACAAAATTTCAAGGTTTTATGACGCTTCAGTAAAAAGTTACAGGCATTTGTATGTTGCAAACTTTGATAGGTGTAGGACGTACCGTATTGAAGTTAGGGCCATTTGAAGCTTTATCATTGTTTGATTTGGGACCCAAGGGTAGCATAGCTTTGAGCGACAGCTTAAATTGACAAGAGGCTCGAGGTCTTTATTGTTACAAAATTTCAAGGTTTTATGACGCTCCAGTAAAAAGTTACAAGCATTTGTATGTTGCAAACTTTGATAGGTGTAGGACGTACCGTATTGAAGTTAGGGCCATTTGAAGCTTTATCATTGTTTGATTTGGGACCCAAGGGTAGCATAGCTTTGAGCGACAGCTTAAATTGACAAGAGGCTCGAGTACTTTATTGTTACAAAATTTCAAGGTTTTAAGACGCTCCAGTAAAAAGTTACAAGCATTTGTATGTTGCAAACTTTGATAGGTGTAGGACGTACCGTATATAAGTTAGGGCCATTTGAAGTTTTATCATTGTTCGATTTGGGACTCAAGGGTAGCATGGCTTTGAGCGATAAGTTAAATTGACAAGAGGCTCGAGGTCTTTATTGTTACAAAATTTCAAGGTTTTATAACGCTCCAGTAAAAAGTTACAAGCATTTGTATGTTGCAAACTTTGATAGCTGTAGGACGTACTGTATAGAAGTTAGGGCCATTTGAAATTTTATCAGTGTTTGATTTGGGACTCAAGGGTAGCATAGCTTTGAGCGATAGCTTAAATTGACAAGAGGCTCGAGTACTTTATTGTTACAAAATTTCAAGGTTTTATGACGCTCCAGTAAAAAGTTACAAGCATTTGTATGTTGCCAACTTTGATAGGTGTAGGACGTACCGTATAGAAGTTAGGGCCATTTGAAGTTTTATAAGTGTTTGATTTGGGACTCAAGGGTAGGAAAGCTAAGGGCGATAGCTTAAATTGACAAGAGGCTCGAGTACTTTATTGTTACAAAATTTCAAGATTTTTTATACCGCTTCAGTAAAAAGTTACAAGCATTTGTACGTTGCAAACTTTGATAGGTGTAGGACGTACCGTATAGAAGTTAGGGCCATTTGAAATTTTAGCAGTGTTTGATTTGGGACTCAAGGGTAGCATAGCCTTGTGCGATAGCTTAAATTGACAAGAGGCTCGAGTACTTTATTGTTACAAAATTTCAAGGTTTTATGACGTTCCAGTAAAAAGTTACAGGCATTTGTATGTTACAAACTTTGATAGGTTTAGGACGTACCGTATAGAAGTTACAGCCATTTGAAGTTTTATCAGTGTTTGATTTGGGACTCAAGGGTAGCATAGCTTTGAGCGATAACTTAAATTGAGAAGAGGCTCGAGTACTTTATTGTTACAAAATTTCAAGGTTTCAAGACGCTCCAGTAAAAAGTTACAAGCATTTGTATGTTGCAAACTTTGATAGGTGTAGGACGTACCGTATATAAGTTAGGGCCATTTGAAGTTTTATCATTGTTCGATTTGAGACTCAAGGGTAGCATAGCTTTGAGCGATAGATTAAATTGACAAAAGGCTCGAGTACTTTACTGTTACAAAATTTCAAGGTTTTATGACGCTCCATGAAAAAGTTACAAGCATTTGTATGTTACATACTTTGATAGGTGTAGGACGTACCGTATAGAAGTTAGGGCCATTTGAAGTTTTATCAGTGTTTGATTTGGGACGCAAGGGTAGCATAGCTTTGAGCGATAGCATAAATTGACAAGAGGCTCGAGTACTTTATTGTTACAAAATTTCAAGGTTTTATGACGCTCCAGTAAAAAGTTAAAAGCATTTGTATGTTGTCAACTTTGATAGGTGTAGGACGTACCGTATAGAAGTTAGGGCCATTTGAAGTTTTATAAATGTTTGATTTGGGACTCAAGGGTAGGAAAGCTAAGAGCGATAGCTTAAATTGACAAGAGGCTCGAGTACTTTATTGTTACAAAATTTCAAGGTTTTATGACGCTTCAGTAAAAAGTTACAAGCATTTGTACGTTGCAAACTTTGATAGGTGTAGGACGTACCGTATAGAAGTTAGGGCCATTTGAAATTTTAGCAGTGTTTGATTTGGGACTCAAGGGTAGCATAGCCTTGTGCGATAGCTTAAATTGACAAGAGGCTCGAGTACTTTATTGTTACAAAATTTCAAGGTTTTATGACGTTCAAGTAAAAAGTTACAGGCATTTGTATGTTGCAAACTTTGATAGTTGTAGGACGTACCGTATTGAAGTTAGGGCCATTTGAAGCTTTATCATTGTTTGATTTGGGACCCAAGGGTAGCATAGCTTTGAGCAACAGCTTAAATTGGCAAGAGGCTCGAGGTCTTTATTGTTACAAAATTTCAAGGTTTTATGACGCTCCAGTAAAAAGTTACAAGCATTTGTATGTTGCAAACTTTGATAGGTTTAGCACGTACCGTATAGAAGTTACAGCCATTTGAAGTTTTATCAGTGTTTGATTTGGGACTCAAGGGTAGCATAGCTTTGAGCGATAGCTTAAATTGAGAAGAGGCTCGAGTACTTTATTGTTACAAAATTTCAAGGTTTTAAGACGCTCCAGTAAAAAGTTACAAGCATTTGTATGTTGCAAACTTTGATAGGTGTAGGACGTACCGTATATAAGTTAGGGCCATTTGAAGTTTTATCATTGTTCGATTTGGGACTCAAGGGTAGCATAGCTTTGAGCGATAAGTTAAATTGACAAGAGGCTCGAGGTCTTTATTGTTACAAAATTTCAAGGTTTTATAACGCTCGAGTAAAAAGTTACAGGCATTTGTATGTTGCAAACTTTGATAGGTGTAGGACGTACCGTATTGAAGTTAGGGCCATTTGAAGCTTTATCATTGTTTGATTTGGGACCCAAGGGTAGCATAGCTTTGAGCGACAGCTTAAATTGACAAGAGGCTCGAGGTCTTTATTGTTACAAAATTTCAAGGTTTTATGACGCTCCAGTAAAAAGTTACAAGCATTTGTATGTTGCCAACTTTGATAGGTGTAGGACGTACCGTATAGAAGTTAGGGCCATTTGAAGTTTTATAAATGTTTGATTTGGAACTCAAGGGTAGGAAAGCTAAGAGCGATAGCTTAAATTGACAAGAGGCTCGAGTACTTTATTGTTACAAAATTTCAAGGTTTTATGACGCTTCAGTAAAAAGTTACAAGCATTTGTACGTTGCAAACTTTGATAGGTGTAGGACGTACCGTATAGAAGTTAGGGCCATTTGAAATTTTAGCAGTGTTTGATTTGGGACTCAAGGGTAGCATAGCCTTGTGCGATAGCTTAAATTGACAAGAGGCTCGAGTACTTTATTGTTACAAAATTTCAAGGTTTTATGACGTTCCAGTAAAAAGTTACAGGCATTTGTATGTTGCAAACTTTGATAGGTGTAGGACGTACCGTATTGCAGTTAGGGCCATTTGAAGCTTTATCATTGTTTGATTTGGGACCCAAGGGTAGCATAGCTTTCAGCGACAGCTTAAATTGGCAAGAGGCTCGAGGTCTTTATTGTTACAAAATTTCAAGGTTTTATGACGCTCCAGTAAAAAGTTACAAGCATTTCTATGTTGCAAACTTTGATAGGTGTAGGACGTACCGTATAGAAGTTAGGGCCATTTGAAGTTTTATCATTGTTTGACTTGGGACCCAAGGGTAGCATAGCTTTGAGCGAAAGCTTAAATTGACAAGAGGCTCGAGTACTATATTGTATCAAAATTTCAAGATTTTATGACGCTCCAGTAAAAAGTTACTAGCATTTGTATGTTGCAAAGTTTGATAGGTGTAGGACGTACCGTATAGAAGTTAGGGTCATATGAAATTTTAGCAGTGTATGTTGCAAACTTTGATAGGTTTAGGACGTACCGTATAGAAGTTACAGCCATTTGAAGTTTTATCAGTGTTTGATTTGGGACTCAAGGGTAGCATAGCTTTGAGCGATAGCTTAAATTGAGAAGAGGCTCGAGTACTTTATTGTTACAAAATTTCAAGGTTTTAAGACGCTCCAGTAAAAAGTTACAAGCATTTGTATGTTGCAAACTTTGATAGGTGTAGGTCGTACCGCATATAAGTTAGGGCCATTTGAAGTTTTATCATTGTTCGATTTGGGACTCAAGGGTAGCATAGCTTTGAGCGATAAGTTAAATTGACAAGAGGCTCGAGGTCTTTATTGTTACAAAATTTCAAGGTTTTATAACGCTCCAGTAAAAAGTTACAAGCATTTGTATGTTGCAAACTTTGATAGCTGTAGGACGTACCGTATAGAAGTTAGGGCCATTTGAAATTTTATCAGTGTTTGATTTGGGACTCAAGGGTAGCATAGCTTTGAGCGATAGCTTAAATTGACAAGAGGCTCGAGTACTTTATTGTTACAAAATTTCAAGGTTTTATGACGCTCCAGTAAAAAGTTACAAGCATTTGTATGTTGCCAACTTTGATAGGTGTAGGACGTACCGTGCAGAAGTTAGGGCCATTTGAAGTTTTATAAGTGTTTGATTTGGGACTCAAGGGTAGGAAAGCTAAGAGCGATAGCTTAAATTGACAAGAGGCTCGAGTACTTTATTGTTACAAAATTTCAAGGTTTTATGACGCTTCAGTAAAAAGTTACAAGCATTTGTATGTTGCAAACTTTGATAGGTGTAGGACGTACCGTATAGAAGTTAGGGCCATTTGAAATTTTAGCAGTGTTTGATTTGGGACTCAAGGGTAGCATAGCCTTGTGCGATAGCTTAAATTGACAAGAGGCTCGAGTACTTTATTGTTACAAAATTTGAAGGTTTTATGACGTTCAAGTAAAAAGTTACAGGCATTTGTATGTTGCAAACTTTGATAGGTGTAGGACGTACCGTATTGAAGTTAGGGCCATTTGAAGCTTTATCATTGTTTGATTTGGGACCCAAGGGTAGCATAGCTTTGAGCAACAGCTTAAATTGGCAAGAGGCTCGAGGTCTTTATTGTTACAAAATTTCAAGGTTTTATGACGCTCCAGTAAAAAGTTACAAGCATTTGTAAGTTGCAAACTTTGATAGGTTTAGCACGTACCGTATAGAAGTTACAGCCATTTGAAGTTTTATCAGTGTTTGATTTGGGACTCAAGGGTAGCATAGCTTTGAGCGATAGCTTAAATTGAGAAGAGGCTCGAGTACTTTATTGTTACAAAATTTCAAGGCTTTAAGACGCTCCAGTAAAAAGTTACAAGCATTTGTATGTTGCAAACTTTGATAGGTGTAGGACGTACCGTATATAAGTTAGGGCCATTTGAAGTTTTATCATTGTTCGATTTGGGACTCAAGGGTAGCATAGCTTTGAGCGATAAGTTAAATTGACAAGAGGCTCGAGGTCTTTATTGTTACAAAATTTCAAGGTTTTATAACGCTCCAGTAAAAAGTTACAGGCATTTGTATGTTGCAAACTTTGATAGGTGTAGGACGTACCGTATTGAAGTTAGGGCCATTTGAAGCTTTATCATTGTTTGATTTGGGACCCAAGGGTAGCATAGCTTTGAGCGACAGCTTAAATTGACAAGAGGCTCGAGGTCTTTATTGTTACAAAATTTCAAGGTTTTATGACGCTCCAGTAAAAAGTTACAAGCATTTGTATGTTGCCAACTTTGATAGGTGTAGGACGTACCGTATAGAAGTTAGGGCCATTTGCAGTTTTATAAATGTTTGATTTGGGACTCAAGGGTAGGAAAGCTAAGAGCGATAGCTTAAATTGACAAGAGGCTCGAGTACTTTATTGTTACAAAATTTCAAGGTTTTATGACGCTTCAGTAAAAAGTTACAAGCATTTGTACGTTGCAAACTTTGATAGGTGTAGGACGTACCGTATAGAAGTTAGGGCCATTTGAAATTTTAGCAGTGTTTGATTTGGGACTCAAGGGTAGCATAGCCTTGTGCGATAGCTTAAATTGACAAGAGGCTGGAGTACTTTATTGTTACAAAATTTCAAGGTTTTATGACGTTCCAGTAAAAAGTTACAGGCATTTGTATGTTGCAAACTTTGATAGGTGTAGGACGTACCGTATTGAAGTTAGGGCCATTTGAAGCTTTATCATTGTTTGATTTGGGACCCAAGGGTAGCATAGCTTTGAGCGACAGCTTAAATTGACAAGAGGCTCGAGGTCTTTATTGTTACAAAATTTCAAGGTTTTATGACGCTCCAGTAAAAAGTTACAAGCATTTGTATGTTGCAAACTTTGATAGGTGTAGGACGTACCGTATAGAAGTTAGGGCCATTTGAAGTTTTATCATTGTTTGACTTGGGACCCAAGGGTAGCATAGCTTTGAGCGACAGCTTAAATTGACAAGAGGCTCGAGTACTATATTGTATCAAAATTTCAAGATTTTATGACGCTCCAGTAAAAAGTTACTAGCATTTGTATGTTGCAAACTTTGATAGGTGTAGGACGTACCGTATAGAAGTTAGGGTCATATGAAATTTTAGCCGTGTATGTTACAAACTTTGATAGGTTTAGGACGTACCGTATAGAAGTTACAGCCATTTGAAGTTTTATCAGTGTTTGATTTGGGACTCAAGGGTAGCATAGCTTTGAGCGATAGCTTAAATTGAGAAGAGGCTCGAGTACTTTATTGTTACAAAATTTCAAGGTTTCAAGACGCTCCAGTAAAAAGTTACAAGCATTTGTATGTTGCAAACTTTGATAGGTGTAGGACGTACCGTATATAAGTTAGGGCCATTTGAAGTTTTATCATTGTTCGATTTGAGACTCAAGGGTAGCAGAGCTTTGAGCGATAGGTTAAATTGACAAGAGGCTCGAGGTCTTTATTGTTACAAAATTTCAAGGTTTTATAACGCTCCAGTAAAAAGTTACAAGCATTTGTATGTTGCAAACTTTGATAGGTGTAGGACGTACCGTATAGAAGTTAGGACCATTTGAAGTTTTATAAGTGTTTGATGTGGGACTCAAGGTTAACATAGCTTTGAGCGATAGATTAAATTGACAAAAGGCTCGAGTACTTTACTGTTACAAAATTTCAAGGTTTTATGACGCTCCATGAAAAAGTTACAAGCATTTGTATGTTACATACTTTGATAGGTGTAGGACGTACCGTATAGAAGTTAGGGCCATTTGAAGTTTTATCAGTGTTTGATTTGGGACGCAAGGGTAGCATAGCTTTGAGCGATAGCATAAATTGACAAGAGGCTCGAGTACTTTATTGTTACAAAATTTCAAGGTTTTATGACGCTCCAGTAAAAAGTTAAAAGCATTTGTATGTTGTCAACTTTGATAGGTGTAGGACGTACCGTATAGAAGTTAGGGCCATTTGAAGTTTTATAAATGTTTGATTTGGGACTCAAGGGTAGGAAAGCTAAGAGCGATAGCTTAAATTGACAAGAGGCTCGAGTACTTTATTGTTACAAAATTTCAAGGTTTTATGACGCTTCAGTAAAAAGTTACAAGCATTTGTACGTTGCAAACTTTGATAGGTGTAGGACGTACCGTATAGAAGTTAGGGCCATTTGAAATTTTAGCAGTGTTTGATTTGGGACTCAAGGGTAGCATAGCCTTGTGCGATAGCTTAAATTGACAAGAGGCTCGAGTACTTTATTGTTACAAAATTTCAAGGTTTTATGACGTTCAAGTAAAAAGTTACAGGCATTTGTATGTTGCAAACTTTGATAGGTGTAGGACGTACCGTATTGAAGTTAGGGCCATTTGAAGCTTTATCATTGTTTGATTTGGGACCCAAGGGTAGCATAGCTTTGAGCAACAGCTTAAATTGGCAAGAGGCTCGAGGTCTTTATTGTTACAAAATTTCAAGGTTTTATGACGCTCCAGTAAAAAGTTAAAAGCATTTGTATGTTGTCAACTTTGATAGGTGTAGGACGTACCGTATAGAAGTTAGGGCCATTTGAAGTTTTATAAATGTTTGATTTGGGACTCAAGGGTAGGAAAGCTAAGAGCGATAGCTTAAATTGACAAGAGGCTCGAGTACTTTATTGTTACAAAATTTCAAGGTTTTAAGACGCTCCAGTAAAAAGTTACAAGCATTTGTATGTTGCAAACTTTGATAGGTGTAGGACGTACCGTATATAAGTTAGGGCCATTTGAAGTTTTATCATTGTTCGATTTGGGACTCAAGGGTAGCATAGCTTTGAGCGATAAGTTAAATTGACAAGAGGCTCGAGGTCTTTATTGTTACAAAATTTCAAGGTTTTATAACGCTCGAGTAAAAAGTTACAGGCATTTGTATGTTGCAAACTTTGATAGGTGTAGGACGTACCGTATTGAAGTTAGGGCCATTTGAAGCTTTATCATTGTTTGATTTGGGACCCAAGGGTAGCATAGCTTTGAGCGACAGCTTAAATTGACAAGAGGCTCGAGGTCTTTATTGTTACAACATTTCAAGGTTTTATGACGCTCCAGTAAAAAGTTACAAGCATTTGTATGTTGCCAACTTTGATAGGTGTAGGACGTACCGTATAGAAGTTAGGGCCATTTGAAGTTTTATAAATGTTTGATTTGGAACTCAAGGGTAGGAAAGCTAAGAGCGATAGCTTAAATTGACAAGAGGCTCGAGTACTTTATTGTTACAAAATTTCAAGGTTTTATGACGCTTCAGTAAAAAGTTACAAGCATTTGTACGTTGCAAACTTTGATAGGTGTAGGACGTACCGTATAGAAGTTAGGGCCATTTGAAATTTTAGCAGTGTTTGATTTGGGACTCAAGGGTAGCATGGCCTTGTGCGATAGCTTAAATTGACAAGAGGCTCGAGTACTTTATTGTTACAAAATTTCAAGGTTTTATGACGTTCCAGTAAAAAGTTACAGGCATTTGTATGTTGCAAACTTTGATAGGTGTAGGACGTACCGTATTGCAGTTAGGGCCATTTGAAGCTTTATCATTGTTTGATTTGGGACCCAAGGGTAGCATAGCTTTCAGCGACAGCTTAAATTGGCAAGAGGCTCGAGGTCTTTATTGTTACAAAATTTCAAGGTTTTATGACGCTCCAGTAAAAAGTTACAAGCATTTCTATGTTGCAAACTTTGATAGGTGTAGGACGTACCGTATAGAAGTTAGGGCCATTTGAAGTTTTATCATTGTTTGACTTGGGACCCAAGGGTAGCATAGCTTTGAGCGAAAGCTTAAATTGACAAGAGGCTCGAGTACTATATTGTATCAAAATTTCAAGATTTTATGACGCTCCAGTAAAAAGTTACTAGCATTTGTATGTTGCAAAGTTTGATAGGTGTAGGACGTACCGTATAGAAGTTAGGGTCATATGAAATTTTAGCAGTGTATGTTGCAAACTTTGATAGGTTTAGGACGTACCGTATAGAAGTTACAGCCATTTGAAGTTTTATCAGTGTTTGATTTGGGACTCAAGGGTAGCATAGCTTTGAGCGATAGCTTAAATTGAGAAGAGGCTCGAGTACTTTATTGTTACAAAATTTCAAGGTTTTAAGACGCTCCAGTAAAAAGTTACAAGCATTTGTATGTTGCAAACTTTGATAGGTGTAGGTCGTACCGCATATAAGTTAGGGCCATTTGAAGTTTTATCATTGTTCGATTTGGGACTCAAGGGTAGCATAGCTTTGAGCGATAAGTTAAATTGACAAGAGGCTCGAGGACTTTATTGTTACAAAATTTCAAGGTTTGATAACGCTCCAGTAAAAAGTTACAAGCATTTGTATGTTGCAAACTTTGATAGCTGTAGGACGTACCGTATAGAAGTTAGGGCCATTTGAAATTTTATCAGTGTTTGATTTGGGACTCAAGGGTAGCATAGCTTTGAGCGATAGCTTAAATTGAGAAGAGGCTCGAGTACTTTATTGTTACAAAATTTCAAGGTTTTATGACGCTCCAGTAAAAAGTTACAAGCATTTGTATGTTGCCAACTTTGATAGGTGTAGGACGTACCGTGTAGAAGTTAGGGCCATTTGAAGTTTTATAAGTGTTTGATTTGGGACTCAAGGGTAGGAAAGCTAAGAGCGATAGCTTAAATTGACAAGAGGCTCGAGTACTTTATTGTTACAAAATTTCAAGGTTTTATGACGCTTCAGTAAAAAGTTACAAGCATTTGTATGTTGCAAACTTTGATAGGTGTAGGACGTACCGTATAGAAGTTAGGGCCATTTGAAATTTTAGCAGTGTTTGATTTGGGACTCAAGGGTAGTATAGCCTTGTGCGATAGCTTAAATTGAAAAGAGGCTCGAGTACTTTATTGTTACAAAATTTCAAGGTTTTATGACGTTCAAGTAAAAAGTTACAGGCATTTGTATGTTGCAAACTTTGATAGGTGTAGGACGTACCGTATTGAAGTTAGGGCCATTTGAAGCTTTATCATTGTTTGATTTGGGACCCAAGGGTAGCATAGCTTTGAGCAACAGCTTAAATTGGCAAGAGGCTCGAGGTCTTTATTGTTACAAAATTTCAAGGTTTTATGACGCTCCAGTAAAAAGTTACAAGCATTTGTATGTTGCAAACTTTGATAGGTTTAGCACGTACCGTATAGAAGTTACAGCCATTTGAAGTTTTATCAGTGTTTGATTTGGGACTCAAGGGTAGCATAGCTTTGAGCGATAGCTTAAATTGAGAAGAGGCTCGAGTACTTTATTGTTACAAAATTTCAAGGTTTTAAGACGCTCCAGTAAAAAGTTACAAGCATTTGTATGTTGCAAACTTTGATAGGTGTAGGACGTACCGTATATAAGTTAGGGCCATTTGAAGTTTTATCATTGTTCGATTTGGGACTCAAGGGTAGCATAGCTTTGAGCGATAAGTTAAATTGACAAGAGGCTCGAGGTCTTTATTGTTACAAAATTTCAAGGTTTTATAACGCTCCAGTAAAAAGTTACAGGCATTTGTATGTTGCAAACTTTGATTGGTGTAGGACGTACCGTATTGAAGTTAGGGCCATTTGAAGCTTTATCATTGTTTGATTTGGGACCCAAGGGTAGCATAGCTTTGAGCGACAGCTTAAATTGACAAGAGGCTCGAGGTCTTTATTGTTACAAAATTTCAAGGTTTTATGACGCTCCAGTAAAAAGTTACAAGCATTTGTATGTTGCCAACTTTGATAGGTGTAGGACGTACCGTATAGAAGTTAGGGCCATTTGAAGTTTTATAAATGTTTGATTTGGGACTCAAGGGTAGGAAAGCTAAGAGCGATAGCTTAAATTGACAAGAGGCTCGAGTACTTTATTGTTACAAAATTTCAAGGTTTTATGACGCTTCAGTAAAAAGTTACAAGCATTTGTACATTGCAAACTTTGATAGGTGTAGGACGTACCGTATAGAAGTTAGGGCCATTTGAAATTTTAGCAGTGTTTGATTTGGGACTCAAGGGTAGCATAGCCTTGTGCGATAGCTTAAATTGACAAGAGGCTCGAGTACTTTATTGTTACAAAATTTCAAGGTTTTATGACGTTCCAGTAAAAAGTTACAGGCATTTGTATGTTGCAAACTTTGATAGGTGTAGGACGTACCGCATTGAAGTTAGGGCAATTTGAAGCTTTATCATTGTTTGATTTGGGACCCAAGGGTAGCATAGCTTTCAGCGAGAGCTTAAATTGGCAAGAGGCTCGAGGTCTTTATTGTTACAAAATTTCAAGGTTTTATGACGCTCCAGTAAAAAGTTACAAGCATTTCTATGTTGCAAACTTTGATAGGTGTAGGACGTACCGTATAGAAGTTAGGGCCATTTGAAGTTTTATCATTGTTTGACTTGGGACCCAAGGGTAGCATAGCTTTGAGCGAAAGCTTAAATTGACAAGAGGCTCGAGTACTATATTGTATCAAAATTTCAAGATTTTATGACGCTCCAGTAAAAAGTTACTAGCATTTGTATGTTGCAAAGTTTGATAGGTGTAGGACGTACCGTATAGAAGTTAGGGTCATATGAAATTTTAGCAGTGTATGTTGCAAACTTTGATAGGTTTAGGACGTACCGTATAGAAGTTACAGCCATTTGAAGTTTTATCAGTGTTTGATTTGGGACTCAAGGGTAGCATAGCTTTGAGCGATAGCTTAAATTGAGAAGAGGCTCGAGTACTTTATTGTTACAAAATTTCAAGGTTTTAAGACGCTCCAGTAAAAAGCTACAAGCATTTGTATGTTGCAAACTTTGATAGGTGTAGGTCGTACCGCATATAAGTTAGGGCCATTTGAAGTTTTATCATTGTTCGATTTGGGACTCAAGGGTAGCATAGCTTTGAGCGATAAGTTAAATTGACAAGAGGCTCGAGGTCTTTATTGTTACAAAATTTCAAGGTTTTATAACGCTCCAGTAAAAAGTTACAAGCATTTGTATGTTGCAAACTTTGATAGCTGTAGGACGTACCGTATAGAAGTTAGGGCCATTTGAAATTTTATCAGTGTTTGATTTGGGACTCAAGGGTAGCATAGCTTTGAGCGATAGCTTAAATTGACAAGAGGCTCGAGTACTTTATTGTTACAAAATTTCAAGGTTTTATGACGCTCCAGTAAAAAGTTACAAGCATTTGTATGTTGCCAACTTTGATAGGTGTAGGACGTACCGTGTAGAAGTTAGGGCCATTTGAAGTTTTATAAGTGTTTGATTTGGGACTCAAGGGTAGGAAAGCTAAGAGCGATAGCTTAAATTGACAAGAGGCTCGAGTACTTTATTGTTACAAAATTTCAAGGTTTTATGACGCTTCAGTAAAAAGTTACAAGCATTTGTATGTTGCAAACTTTGATAGGTGTAGGACGTACCGTATAGAAGTTATGGCCATTTGGAATTTTAGCAGTGTTTGATTTGGGACTCAAGGGTAGCATAGCCTTGTGCGATAGCTTAAATTGACAAGAGGCTCGAGTACTTTATTGTTACAAAATTTCAAGGTTTTATGACGTTCCAGTAAAAAGTTACAGGCATTTGTATGTTGCAAACTTTGATAGGTGTAGGATGTACCGTATTGAAGTTAGGGCCATTTGAAGCTTTATCATTGTTTGATTTGGGACCCAAGGGTAGCATAGCTTTGAGCGACAGCTTAAATTGACAAGAGGCTCGAGGTCTTTATTGTTACAAAATTTCAAGGTTTTATGACGCTCCAGTAAAAAGTTACAAGCATTTGTATGTTGCAAACTTTGATAGGTGTAGGACGTACCGTATAGAAGTTAGGGCCATTTGAAGTTTTATCATTGTTCGAATTGGGACTCAGGGGTAGCATAGCTTTGAGCGATAGGTTAAATTGACAAGAGGCTCGAGGTCTTTATTGTTACAAAATTTCAAGGTTTTATAACGCTCCAGTAAAAAGATACAAGCATTTGTATGTTGCAAACTTTGATAGCTGTAGGACGCAAGAAGTTAGGGCCATTTGAAATTTTATCAGTGTTTGATTTGGGACTCAAGGGTAGCATAGCTTTGAGCGATAGCTTAAATTGACAAGAGGCTCGAGTACTTTATTGTTACAAAATTTCAAGGTTTTATGAAGCTCCAGTAAAAAGTTACAACCATTTGTATGTTACATACTTTGATGGGTGTAGGACGTACCGTATAGAAGTTAGGGCCATTTGAAGTTTTATCAGTGTTGGAATTGGGACTCAAGCATAGCTTTGAGCGATAGCTTAAATTGGCAAGAGGCTCGAGTACTTTATTGTTACAATATTTCAAGGTTTTATGACGCTCCAATAAAAAGTTACAAGGATTTGTATGTTGCAAACTTTGATAGGTTGAGGACGTACCGTATAGAAGTTAGGGCCATTTGAAGTTTTATCAGTGTTTGATTTGGGACTCAAGGGTAGCAAAGCTTTAGCCGATAGCTTAAATTGACAAGAGGCTCGAGTACTTTATTGTTACATAATTTCAAGGTTTTATGACGCTTCAGTAAAAAGTTACAAGCATTTGTATCTTGCAAACTTTGATAGGTGTAGGACGTACCGTATAGAAGTTAGGGCCATTTGAAATTTTAGCAGTGTTTGATTTGGGACTCAAGGGTAGCAAAGCTAAGAGCGATAGCTTAAACTGACAAAAGGCTCGAGTACTTTATTGTTACAAAATTTCAAGGTTTTATGACGCTTCAGAAAAAGTTACAAGCATTTGTACGTTGCAAACTTTGATAGGTGTAGGACGTACCGTATAGAAGTTAGGGCCATTTGAAATTTTAGCAGTGTTTGATTTGGGACTCAAGGGTAGCATAGCCTTGTGCGATAGCTTAAATTGACAAGAGGCTCGAGTACTTTATTGTTACAAAATTTCAAGGTTTTATGACGCTCCAGTAAAAAGTTACAAGCATTTGTATGTTGCAAACTTTGATAGGTGTAGGACGTACCGTATAGAAGTTAGGGCCATTTGAAGTTTTATCATTGTTTGATTTGGGACCCAAGGGTAGCATAGCTTTGAGCGACAGCTTAAATTGACAAGAGGCTCGAGGTCTTTATTGTTACAAAATTTCAAGGTTTTATGACGCTCCAGTAAAAAGTTACTAGCATTTGTATGTTGCAAACTTTGATAGGTGTAGGACGTACCGTATAGAAGTTAGGGTCATTTGAAATTTTAGCAGTGTATGTTGCAAACTTTGATAGGTTTAGGACGTACCGTACCGAAGTCACATCCATTTGAAGTTTTATCCGTGTTTGATTTGGGACTCAAGGATAGCATAGCTTTGAGCGATAGCTTCAATTGAGAAGAGGCTCGAGTACTTTATTGTTACAAAATTTCAAGGTTTTATGACGCTCCAATAAAAAGTTACAAGCATTTGTATGTTGCCAACTTTGATAGGTTTAGGACGTACCGTATAGAAGTTAGAGCCATTTGAAGTTTTATCAGTGTTTGATTTGGGACTCAAGGGTAGCAAAGCTTTGAGCGATAGCTTAAATTGACAAGAGGCTCGAGTACTTTATTGTTACAAAATTTCAAGGTTTTATGACGCTTCAGTAAAAAGTTACAAGCATTTGTATGTTGCAAACTTTGATAGGTTTAGGACGTACCGTATAGAAGTTAGGGCCATTTGAAGTTTTATCAGTGTTTGATAAAGGGTAGCAAAGCTTTGAGCGATAGCTTAAATTGACAAGAGGCTCGAGTACTTTATTGTTACATAATTTCAAGGTTTTATGACGCTTCAGTAAAAAGTTACAAGCATTTGTATCTTGCAAACTTTGATAGGTGTAGGACGTACCGTATAGAAGTTAGGGCCATTTGAAATTTTAGCAGTGCTTGATTTGGGACCCAAGGGTAGCAAAGCTAAGAGCGATAGCTTAAATTGACAAGAGGTTCGAGTACTTTATTGTTACAAAATTTGAAGGTTTTATGACGCTTCAGTAAAAAGTTACAAGCATTTGTATGTTGCAAACTTTGATAGGTGTAGGGCGTACCGTGTAGAAGTTAGTGCCATTTGAAATTTTAGCAGTGTTTGATTTGGGACTCAAGGGTAGCATAGCCTTGTGCGATAGCTTAAATTGACAAGAGGCTCGAGTACTTTATTGTTACAAAATTTCAAGGTTTTATGACGCTCCAGTAAAAAGTTACAAGCATTTGTATGTTGCAAACTTTGATAGGTGTAGGACGTACCGTATAGAAGTTAGGGCCATTTGAAGTTTTTTCAGTGTTTGATGTGGGACTCAAGGGCAGCATAGCTTTGAGCGATAGTTTAAATTGACAAGAGGCTCGAGTACTTTATTGTTACAAAATTTCAAGGTTTTATGACGCTCCAGTAAAAAGTTACAAGCATTTGTATGTAACAAACTTTGATAGTTGTAGGACGTACCGTATAGAAGTTAGGGCCATTTGAAGTTTTATCAGTGTTTGATTTGGGACTCAAGGGTAGCATAGTTTTGAGCGATAGCTTAAATTGACAAGAGGCTCGAGTACTTTATTGTTACAAAATTTCAAGGTTTTATGACGCTCCAGTAAAAAGTTACAAGCATTTGTATGTTGCAAACTTTGATAGGTGTAGGACGTACCGTATAGAAGTTAGGGCCATTTGAAGTTTTATCATTGTTCGAATTGGGACTCAAGGGTAGCATAGCTTTGAGCGATAGGTTAAATTGACAAGAGGCTCGAGGTCTTTATTGTTACAAAATTTCAAGGTTTTATAACGCTCCAGTAAAAAGTTACAAGCATTTGTATCTTGCAAACTTTGATAGGTGTAGGACGTACCGTATAGAAGTTAGGGCCATTTGAAATTTTAGCAGTGTTTGATTTGGGACTCAAGGATAGCATAGCTTTGAGCGATAGCTTCAATTGAGAAGAGGCTCGAGTACTTTATTGTTACAAAATTTCAAGGTTTTATGACGCTCCAATAAAAAGTTACAAGCATTTGTATGTTGCCAACTTTGATAGGTTTAGGACGTACCGTATAGAAGTTAGAGCCATTTGAAGTTTTATCAGTGTTTGATTTGGGACTCAAGGGTAGCAAAGCTTTGAGCGATAGCTTAAATTGACAAGAGGCTCGAGTACTTTATTGTTACAAAATTTCAAGGTTTTATGACGCTTCAGTAAAAAGTTACAAGCATTTGTATGTTGCAAACTTTGATAGGTTTAGGACGTACCGTATAGAAGTTAGGGCCATTTGAAGTTTTATCAGTATTTGATAAAGGGTAGCAAAGCTTTGAGCGATAGCTTAAATTGACAAGAGGCTCGAGTACTTTATTGTTACATAATTTCAAGGTTTTATGACGCTTCAGTAAAAAGTTACAAGCATTTGTATCTTGCAAACTTTGATAGGTGTAGGACGTACCGTATAGAAGTTAAAGCCATTTGAAATTTTAGCAGTGCTTGATTTGGGACCCAAGGGTAGCAAAGCTAAGAGCGATAGCTTAAATTGACAAGAGGTTCGAGTACTTTATTGTTACAAAATTTGAAGGTTTTATGACGCTTCAGTAAAAAGTTACAAGCATTTGTATGTTGCAAACTTTGATAGGTGTAGGGCGTACCGTGTAGAAGTTAGTGCCATTTGAAATTTTAGCAGTGTTTGATTTGGGACTCAAGGGTAGCATAGCCTTGTGCGATAGCTTAAATTGACAAGAGGCTCGAGTACTTTATTGTTACAAAATTTCAAGGTTTTATGACGCTCCAGTAAAAAGTTACAAGCATTTGTATGTTGCAAACTTTGATAGGTGTAGGACGTACCGTATAGAAGTTAGGGCCATTTGAAGTTTTTTCAGTGTTTGATGTGGGACTCAAGGGCAGCATAGCTTTGAGCGATAGTTTAAATTGACAAGAGGCTCGAGTACTTTATTGTTACAAAATTTCAAGGTTTTATGACGCTCCAATAAAAAGTTACAAGCATTTGTATGTAACAAACTTTGATAGTTGTAGGACGTACCGTATAGAAGTTAGGGCCATTTGAAGTTTTATCAGTGTTTGATTTGGGACTCAAGGGTAGCATAGTTTTGAGCGATAGCTTAAATTGACAAGAGGCTCGAGTACTTTATTGTTACAAAATTTCAAGGTTTTATGACGCTCCAGTAAAAAGTTACAAGCATTTGTATGTTGCAAACTTTGATAGGTGTAGGACGTACCGTATAGAAGTTAGGGCCATTTGAAGTTTTATCATTGTTCGAATTGGGACTCAAGGGTAGCATAGCTTTGAGCGATAGGTTAAATTGACAAGAGGCTCGAGGTCTTTATTGTTACAAAATTTCAAGGTTTTATAACGCTCCAGTAAAAAGTTACAAGCATTTGTATCTTGCAAACTTTGATAGGTGTAGGACGTACCGTATAGAAGTTAGGGCCATTTGAAATTTTAGCAGTGTTTGATTTGGGACTCAAGGGTAGCAAAGCTAAGAGCGATAGCTTAAACTGACAAGAGGCTCGAGTACTTTATTGTTACAAAATTGCAAGGTTTTATGACGCTTCAGTAAAAAGTTACAAGCATTTGTATGTTGCAAACTTTGATAGGTTGAGGACGTACCGTATAGAAGTTAGGGCCATTTGAAGTTTTATCAGTGTTTGATTTGGGACTCAAGGGTAGCAAAGCTTTGAGCGATAGCTTAAATTGACAAGAGGCTCGAGTACTTTATTGTTACATAATTTCAAGGTTTTATGACCCTTCAGTAAAAAGTTACAAGCATTTGTATCTTGCAAACTTTGATAGGTGTAGGACGTACCGTATTGAAGTTAGGGCCATTTGAAGTTTTATCATTGTTTGATTTGGGACCCAAGGGTAGCATAGCTTTGAGCGAGAGCTTAAATGGAGAAGAGGCTCGAGTACTTTATTGTTACAAAATATCAAGGTTTTATGACGCTCCAGTAAAAAGTTACAAGCATTTGTATGTTGCAAACTTTGATAGGTGTAGGACGTACCGTATAGAAATTAGGGCCATTTGAAGTTTTATCATTGTTCGATTTGGGACTCAAGGGTAGCATAGCTTTGAGCGATAGGTTAAATTGACAAGAGGCTCGAGGTCTTTATTGTTACAAAATTTCAAGGTTTTATAACGCTCCAGTAAAAAGTTACAAGCATTTGTATGTTGCAAACTTTGATAGCTGTAGGACGCAAGAAGTTAGGGCCATTTGAAATTTTATCAGTGTTTGATTTGGGACTCAAGGGTAGCATAGCTTTGAGCGATAGCTTAAATTGACAAGAGGCTCGAGTACTTTATTGTTACAAAATTTCAAGGTTTTATGAAGCTCCAGTAAAAAGTTACAAGCATTTGTATGTTACATACTTTGATGGGTGTAGGACGTACCGTATAGAAGTTAGGGCCATTTGAAGTTTTATCAGTGTTGGATTTGGGACTCAAGCATAGCTTTGAGCGATAGCTTAAATTGGCAAGAGGCTCGAGTACTTTATTGTTACAAAATTTCAAGGTTTTATGACGCTCCAGAAAAAAGTTACAAGCATTTGTATGTTACATACTTTGATAGTGTAGGACGTACCGTATAGAAGTTAGGGCCATTTGAAGTTTTATCAGTGTTTGATTTGGGACTCAAGGGTAGCATAGCTTTGAGCGATAGCTTAAATTGGCAAGAAGCTCGAGTACTTTATTGTTAGAAAATTTCAAGGTTTTATGACGCTCCAATAAAAAGTTACAAGCATTTGTATGTTGCCAACTTTGATAGGTTTAGGACGTACCGTATAGAAGTTAGAGCCATTTGAAGTTTTATCAGTGTTTGATTTGGGACTCAAGGGTAGCAAAGCTTTGAGCGATAGCTTAAATTGACAAGAGGCTCGAGTACTTTATTGTTACAAAATTTCAAGGTTTTATGACGCTTCAGTAAAAAGTTACAACCATTTGTATGTTGCAAACTTTGATAGGTGTAGGACGTACCGTATTGAAGTTAGGGCCATTTCAAATTTTAGCAGTGTTTGATTTGGGACTCAAGGGTAGCATAGCTTTGTGCGATAGCTTAAATTGACAAGAGGCTCGAGTACTCTATTGTTACAAAATTTCAAGGTTTTATGACGCTCCAGTAAAAAGTTACAAGCATTTGTATGTTGCAAACTTTGATACGTGTAGGGCGTACCGTATAGAAGTTAGGGCCATTTGAAGTTTTATCATTGTTTGATTTGGGAGCCAAGGGTAGCATAGCTTTGAGCGACAGCTTAAATTGACAAGAGGCTCGAGTACTTTATTGTTACAAAATTTCAAGGTTTTATGACGCTTCAGTAAAAAGTTACAAGCATTTGTATGTTGCAAACTTTGATAGGTTTAGGACGTACCGTAGAGAAGTTAGGGCCATTTGAAGTTTTATCAGTGTTTGATTTGGGACTCAAGGGTAGCAAAGCTTTGAGCGATAGCTTAAATTGACAAGAGGCTCGAGTACTTTATTGTTACAAAATTTCAAGGTATTATGACGCTTCAGTAAAAAGTTACAAGCATTTGTATGTTGCAAACTTTGATTGGTGTAGGGCGTACCGTATAGAAGTTAGGGCCATTTGAAATTTTAGCAGTGTTTGATTTGGGACCCAAGGGTAGCAAAGCTAAGAGCGATAGCTTAAATTGACAAGAGGCTCGAGTACTTTATTGTTACAAAATTTGAAGGTTTTATGACGCTTCAGTAAAAAGTTACAAGCATTTGTATGTTGCAAACTTTGATAGGTGTAGGGCGTACCGTGTAGAAGTTAGTGCCATTTGAAATTTTAGCAGTGTTTGATTTGGGCCTCAAGGGTAGCATCGCCTTGTGCGATAGCTTAAATTGACAAGAGGCTCGAGTACTTTATTGTTACAAAATTTCAAGGTTTTATGACGCTCCAGTAAAAAGTTACAAGCATTTGTATGTTGCAAACTTTGATAGGTGTAGGACGTACCGTATAGAAGTTAGGGCCATTTGAAGTTTTATCATTGTTTGATTTGGGACCCAAGGGTAGCATAGCTTTGAGCGACAGCTTAAAATGACAAGAGGCTCGAGGTCTTTATTGTTACAAAATTTCAAGATTTTATGACGCTCCAGTAAAAAGTTACGAGAATTTGTATGTTGCAAACTTTGATAGGTGTAGAACGTACCGTATAGAAGTTAGGGCCATTTGAAGTTTTATCATTGTTTGATTTGGGACCCAAGGGTAGCATAGCTTTAAGCGACAGCTTAAATTGACAAGAGGCTCGAGTACTATACTGTTACAAAATTTCAAGATTTTATGACGCTCCAGTAAAAAGTTACGAGAATTTGTATGTTGCAAACTTTGATAGGTGTAGGACGTACCGTATAGAAGTTAGGGTCATTTGAAATTTTAGCAGTGTATGTTGCAAACTTTGATAGGTTTAGGACGTACCGTATAGAAGTTACAGCCATTTGAAGTTTTATCAGTGTTTGACTTGGGACTCAAGGGTAGCATAGCTTTGAGCGATAGCTTAAATTGAGAAGAGGCTCGAGTACTTTATTGTTACCAAATTTCAAGGTTTTATGACGCTCCAGTAAAAAGTTACAAGCATTTGTATGTTGCAAACTTTGATAGGTGTAGGACGTACCGTATAGAAGTTAAAGCCATTTGAAATTTTAGCAGTGCTTGATTTGGGACCCAAGGGTAGCAAAGCTAAGAGCGATAGCTTAAATTGACAAGAGGTTCGAGTACTTTATTGTTACAAAATTTGAAGGTTTTATGACGCTTCAGTAAAAAGTTACAAGCATTTGTATGTTGCAAACTTTGATAGGTGTAGGGCGTACCGTGTAGAAGTTAGTGCCATTTGAAATTTTAGCAGTGTTTGATTTGGGACTCAAGGGTAGCATAGCCTTGTGCGATAGCTTAAATTGACAAGAGGCTCGAGTACTTTATTGTTACAAAATTTCAAGGTTTTATGACGCTCCAGTAAAAAGTTACAAGCATTTGTATGTTGCAAACTTTGATAGGTGTAGGACGTACCGTATAGAAGTTAGGGCCATTTGAAGTTTTTTCAGTGTTTGATGTGGGACTCAAGGGCAGCATAGCTTTGAGCGATAGTTTAAATTGACAAGAGGCTCGAGTACTTTATTGTTACAAAATTTCAAGGTTTTATGACGCTCCAATAAAAAGTTACAAGCATTTGTATGTAACAAACTTTGATAGTTGTAGGACGTACCGTATAGAAGTTAGGGCCATTTGAAGTTTTATCAGTGTTTGATTTGGGACTCAAGGGTAGCATAGTTTTGAGCGATAGCTTAAATTGACAAGAGGCTCGAGTACTTTATTGTTACAAAATTTCAAGGTTTTATGACGCTCCAGTAAAAAGTTACAAGCATTTGTATGTTGCAAACTTTGATAGGTGTAGGACGTACCGTATAGAAGTTAGGGCCATTTGAAGTTTTATCATTGTTCGAATTGGGACTCAAGGGTAGCATAGCTTTGAGCGATAGGTTAAATTGACAAGAGGCTCGAGGTCTTTATTGTTACAAAATTTCAAGGTTTTATAACGCTCCAGTAAAAAGTTACAAGCATTTGTATCTTGCAAACTTTGATAGGTGTAGGACGTACCGTATAGAAGTTAGGGCCATTTGAAATTTTAGCAGTGTTTGATTTGGGACTCAAGGGTAGCAAAGCTAAGAGCGATAGCTTAAACTGACAAGAGGCTCGAGTACTTTATTGTTACAAAATTGCAAGGTTTTATGACGCTTCAGTAAAAAGTTACAAGCATTTGTATGTTGCAAACTTTGATAGGTTGAGGACGTACCGTATAGAAGTTAGGGCCATTTGAAGTTTTATCAGTGTTTGATTTGGGACTCAAGGGTAGCAAAGCTTTGAGCGATAGCTTAAATTGACAAGAGGCTCGAGTACTTTATTGTTACATAATTTCAAGGTTTTATGACGCTTCAGTAAAAAGTTACAAGCATTTGTATCTTGCAAACTTTGATAGGTGTAGGACGTACCGTATTGAAGTTAGGGCCATTTGAAGTTTTATCATTGTTTGATTTGGGACCCAAGGGTAGCATAGCTTTGAGCGAGAGCTTAAATGGAGAAGAGGCTCGAGTACTTTATTGTTACAAAATTTCAAGGTTTTATGACGCTCCAGTAAAAAGTTACAAGCATTTGTATGTTGCAAACTTTGATAGGTGTAGGACGTACCGTATAGAAATTAGGGCCATTTGAAGTTTTATCATTGTTCGATTTGGGACTCAAGGGTAGCATAGCTTTGAGCGATAGGTTAAATTGACAAGAGGCTCGAGGTCTTTATTGTTACAAAATTTCAAGGTTTTATAACGCTCCAGTAAAAAGTTACAAGCATTTGTATGTTGCAAACTTTGATAGCTGTAGGACGCAAGAAGTTAGGGCCATTTGAAATTTTATCAGTGTTTGATTTGGGACTCAAGGGTAGCATAGCTTTGAGCGATAGCTTAAAGTGACAAGAGGCTCGAGTACTTTATTGTTACAAAATTTCAAGGTTTTATGAAGCTCCAGTAAAAAGTTACAAGCATTTGTATGTTACATACTTTGATGGGTGTAGGACGTACCGTATAGAAGTTAGGGCCATTTGAAGTTTTATCAGTGTTGGATTTGGGACTCAAGCATAGCTTTGAGCGATAGCTTAAATTGGCAAGAGGCTCGAGTACTTTATTGTTACAAAATTTCAAGGTTTTATGACGCTCCAGAAAAAAGTTACAAGCATTTGTATGTTACATACTTTGATAGTGTAGGACGTACCGTATAGAAGTTAGGGCCATTTGAAGTTTTATCAGTGTTTGATTTGGGACTCAAGGGTAGCATAGCTTTGAGCGATAGCTTAAATTGGCAAGAGGTTCGAGTACTTTATTGTTAGAAAATTTCAAGGTTTTATGACGCTCCAATAAAAAGTTACAAGCATTTGTATGTTGCCAACTTTGATAGGTTTAGGACGTACCGTATAGAAGTTAGAGCCATTTGAAGTTTTATCAGTGTTTGATTTGGGACTCAAGGGTAGCAAAGCTTTGAGCGATAGCTTAAATTGACAAGAGGCTCGAGTACTTTATTGTTACAAAATTTCAAGGTTTTATGACGCTTCAGTAAAAAGTTACAACCATTTGTATGTTGCAAACTTTGATAGGTGTAGGACGTACCGTATTGAAGTTAGGGCCATTTCAAATTTTAGCAGTGTTTGATTTGGGACTCAAGGGTAGCATAGCTTTGTGCGATAGCTTAAATTGACAAGAGGCTCGAGTACTCTATTGTTACAAAATTTCAAGGTTTTATGACGCTCCAGTAAAAAGTTACAAGCATTTGTATGTTGCAAACTTTGATACGTGTAGGGCGTACCGTATAGAAGTTAGGGCCATTTGAAGTTTTATCATTGTTTGATTTGGGAGCCAAGGGTAGCATAGCTTTGAGCGACAGCTTAAATTGACAAGAGGCTCGAGTACTTTATTGTTACAAAATTTCAAGGTTTTATGACGCTTCAGTAAAAAGTTACAAGCATTTGTATGTTGCAAACTTTGATAGGTTTAGGACGTACCGTAGAGAAGTTAGGGCCATTTGAAGTTTTATCAGTGTTTGATTTGGGACTCAAGGGTAGCAAAGCTTTGAGCGATAGCTTAAATTGACAAGAGGCTCGAGTACTTTATTGTTACAAAATTTCAAGGTTTTATGACGCTTCAGTAAAAAGTTACAAGCATTTGTATGTTGCAAACTTTGATTGGTGTAGGGCGTACCGTATAGAAGTTAGGGCCATTTGAAATTTTAGCAGTGTTTGATTTGGGACCCAAGGGTAGCAAAGCTAGGAGCGATAGCTTAAATTGACAAGAGGCTCGAGTACTTTATTGTTACAAAATTTGAAGGTTTTATGACGCTTCAGTAAAAAGTTACAAGCATTTGTATGTTGCAAACTTTGATAGGTGTAGGGCGTACCGTGTAGAAGTTAGTGCCATTTGAAATTTTAGCAGTGTTTGATTTGGGCCTCAAGGGTAGCATCGCCTTGTGCGATAGCTTAAATTGACAAGAGGCTCGAGTACTTTATTGTTACAAAATTTCAAGGTTTTATGACGCTCCAGTAAAAAGTTACAAGCATTTGTATGTTGCAAACTTTGATAGGTGTAGGACGTACCGTATAGAAGTTAGGGCCATTTGAAGTTTTATCATTGTTTGATTTGGGACCCAAGGGTAGCATAGCTTTGAGCGACAGCTTAAAATGACAAGAGGCTCGAGGTCTTTATTGTTACAAAATTTCAAGATTTTATGACGCTCCAGTAAAAAGTTACAAGCATTTGTATGTTGCAAACTGTGAGAGGTGTAGAACGTACCGTATAGAAGTTAGGGCCATTTGAAGTTTTATCATTGTTTGATTTGGGACCCAAGGGTAGCATAGCTTTAAGCGACAGCTTAAATTGACAAGAGGCTCGAGTACTATACTGTTACAAAATTTCAAGATTTTATGACGCTCCAGTAAAAAGTTACTAGAATTTGTATGTTGCAAACTTTGATAGGTGCAGGACGTACCGTATAGAAGTTAGGGTCATTTGAAATTTTAGCAGTGTATGTTGCAAACTTTGATAGGTTTAGGACGTACCGTATAGAAGTTACAGCCATTTGAAGTTTTATCAGTGTTTGACTTGGGACTCAAGGGTAGCATAGCTTTGAGCGATAGCTTAAATTGAGAAGAGGCTCGAGTACTTTATTGTTACCAAATTTCAAGGTTTTATGACGCTCCAGTAAAAAGTTACAAGCATTTGTATGTTGCAAACTTTGATAGGTGTAGGACGTACCGTATAGAAGTTAGGGCCATTTGAAATTTTATCAGTGTTTGATTTGGGAATCAAGGGTAGCATAGCTTTGAGCGATAGCTTAAATTGACAAGAGGCTCGAGTACTTTATTGTTACAAAATTTCAAGGTTTTATGACGCTCCAGTAAAAAGTTACAAGCATTTGTATGTTGCAAACTTTGATAGGTGTAGGACGTACCGTATATAAGTTAGGGCCATTTGAAGTTTTATCAGAGTTTGATTTGCGACTCAGGGGTAGCATAGCTTTGAGCGATAGCCTAAATTTACAAGAGGCTCGAGTACTTTATTGTCACAAAATTTCAAGGTTTTATGACGCTCCAGTAAAAAGTTACAAGCATTTGTATGTTGCAAACTTTGATAGGTGTAGGACGTACCGTATAGAAGTTAGGGCCATTTGAAGTTTTTTCAGTGTTTGATGTGGGACTCAAGGGCAGCATAACTTTGAGCGATAGTTTAAATTGACAAGAGGCTCGAGTACTTTATTGTTACAAAATTTCAAGGTTTTATTTCGCTCCAGTAAAAAGTTACAAGCATTTGTATGTAGCAAACTTTGATAGTTGTAGGACGTACCGTATAGAAGTTAGGGCCATTTGAAGTTTTATCAGTGTTTAATTTCGGAATCAAGGGTAGCATAGCTTTGAGCGATAGCTTAAATTGACAAGAGGCTCGAGTACTTTATTGTTACAAAATTTCAAGGTTTTATGACGCTCCAGTAAAAAGTTACAAGCATTTGTATGTTGCAAACTTTGATAGGTGTAGGACGTACCGTATAGAAGGTAGGGGCCATTTCAAGTTTTATCAGATTTTGATTTGGGACTCAAGGGTAGCATAGCTTTGAGCGATATCTTAAATTGACAAGAGGCTCGAGTACTTTATTGTTACAAAATTTCAAGGTTTTATGACGCTCCAGTAAAAAGTTACAAGCATTTGTATGCTGCAAACTTTGATAGGTGTAGGACGTACCGTATAGAAGAAGGGCCATTTGAAGTTTTATCAATGTTTGATTTGCGATTCAAGGGTAGCATAGCTTTGAGCGATAGCTTAAATTGACAAGAGGCTCGAGTACTTTATTGTAAAAAGTTACAAGCATTTGTATGTTGCAAACTTTGATAGGTGTAGGACGTACCGTATAGAAGTTAGGGCCATTTGAAGTTTTATCAGTGTTTCATTTGGGACTCAAGGGTAGCATAAGTTTGAGCGATAGCTTAAATTGACAAGAGGCTCGAGTACTTTATTGTTACAAAATTTCAAGGTTTTATGACGCTCCAGTAAAAAGTTACAAGCATTTGTATGTTGCAAACTTTGATAGGTGTAGGACGTACCGTATAGAAGTTAGGGCCATTTGAAATTTTATCAGTGTTTGATTTGGAAATCAAGGAAATCATAGCTTCGAGCGATAGCTTAAATTGACAAGAGGCTCGAGCACTTTATTGTTACAAAATTTCAAGGTTTTATGACGCTCCAGTAAAAAGTTACAAGCATTTGTATGTTGCAAACTTTGATAGGTGTAGGACGTACCATATAGAAGTTAGGGGCCATTTCAAGTTGTATCAGATTTTGATTTGGGACTCAAGGGTAGCATAGCTTTGAGCGATATCTTAAATTGACAAGAGGCTCGAGTACTTTATTGTTACAAAATTTCAAGGTTTTATGACGCTCCAGTAAAAAGTTACAAGCATTTGTATGTTGCAAACTTTGATAGGTGTAGGACGTACCGTATAGAAGTTAGGGCCATTTGAAGTTTTATCATTGTTTGATTTGGGACCCAAGGGTAGCATAGCTTTGAGCGACAGCTTAAAATGACAAGAGGCTCGAGGTCTTTATTGTTACAAAATTTCAAGATTTTATGACGCTCCAGTAAAAAGTTACAAGCATTTGTATGTTGCAAACTGTGAGAGGTGTAGAACGTACCGTATAGAAGTTAGGGCCATTTGAAGTTTTATCATTGTTTGATTTGGGACCCAAGGGTAGCATAGCTTTAAGCGACAGCTTAAATTGACAAGAGGCTCGAGTACTATACTGTTACAAAATTTCAAGATTTTATGACGCTCCAGTAAAAAGTTACGAGAATTTGTATGTTGCAAACTTTGATAGGTGTAGGACGTACCGTATAGAAGTTAGGGTCATTTGAAATTTTAGCAGTGTATGTTGCAAACTTTGATAGGTTTAGGACGTACCGTATAGAAGTTACAGCCATTTGAAGTTTTATCAGTGTTTGACTTGGGACTCAAGGGTAGCATAGCTTTGAGCGATAGCTTAAATTGAGAAGAGGCTCGAGTACTTTATTGTTACCAAATTTCAAGGTTTTATGACGCTCCAGTAAAAAGTTACAAGCATTTGTATGTTGCAAACTTTGATAGGTGTAGGACGTACCGTATAGAAGTTAGGGCCATTTGAAATTTTATCAGTGTTTGATTTGGGAATCAAGGGTAGCATAGCTTTGAGCGATAGCTTAAATTGACAAGAGGCTCGAGTACTTTATTGTTACAAAATTTCAAGGTTTTATGACGCTCCAGTAAAAAGTTACAAGCATTTGTATGTTGCAAACTTTGATAGGTGTAGGACGTACCGTATATAAGTTAGGGCCATTTGAAGTTTTATCAGAGTTTGATTTGCGACTCAGGGGTAGCATAGCTTTGAGCGATAGCCTAAATTTACAAGAGGCTCGAGTACTTTATTGTCACAAAATTTCAAGGTTTTATGACGCTCCAGTAAAAAGTTACAAGCATTTGTATGTTGCAAACTTTGATAGGTGTAGGACGTACCGTATAGAAGTTAGGGCCATTTGAAGTTTTTTCAGTGTTTGATGTGGGACTCAAGGGCAGCATAACTTTGAGCGATAGTTTAAATTGACAAGAGGCTCGAGTACTTTATTGTTACAAAATTTCAAGGTTTTATTTCGCTCCAGTAAAAAGTTACAAGCATTTGTATGTAGCAAACTTTGATAGTTGTAGGACGTACCGTATAGAAGTTAGGGCCATTTGAAGTTTTATCAGTGTTTAATTTCGGAATCAAGGGTAGCATAGCTTTGAGCGATAGCTTAAATTGACAAGAGGCTCGAGTACTTTATTGTTACAAAATTTCAAGGTTTTATGACGCTCCAGTAAAAAGTTACAAGCATTTGTATGTTGCAAACTTTGATAGGTGTAGGACGTACCGTATAGAAGTTAGGGCCATTTGAAATTTTATCAGTGTTTGATTTGGAAATCAAGGAAATCATAGCTTCGAGCGATAGCTTAAATTGACAAGAGGCTCGAGCACTTTATTGTTACAAAATTTCAAGGTTTTATGACGCTCCAGTAAAAAGTTACAAGCATTTGTATGTTGCAAACTTTGATAGGTGTAGGACGTACCATATAGAAGTTAGGGGCCATTTCAAGTTGTATCAGATTTTGATTTGGGACTCAAGGGTAGCATAGCTTTGAGCGATATCTTAAATTGACAAGAGGCTCGAGAACTTTATTGTTACAAAATTTCAAGGTTTTATGACGTTCCAGTAAAAAGTTACAAGCATTTGTATGCTGCAAACTTTGATAGGTGTAGGACGTACCGTATAGAAGAAGGGCCATTTGAAGTTTTATCAATGTTTGATTTGCGATTCAAGGGTAGCATAGCTTTGAGCGATAGCTTAAATTGACAAGAGGCTCGAGTACTTTATTGTTAAAAAATTTCAAGGTTTTATGACGCTCCAGTAAAAAGTTACAAGCATTTGTATGTTGCAAACTTTGATAGGTGTAGGACGTACCGTATAGAAGTTAGGGCCATTTGAAGTTTTATCAGTGTTTGATTTGGGACTCAAGGGTATCATAGCTTTGAGAGATAGCTTAAATTGACAAGAGGCTCGAGTACTTTATTGTTACAAAATTTCAAGGTTTTATGACGCTCCAGTAAAAAGTTACAAGCATTTGTATGTTGCAAACTTTGATAGGTGTAGGACGTACCGTATAGAAGTTAGGGCCATTTGAAGTTTTATCAGTGTTTGATTTGAGACTTAAGGGTAGCATAGCTTTGAGCGACAGCTTAAATTGACAAGAGCTCGAGTACTTTATTGTTACAAAATTTCAAGGTTTTATGACGCTCCAGTAAAAAGTTACAAGCATTTGTATGTTGCAAACTTTGATAAGTGTTGGACGTACCGTATAGAAGTTAGGGCCATTTGAAGTTTTATCAGTGTTTCATTTGGGACTCAAGGGTAGCATAAGTTTGAGCGATAGCTTAAATTGACAAGAGCTCGAGTACTTTATTGTTACAAAATTTCAAGGTTTTATGACGCTCCAGTAAAAAGTTACAAGCATTTGTATGTTGCAAACTTTGATAGGTGTAGGACATACCGTATAGAAGTTAGGGCCATTTGAAATTTTATCAGTGTTTGATTTGGGAATCAAGGAAATCATAGCTTCGAGCGATAGCTTAAATTGACAAGAGGCTCGAGCACTTTATTGTTACAAAATTTCAAGGTTTTATGACGCTCCAGTAAAAAGTTACAAGCATTTGTATGTTGCAAACTTTGATAGGTGTAGGACGTACCTTATAGAAGTTAGGGGCCATTTCAAGTTGTATCAGATTTTGATTTGGGACTCAAGGGTAGCATAGCTTTGAGCGATATCTTAAATTGACAAGAGGCTCGAGTACTTTATTGTTACAAAATTTCAAGGTTTTATGACGCTCCAGTAAAAAGTTACAAGCATTTGTATGCTGCAAACTTTGATAGGTGTAGGACGTACCGTATAGAAGAAGGGCCATTTGAAGTTTTATCAATGTTTGATTTGCGATTCAAGGGTAGCATAGCTTTGAGCGATAGCTTAAATTGACAAGAGGCTCGAGTACTTTATTGTTAAAAAATTTCAAGGGTTTATGACGCTCCAGTAAAAAGTTACAAGCATTTGTATGTTGCAAACTTTGATAGGTGTAGGACGTACCGTATAGAAGTTAGGGCCATTTGAAGTTTTATCAGTGTGTGATTTGGGACTCAAGGGTAGCATAGCTTTGAGCGATAGCTTAAATTTACAAGAGACTCGAGTACTTTATTGTTACAAAATTTCATGGTTTGATGACGCTCCAGTAAAAAGTTACAAGCATTTGTATGTTGCAAACTTTTATAGGTGTAGGACGTACCGTATAGAAGTTAGGGCCATTTGAAGTTTTATCAGTGTTTGATTTGGGACTTAAGGGTAGCATAGCTTTGAGCGACAGCTTAAATTGACAAGAGGCTCGAGTACTTTATTGTTACAAAATTTCAAGGTTTTATGACGCTCCAGTAAACAGTTACAAGCATTTGTATGTTGCAAACTTTGATAGGTGTAGGACGTACCGTATAGAAGTTAGGGCCATTTGAAATTTTATCAGTGTTTGATTTGGGAATCAAGGAAATCATAGCTTTGAGCGATAGCTTAAATTGACAAGAGGCTCGAGTACTTTATTGTTACAATATTTCAAGGTTTTATGACGCTCCAGTAAAAAGTTACAAGCATTTGTATGTTGCAAACTTTGATAGGTGTAGGACGTACCGTATAGAAGTTAGGGCCATTTGAGGTTTTATCAGTGTTTGATTTGGGACTCAAGGGTAGCATAGCTTTGAGCGACAGCTTAAATTGACTAGAGGCTCGAGTACTTTATTGTTACAAAATTTCAAGGTTTTATGACGCTCCAGTAAAAAGTTACAAGCATTTGTATGTTGCAAACTTTGATAGGTGTAGGACGTACCGTATAGAAGCTAGGGCCATTTGAAATTTTATCAGTGTTTGATTTGGGAATCAAGGGTAGCATAGCTTTGAGCGATAGCTTAAATTGACAAGAGGCTCGAGTACTTTATTGTTACAAAATTTCAAGGTTTTATGACGCTCCAGTAAAAAGTTACAAGCATTTGTATGTTGCAAACTTTGATAGGTGTAGGACGTACCGTATATAAGTTAGGGCCATTTGAAGTTTTATCAGAGTTTGATTTGCGACTCAGGGGTAGCATAGCTTTGAGCGATAGCCTAAATTTACAAGAGGCTCGAGTACTTTATTGTCACAAAATTTCAAGGTTTTATGACGCTCCAGTAAAAAGTTACAAGCATTTGTATGTTGCAAACTTTGATAGGTGTAGGACGTACCGTATAGAAGTTAGGGCCATTTGAAGTTTTTTCAGTGTTTGATGTGGGACTCAAGGGCAGCATAACTTTGAGCGATAGTTTAAATTGGCAAGAGGCTCGAGTACTTTATTGTTACAAAATTTCAAGGTTTTATGACGCTCCAGTAAAAAGTTACAAGCATTTGTATGTAGCAAACTTTGATAGTTGTAGGGCGTACCGTATAGAAGTTAGGGCCATTTGAAGTTTTATCAGTGTTTAATTTCGGACTCAAGGGTAGCATAGCTTTGAGCGATAGCTTAAATTGACAAGAGGCTCGAGTACTTTATTGTTACAAAATTTCAAGGTTTTATGACGCTCCAGTAAAAAGTTACAAGCATTTGTATGTTGCAAACTTTGATAGGTGTAGGACGTACCGTATAGAAGGTAGGGGCCATTTCAAGTTTTATCAGATTTTGATTTGGGACTCAAGGGTAGCATAGCTTTGAGCGATATCTTAAATTGACAAGAGGCTCGAGTACTTTATTGTTACAAAATTTCAAGGTTTTATGACGCTCCAGTAAAAAGTTACAAGCATTTGTATGCTGCAAACTTTGATAGGTGTAGGACGTACCGTATAGAAGAAGGGCCATTTGAAGTTTTATCAATGTTTGATTTGCGATTCAAGGGTAGCATAGCTTTGAGCGATAGCTTAAATTGACAAGAGGCTCGAGTACTTTATTGTAAAAAGTTACAAGCATTTGTAAGTTGCAAACTTTGATAGGTGTAGGACGTACCGTATAGAAGTTAGGGCCATTTGAAGTTTTATCAGTGTTTGATTTGAGACTTAAGGGTAGCATAGCTTTGAGCGATAGCTTAAATTGACAAGAGCTGGAGTACTTTATTGTTACAAAATTTCAAGATTTTTTGACGCTCCAGTAAACAGTTACAAGCATTTGTATTTTGCAAACTTTGATAGGTCTAGGACGTACCGTATAGAAGTTAGGGCCATTTGAAATTTTATCAGTGTTTGATTTGAGAATCAAGGAAATTATAGCTTTGAGCGATAGCTTAAATTGACAAGAGGCTCGAGTACTTTATTGTTACAATATTTCAAGGTTTTATGACGCTCCAGTAAAAAGTTACAAGCATTTGTATGTTGCAAACTTTGATAGGTGTAGGACGTACCGTATAGAAGCTAGGGCCATTTGAAATTTTATCAGTGTTTGATTTGGGAATCAAGGGTAGCATAGCTTTGAGCGATAGCTTAAATTGACAAGAGGCTCGAGTACTTTATTGTTACAAAATTTCAAGGTTTTATGACGCTCCAGTAAAAAGTTACAAGCATTTGTATGTTGCAAACTTTGATAGGTGTAGGACGTACCGTATATAAGTTAGGGCCATTTGAAGTTTTATCAGAGTTTGATTTGCGACTCAGGGGTAGCATAGCTTTGAGCGATAGCCTAAATTTACAAGAGGCTCGAGTACTTTATTGTCACAAAATTTCAAGGTTTTATGACGCTCCAGTAAAAAGTTACAAGCATTTGTATGTTGCAAACTTTGATAGGTGTAGGACGTACCGTATAGAAGTTAGGGCCATTTGAAGTTTTTTCAGTGTTTGATGTGGGACTCAAGGGCAGCATAACTTTGAGCGATAGTTTAAATTGGCAAGAGGCTCGAGTACTTTATTGTTACAAAATTTCAAGGTTTTATGACGCTCCAGTAAAAAGTTACAAGCATTTGTATGTAGCAAACTTTGATAGTTGTAGGGCGTACCGTATAGAAGTTAGGGCCATTTGAAGTTTTATCAGTGTTTAATTTCGGACTCAAGGGTAGCATAGCTTTGAGCGATAGCTTAAATTGACAAGAGGCTCGAGTACTTTATTGTTACAAAATTTCAAGGTTTTATGACGCTCCAGTAAAAAGTTACAAGCATTTGTATGTTGCAAACTTTGATAGGTGTAGGACGTACCGTATAGAAGGTAGGGGCCATTTCAAGTTTTATCAGATTTTGATTTGGGACTCAAGGGTAGCATAGCTTTGAGCGATATCTTAAATTGACAAGAGGCTCGAGTACTTTATTGTTACAAAATTTCAAGGTTTTATGACGCTCCAGTAAAAAGTTACAAGCATTTGTATGCTGCAAACTTTGATAGGTGTAGGACGTACCGTATAGAAGAAGGGCCATTTGAAGTTTTATCAATGTTTGATTTGCGATTCAAGGGTAGCATAGCTTTGAGCGATAGCTTAAATTGACAAGAGGCTCGAGTACTTTATTGTAAAAAGTTACAAGCATTTGTAAGTTGCAAACTTTGATAGGTGTAGGACGTACCGTATAGAAGTTAGGGCCATTTGAAGTTTTATCAGTGTTTGATTTGAGACTTAAGGGTAGCATAGCTTTGAGCGATAGCTTAAATTGACAAGAGCTGGAGTACTTTATTGTTACAAAATTTCAAGATTTTTTGACGCTCCAGTAAACAGTTACAAGCATTTGTATTTTGCAAACTTTGATAGGTCTAGGACGTACCGTATAGAAGTTAGGGCCATTTGAAATTTTATCAGTGTTTGATTTGAGAATCAAGGAAATTATAGCTTTGAGCGATAGCTTAAATTGACAAGAGGCTCGAGTACTTTATTGTTACAATATTTCAAGGTTTTATGACGCTCCAGTAAAAAGTTACAAGCATTTGTATGTTGCAAACTTTGATAGGTGTAGGACGTACCGTATAGAAGTTAGGGCCATTTGAGGTTTTATCAGTGTTTGATTTGGGACTCAAGGGTAGCATAGCTTTGAGCGACAGCTTAAATTGACTAGAGGCTCGAGTACTTTATTGTTACAAAATTTCAAGGTTTTATGACGCTCCAGTAAAAAGTTACAAGCATTTGTATGTTGCAAACTTTGATAGGTGTGGACGTACCGTATAGAAGTTAGGGCCATTTGAAATTTTATCAGTGTTTGATTTGGGAATCAAGGAAATCATAGCTTTGAGCGATAGCTTAAATTGACAAGAGGCTCGAGTACTTTATTGTTACAATATTTCAAGGTTTTATGACGCTCCAGTAAAAAGTTACAAGCATTTGTATGTTGCAAACTTTGATAGGTGTAGGACGTACCGTATAGAAGTTAGGGCCATTTGAGGTTTTATCAGTGTTTGATTTGGGACTCAAGGGTAGCATAGCTTTGAGCGACAGCTTAAATTGACTAGAGGCTCGAGTACTTTATTGTTACAAAATTTCAAGGTTTTATGACGCTCCAGTAAAAAGTTACAAGCATTTGTATGTTGCAAACTTTGATAGGTGTAGGACGTACCGTATAGAAGGTAGGGGCCATTTCAAGTTTTATCAGATTTTGATTTGGGACTCAAGGGTAGCATAGCTTTGAGCGATAGCTTAAATTGACAAGAGGCTCGAGTACTTTATTGTAAAAAGTTACAAGCATTTGTATGTTGCAAACTTTGATAGGTGTAGGACGTACCGTATAGAAGTTAGGGCCATTTGAAGTTTTATCAGTGTTTGATTTGAGACTTAAGGGTAGCATAGCTTTGAGCGATAGCTTAAATTGACAAGAGCTGGAGTACTTGATTGTTACAAAATTTCAAGGTTTTATGACGCTCCAGTAAACAGTTACAAGCATTTGTATGTTGCAAACTTTGATAGGTGTAGGACGTACCGTATAGAAGTTAGGGCCATTTGAAATTTTATCAGTGTTTGATTTGAGAATCAAGGAAATTATAGCTTTGAGCGACAGCTTAAATTGACAAGAGGCTCGAGTACTTTATTGTTACAATATTTCAAGGTTTTATGACGCTCCAGTAAAAAGTTACAAGCATTTGTATGTTGCAAACTTTGATAGGTGTAGGACGTACCGTATAGAATTTAGGGCCATTTGAGGTTTTATCAGTGTTTGATTTGGGACTCAAGGGTAGCATAGCTTTGAGCGACAGCTTAAATTGACTAGAGGCTCGAGTAGTTTATTGTTACAAAATTTCAAGGTTTTATGACGCTCCAGTAAAAAGTTACAAGCATTTGTATGTTGCAAACTTTGATAGGTGTAGGACGTACCGTATAGAAGGTAGGGGCCATTTCAAGTTTTATCAGATTTTGATTTGGGACTCAAGGGTAGCATAGCTTTGAGCGATATCTTAAATTGACAAGAGGCTCGAGTACTTTATTGTTACAAAATTTCAAGGTTTTATGACGCTCCAGTAAAAAGTTACAAGCATTTGTATGCTGCAAACTTTGATAGGTTTAGGACGTACCGTATATAAGTTAGGGCCATTTGAAGTTTTATCAGAGTTTGATTTGCGACTCAGGGGTAGCATAGCTTTGAGCGATAGCCTAAATTTACAAGAGGCTCGAGTACTTTATTGTCACAAAATTTCAAGGTTTTATGACGCTCCAGTAAAAAGTTACAAGCATTTGTATGTTGCAAACTTTGATAGGTGTAGGACGTACCGTATAGAAGTTAGGGCCATTTGAAGTTTTTTCAGTGTTTGATGTGGGACTCAAGGGCAGCATAGCTTTGAGCGATAGTTTAAATTGACAAGAGGCTCGAGTACTTTATTGTTACAAAATTTCAAGGTTTTATGACGCTCCAGTAAAAAGTTACAAGCATTTGTATGTAACAAACTTTGATAGTTGTAGGACGTACCGTATAGAAGTTAGGGCCATTTGAAGTTTTATCAGTGTTTGATTTGGGACTCAAGGGTAGCATAGTTTTGAGCGATAGCTTAAATTGACAAGAGGCTCGAGTACTTTATTGTTACAATATTTCAAGGTTTTATGACGCTCCAGTAAAAAGTTACAAGCATTTGTATGTTGCAAACTTTGATAGGTGTAGGACGTACCGTATAGAAGTTAGGGCCATTTGAGGTTTTATCAGTGTTTGATTTGGGACTCAAGGGTAGCATAGCTTTGAGCGACAGCTTAAATTGACTAGAGGCTCGAGTACTTTATTGTTACAAAATTTCAAGGTTTTATGACGCTCCAGTAAAAAGTTACAAGCATTTGTATGTTGCAAACTTTGATAGGTGTAGGACGTACCGTATAGAAGCTAGGGCCAATTGAAATTTTATCAGTGTTTGATTTGGGAATCAAGGGTAGCATAGCTTTGAGCGATAGCTTAAATTGACAAGAGGCTCGAGTACTTTATTGTTACAAAATTTCAAGGTTTTATGACGCTCCAGTAAAAAGTTACAAGCATTTGCATGTTGCAAACTTTGATAGGTGTAGGACGTACCGTATATAAGTTAGGGCCATTTGAAGTTTTATCAGAGTTTGATTTGCGACTCAGGGGTAGCATAGCTTTGAGCGATAGCCTAAATTTACAAGAGGCTCGAGTACTTTATTGTCACAAAATTTCAAGGTTTTATGACGCTCCAGTAAAAAGTTACAAGCATTTGTATGTTGCAAACTTTGATAGGTGTAGGACGTACCGTATAGAAGTTAGGGCCATTTGAAGTTTTTTCAGTGTTTGATGTGGGACTCAAGGGCAGCATAGCTTTGAGCGATAGTTTAAATTGACAAGAGGCTCGAGTACTTTATTGTTACAAAATTTCAAGGTTTTATGACGCTCCAGTAAAAAGTTACAAGCATTTGTATGTAACAAACTTTGATAGTTGTAGGACGTACCGTATAGAAGTTAGGGCCATTTGAAGTTTTATCAGTGTTTGATTTGGGACTCAAGGGTAGCATAGCTTTGAGCGATAGCTTAAATTGACAAGAGGCTCGAGTACTTTATTGTTACAAAATTTCAAGGTTTTATGACGCTCCAGTAAAAAGTTACAAGCATTTGTATGTTGCAAACTTTGATAGGTGTAGGACGTACCGTATAGAAGTTAGGGGCCATTTCAAGTTTTATCAGATTTTGATTTGGGACTCAAGGGTAGCATAGCTTTGAGCGATATCTTAAATTGACAAGAGGCTCGAGTACTTTATTGTTACAAAATTTCAAGGTTTTATGACGCTCCAGTAAAAAGTTACAAGCATTTGTATGCTGCAAACTTTGGTAGGTTTAGGACGTACCGTATATAAGTTAGGGCCATTTGAAGTTTTATCAGAGTTTGATTTGCGACTCAGGGGTAGCATAGCTTTGAGCGATAGCCTAAATTTACAAGAGGCTCGAGTACTTTATTGTCACAAAATTTCAAGGTTTTATGACGCTCCAGTAAAAAGTTACAAGCATTTGTATGTTGCAAACTTTGATAGGTGTAGGACGTACCGTATAGAAGTTAGGGCCATTTGAAGTTTTTTCAGTGTTTGATGTGGGACTCAAGGGCAGCATAGCTTTGAGCGATAGTTTAAATTGACAAGAGGCTCGAGTACTTTATTGTTACAAAATTTCAAGGTTTTATGACGCTCCAGTAAAAAGTTACAAGCATTTGTATGTAACAAACTTTGATAGTTGTAGGACGTACCGTATAGAAGTTAGGGCCATTTGAAGTTTTATCAGTGTTTGATTTGGGACTCAAGGGTAGCATAGTTTTGAGCGATAGCTTAAATTGACAAGAGGCTCGAGTACTTTATTGTTACAATATTTCAAGGTTTTATGACGCTCCAGTAAAAAGTTACAAGCATTTGTATGTTGCAAACTTTGATAGGTGTAGGACGTACCGTATAGAAGTTAGGGCCATTTGAAGTTTTATCAGAGTTTGATTTGCGACTCAGGGGTAGCATAGCTTTGAGCGATAGCCTAAATTTACAAGAGGCTCGAGTACTTTATTGTCACAAAATTTCAAGGTTTTATGACGCTCCAGTAAAAAGTTACAAGCATTTGTATGTTGCAAGCTTTGATAGGTGTAGGACGTACCGTATAGAAGTTAGGGCCATTTGAAGTTTTTTCAGTGTTTGATGTGGGACTCAAGGGCAGCATAGCTTTGAGCGATAGTTTAAATTGACAAGAGGCTCGAGTACTTTATTGTTACAAAATTTCAAGGTTTTATGACGCTCCAGTAAAAAGTTACAAGCATTTGTATGTAACAAACTTTGATAGTTGTAGGACGTACCGTATAGAAGTTAGGGCCATTTGAAGTTTTATCAGTGTTTGATTTGGGACTCAAGGGTAGCATAGCTTTGAGCGATAGCTTAAATTGACAAGAGGCTCGAGTACTTTATTGTTACAAAATTTCAAGGTTTTATGACGCTCCAGTAAAAAGTTACAAGCATTTGTATGTTGCAAACTTTGATAGGTGTAGGACGTACCGTATAGAAGTTAGGGGCCATTTCAAGTTTTATCAGATTTTGATTTGGGACTCAAGGGTAGCATAGCTTTGAGCGATATCTTAAATTGACAAGAGGCTCGAGTACTTTATTGTTACAAAATTTCAAGGTTTTATGACGCTCCAGTAAAAAGTTACAAGCATTTGTATGCTGCAAACTTTGATAGGTGTAGGACGTACCGTATAGAAGAAGGGCCATTTGAAGTTTTATCAATGTTTGATTTGCGATTCAAGGGTAGCATAGCTTTGAGCGATAGCTTAAATTGACAAGAGGCTCGAGTACTTTATTGTAAAAAGTTACAAGCATTTGTATGTTGCAAACTTTGATAGGTGTAGGACGTACCGTATAGAAGTTAGGGCCATTTGAAGTTTTATCAGTGTTTGATTTGGGACTCAAGGGTATCATAGCTTTGAGAGATAGCTTAAATTGACAAGAGGCTCGAGTACTTTATTGTTACAAAATTTCAAGGTTTTATGACGCTCCAGTAAAAAGTTACAAGCATTTGTATGTTGCAAACTTTGATAGGTGTAGGACGTACCGTATAGAAGTTAGGGCCATTTGATGTTTTATCAGTGTTTGATTTGGTACTCAAGGGTAGCATAGCTTTGAGCGACAGCTTAAATTGACTAGAGGCTCGAGTACTTTATTGTTACAAAATTTAAAGGTTTTATGACGCTCCAGTAAAAAGTTACAAGCATTTGCATGTTGCAAACTTTGATAAGTGTTGGACGTACCGTATAGAAGTTAGGGCCATTTGAAGTTTTATCAGTGTTTGATTTGGGACTCAAGGGTAGCATAACTTTCAGCGATAGCTTAAATTGACAAGAAGCTCGAGTACTTTATTGTTACAAAATTTCAAGGTTTTATGACGCTCCAGTAAAAAGTTACAAGCATTTGTATGTTGCAAACTTTGATAGGTGTAGGACGTACCGTATAGAAGTTAGGGCCATTTGAAATTTTATCAGTGTTTGATTTGGGAAGCAAGGGTAGCATAGCTTTGAGCGATAGCGTAAATTGACAAGAGGCTCGAGTACTTTATTGTTAGAAAATTTCAAGGTTTTATGACGCTCGAGTAAAAAGTTACAAGCATTTGTATGTTGCAAACTTTGATAGGTGTTGGACGTACCGTATAGAAGTTAGGGCCATTTGAAGTTTTATTATTGTTTGACTTGGGACTCCAGGGTAGCATACCTTTCAGCGATAGCTTAAATTGACAAGAGGCTCGAGTACTTTATTGTTACAAAATTTCAAGGTTTTATGACGCTCCAGTAAAAAGTTACAAGCATTTGTATGTTGCAAACTTTGATAGGTGTAGGACGTACCGTATAGAAGTTAGGGCCATTTGAAGTTTTATCAGTTTTTGATTTGGGACTCAAGGGTAGCATAGCTTTGAGTGATAGCTTAAATTGACAAGAGGCTTGAGTACTTTATTGTTACAAAATTTCAAGGTTTTATTACGCTCCAGTAAAAAGTTACAAGCATTTGTATGTTGCAAACTTTGATAGGTGTAGGACGTACCGTATAGAACTTAGAGCCATTCGAAGTTTTATCAGTGTTTGATTTGGGACTCAAGGGTTGCATAGCTTTGAGCGACAGCTTAAATTGACAAGAGGCCCGAGTACTTTATTGTTACAAAATTTCAAGGTTTTGTGACGCTCCAGTAAAAAGTTACAAGCATTTGTATGTTGCAAACTTTGATAGGTGTAGAACGTACCGTATAGAAGTTAGGGCCATTTGAAGTTTTATTATTGTTTGAGTTGGGACTCAAGGGTAGCATAGCTTTGAGGGATAGCTTAAATTGCCAAGAGGCTCGAGTACTTTATTGTTACAAAATTTCAAGGTTTTATGGCGCTCCAGTAAAAAGTTACAAGCATTTGTATGTTGCAAATTTTGATAGGTGTAGGACGTACCGTATAGAAGTTAGGGCTATTTGAAGTTTTATCAGTTTTTGATTTGGGACTCAAGGGTAGCATAGCTTTGAGCGATAGCTTAAATTGACAAGAGGCTTGAGTACTTTATTGTTACAAAATTTCAAGGTTTTATTACGCTCCAGTAAAAAGTTACAAGCATTTGTATGTTGCAAACTTTGATAGGTGTAGGACGTACCGTATAGAACATAGAGCCATTCGAAGTTTTATCAGTGTTTGATTTGGGACTCAAGGGTTGCATAGCTTTGAGCGACAGCTTAAATTGACAAGAGGCCCGAGTACTTTATTGTTACAAAATTTCAAGGTTTTGTGACGCTCCAGTAAAAAGTTACAAGCATTTGTATGTTGCAAACTTTGATAGGTGTAGAACGTATCGTATAGAAGTTAGGGCCACTTGAAGTTTTATCAGTGTTTGATTTGGGACTCAAGGGTAGCATAGCTTTGAGCGACAGCTTAAATTGACAAGAGGCTCGAGTACTTTATTGTTACAAAATTTCAAGGTTTTATGACGCTCCAGTAAAAAGTTACAAGCATTTGTATGTTGCAAACTTTGATAGGTGTAGGACGTACCGTATAGAAGTTAGGGCCATTTGAAATTTTATCAGTGCTTGATTTGGAAATCAAGGGTAGCATAGCTTTGAGCGATAGCTTAAATTGACAAGAGGCTCGAGTACTTTATTGTTACAAAATTTCAAGGTTTTATGACGCTCCAGTAAAAAGTTACAAGCATTTGTATGTTGCAAACTTTGATAGGCGTAGGACGTACCGTATAGAAGTTAGGGCCATTTGAAGTTTTATTATTGTTTGACTTGGGACTCAAGGGTAGCATAGCTTTGAGGGATAGCTCCAGTAAAAAGTTACAAGCATTTGTATGTTGCAAACTTTGATAGGTGTAGGACGTACCGTATAGAAGTTAGGGCCATTTGAAATTTTATCAGTGCTTGATTTGGAAATCAAGGGTAGCATAGCTTTGAGCGATAGCTTAAATTGACAAGAGGCTCGAGTACTTTATTGTTACAAAATTTCAAGGTTTTATGACGCTCCAGTAAAAAGTTACAAGCATTTGTATGTTGCAAACTTTGATAGGTGTAGGACGTACCGTATAGAAGTTAGGGCTATTTGAAGTTTTATCAGTTTTTGAGTTGGGACTCAAGGGTAGCATAGCTTTGAGCGATAGCTTAAATTGACAAGAGGCTTGAGTACTTTATTGTTACAAAATTTCAAGGTTTTATTACGCTCCAGTAAAAAGTTACAAGCATTTGTATGTTGCAAACTTTGATAGGTGTAGGACGTACCGTATAGAACTTAGAGCCATTCGAAGTTTTATCAGTGTTTGATTTGGGACTCAAGGGTTGTATAGCTTTGAGCGACAGCTTAAATTGACAAGAGGCCCGAGTACTTTATTGTTACAAAATTTCAAGGTTTTGTGACGCTCCAGTAAAAAGTTACAAGCATTTGTATGTTGCAAACTTTGATAGGTGTAGAACGTACCGTATAGAAGTTAGGGCCATTTGAAGTTTTATCAGTGTTTGATTTGGGACTCAAGGGTAGCATAGCTTTGAGCGACAGCTTAAATTGACAAGAGGCTCGAGTACTTTATTGTTACAAAATTTCAAGGTTTTATGACGCTCCAGTAAAAAGTTACAAGCATTTGTATGTTGCAAACTTTGATAGGTGTAGGACGTACCGTATAGAAGTTAGGGCCATTTGAAATTTTATCAGTGCTTGATTTGGAAATCAAGGGTAGGATAGCTTTGAGCGATAGCTTAAATTGACAAGAGGCTCGAGTACTTTATTGTTACAAAATTTCAAGGTTTTATGACGCTCCAGTAAAAAGTTACAAGCATTTGTATGTTGCAAACTTTGATAGGTGTAGGACGTACCGTATAGAAGTTAGGGCCATTTGAAGTTTTATCAGTGTTTGATTTGGCACTCCAGTGTAGCATAGCTTTGACCGATAGCTTAAATTGACAAGAGGCTCGAGTACTTTATTGTTACAAAATTTCAAGGTTTTATGACGCTCCAGTAAAAAGTTACAAGCATTTGTGTGTTGCAAACTTTGATAAGTGTTGGACGTACCGTACAGAAGTTAGGGCCATTTGAAGTTTTATCAGTGTTTGATTTGGGACTCAAGGGTAGAATAACTTTGAGCGATAGTTTAAATTGACAAGAGGCTCGAGTACTTTATTGTTACAAAATTTCACGGTTTTATGACGCTCCAGTAAAAAGTTACAAGCATTTGTATGTTGCAAACTTTGATAGGTGTAGGACGTACCGTATAGAAGTTAGGGCCATTTGAAGTTTTATCAGTGTTTGATTTGGGACTCAAGGGTATCATAGCTTTGAGAGATAGCTTAAAATGACAAGAGGCTCTAGTACTTTATTGTTACAAAATTTCAAGTTTTTATGACGCTCCAGTAAAAAGTTACAAGCATTTGTATGTTGGAAACTTTGATAGGTGTAGGACGTACCGTATAGAAGTTAGGGCCATTTGAAGTTTTATCAGTGTTTGATTTGGGACTTAAGGGTAGCATAGCTTTGAGCGATAGCTTAAATTGACAAGAGGCTCGAGTACTTTATTGTTACAAAATTTCAAGGTTTTATGACGCTCCAGTAAAAAGTTACAAGCATTTGTATGTTGCAAACTTTGATAGGTGTAGGACGTACCGTATAGAACATAGAGCCATTCGAAGTTCTATCAGTGTTTGATTTGGGACTCAAGGGTAGCATAGCTTTGAGCGACAGCTTAAATTGACAAGAGGCTCGAGTACTTTATTGTTACAAAATTTCAAGGTTTTATGACGCTCCAGTAAAAAGTTACAAGCATTTGTATGTTGCAAACTTTGATAGGTGTAGGACGTACCGTATAGAAGTTAGGGCCATTTGAAACTTTATCAGTGCTTGATTTGGAAATCAAGGGTAGCATAGCTTTGAGCGATAGCTTAAATTGACAAGAGGCTCGAGTACTTTATTGTTACAAAATTTCAAGGTTTTATGACGCTCCAGTAAAAAGTTACAAGCATTTGTATGTTGCAAACTTTGATAGGTGTAGGACGTACCGTATAGAAGTTAGGGCCATTTGAAGTTTTATTATTGTTTGACTTGGGACTCAAGGGTAGCAGAGCTTTGAGGGATAGCTTAAATTGACAAGAGGCTCGAGTACTTTATTGTTACAAAATTTCAAGGTTTTATGACGCTCCAGTAAAAAGTTACAAGCATTTGTATGTTGCAAACTTTGATAGGTGTAGGACGTACCGTATAGAAGTTAGGGCTATTTGAAGTTTTATCAGTTTTTGATTTGGGACTCAAGGGTAGCATAGCTTTGAGCGATAGCTTAAATTGACAAGATGCTTGAGTACTTTATTGTTACAAAATTTCAAGGTTTTATTACGCTCCAGTAAAAAGTTACAAGCATTTGTATGTTGCAAACTTTGATAGGTGTAGGACGTACCGTATAGAACTTAGAGCCATTCGAAGTTTTATCAGTGTTTGATTTGGGACTCAAGGGTTGTATAGCTTTGAGCGACAGCTTAAATTGACAAGAGGCCCGAGTACTTTATTGTTACAAAATTTCAAGGTTTTGTGACGCTCCAGTAAAAAGTTACAAGCATTTGTATGTTGCAAACTTTGATAGGTGTAGAACGTACCGTATAGAAGTTAGGGCCATTTGAAGTTTTATCAGTGTTTGATTTGGGACTCAAGGGTAGCATAGCTTTGAGCGACAGCTTAAATTGACAAGAGGCTCGAGTACTTTATTGTTACAAAATTTCAAGGTTTTATGACGCTCCAGTAAAAAGTTACAAGCATTTGTATGTTGCAAACTTTGATAGGTGTAGGACGTACCGTATAGAAGTTAGGGCCATTTGAAATTTTATCAGTGCTTGATTTGGAAATCAAGGGTAGCATAGCTTTGAGCGATAGCTTAAATTGACAAGAGGCTCGAGTACTTTATTGTTACAAAATTTCAAGGTTTTATGACGCTCCAGTAAAAAGTTACAAGCATTTGTATGTTGCAAACTTTGATAGGTGTAGGACGTACCGTATAGAAGTTAGGGCCATTTGAAGTTTTATCAGTGTTTGATTTGGCACTCCAGGGTAGCATAGCTTTGACCGATAGCTTAAATTGACAAGAGGCTCGAGTACTTTATTGTTACAAAATTTCAAGGTTTTATGACGCTCCAGTAAAAAGTTACAAGCATTTGTGTGTTGCAAACTTTGATAAGTGTTGGACGTACCGTACAGAAGTTAGGGCCATTTGAAGTTTTATCAGTGTTTGATTTGGGACTCAAGGGTAGAATAACTTTGAGCGATAGTTTAAATTGACAAGAGGCTCGAGTACTTTATTGTTACAAAATTTCAAGGTTTTATGACGCTCCAGTAAAAAGTTACAAGCATTTGTATGTTGCAAACTTTGATAGGTGTAGGACGTACCGTATAGAACTTAGAGCCATTCGAAGTTTTATCAGTGTTTGATTTGGGACTCAAGGGTTGTATAGTTTTGAGCGACAGCTTAAATTGACAAGAGGCCCGAGTACTTTATTGTTACAAAATTTCAAGGTTTTGTGACGCTCCAGTAAAAAGTTACAAGCATTTGTATGTTGCAAACTTTGATCGGTGTAGAACGTACCGTATAGAAGTTAGGGCCATTTGAAGTTTTATCAGTGTTTGATTTGGGACTCAAGGGTAGCATAGCTTTGAGCGACAGCTTAAATTGACAAGAGGCTCGAGTACTTTATTGTTACAAAATTTCAAGGTTTTATGACGCTCCAGTAAAAAGTTACAAGCATTTGTATGTTGCAAACTTTGATAGGTGTAGGACGTACCGTATAGAAGTTAGGGCCATTTGAAATTTTATCAGTGCTTGATTTGGAAATCAAGGGTAGCATAGCTTTGAGCGATAGCTTAAATTGACAAGAGGCTCGAGTACTTTATTGTTACAAAATTTCAAGGTTTTATGACGCTCCAGTAAAAAGTTACAAGCATTTGTATGTTGCAAACTTTGATAGGTGTAGGACGTACCGTATAGAAGTTAGGGCCATTTGAAGTTTTATCAGTGTTTGATTTGGCACTCCAGGGTAGCATAGCTTTGACCGATAGCTTAAATTGACAAGAGGCTCGAGTACTTTATTGTTACAAAATTTCAAGGTTTTATGACGCTCCAGTAAAAAGTTACAAGCATTTGTGTGTTGCAAACTTTGATAAGTGTTGGACGTACCGTACAGAAGTTAGGGCCATTTGAAGTTTTATCAGTGTTTGATTTGGGACTCAAGGGTAGAATAACTTTGAGCGATAGTTTAAATTGACAAGAGGCTCGAGTACTTTATTGTTACAAAATTTCAAGGTTTTATGACGCTCCAGTAAAAAGTTACAAGCATTTGTATGTTGCAAACTTTGATAGGTGTAGGACGTACCGTATAGAAGTTAGGGCCATTTGAAGTTTTATCAGAGTTTGATTTGGGACTCAAGGGTATCATAGCTTTGAGAGATAGCTTAAAATGACAAGAGGCTCTAGTACTTTATTGTTACAAAATTTCAAGTTTTTATGACGCTCCAGTAAAAAGTTACAAGCATTTGTATGTTGGAAACTTTGATAGGTGTAGGACGTACCGTATAGAAGTTAGGGCCATTTGAAGTTTTATCAGTGTTTGATTTGGGACTTAAGGGTAGCATAGCTTTGAGCGACAGCTTAAATTGACAAGAGGCTCGAGTACTTTATTGTAAAAAATTTCAAGGTTTTATGACGCTCCAGTAAACAGTTACAAGCATTTGTATGTTGCAAACTTTGATAAGTGTTGGACGTACCGTATAGAAGTTAGGGCCATTTGAAGTTTTATCAGTGTTTGATTTGGGACTCAAGGGTAGCATAAGTTTGAGCGATAGCTTAAATTGACAAGAGGCTCGAGTACTTTATTGTTACAAAATTTCAAGGTTTTATGACGCTCCAGTAAAAAGTTACAAGCATTTGTATGTTGCAAACTTTGATAGGTGTAGGACGTACCGTATAGAAGTTAGGGCCATTTGAAATTTTATCAGTGTTTGATTTGGGAATCAAGGAAATCATAGCTTTGAGCGATAGCTTAAATTGACAAGAGGCTCGAGTACTTTATTGTTACAATATTTCAAGGTTTTATGACGCTCCAGTAAAAAGTTACAAGCATTTGTATGTTGCAAACTTTGATAGGTGTAGGACGTACCGTATAGAAGTTAGGGCCATTTGAGGTTTTATCAGTGTTTGATTTGGGACTCAAGGGTAGCATAGCTTTGAGCGACAGCTTAAATTGACTAGAGGCTCGAGTACTTTATTGTTACAAAATTTCAAGTTTTTATGACGCTCCAGTAAAAAGTTACAAGCATTTGTATGTTGCAAACTTTGATAGGTGTAGGACGTACCGTATAGAAGCTAGGGCCATTTGAAATTTTATCAGTGTTTGATTTGGGAATGAAGGGTAGCATAGCTTTGAGCGATAGCTTAAATTGACAAGAGGCTCCAGTACTTTATTGTTACAAAATTTCAAGGTTTTATGACGCTCCAGTAAAAAGTTACAAGCATTTGTATGTTGCAAACTTTGATAGGTGTAGGACGTACCGTATAGAAGTTAGGGCCATTTGAAGTTTTATCAGTGTTTGATTTGGGACTCAAGGGTATCATAGCTTTGAGAGATAGCTTAAAATGACAAGAGGCTCTAGTACTTTATTGTTACAAAATTTCAAGTTTTTATGACGCTCCAGTAAAAAGTTACAAGCATTTGTATGTTGGAAACTTTGATAGGTGTAGGACGTACCATATAGAAGTTAGGGCCATTTGAAGTTTTATCAGTGTTTGATTTGGGACTTAAGGGTAGCATAGCTTTGAGCGACAGCTTAAATTGACAAGAGGCTCGAGTACTTTATTGTAAAAAATTTCAAGGTTTTATGACGCTCCAGTAAACAGTTACAAGCATTTGTATGTTGCAAACTTTGATAAGTGTTGGACGTACCGTATAGAAGTTAGGGCCATTTGAAGTTTTACCAGTGTTTGATTTGGGACTCAAGGGTAGCATAAGTTTGAGCGATAGCTTAAATTGACAAGAGGCTCGAGTACTTTATTGTTACAAAATTTCAAGGTTTTATGACGCTCCAGTAAAAAGTTACAAGCATTTGTATGTAGCAAACTTTGATAGTTGTAGGACGTACCGTATAGAAGTTAGGGCCATTTGAAGTTTTATCAGTGTTTGATTTGGGACTCAAGGGTAGCATAGCTTTGAGCGATAGCTTAAATTGACAAGAGGCTCGAGTACTTTATTGTTACAAAATTTCAAGGTTTTATGACGCTCCAGTAAAAAGTTACAAGCATTTGTATGTTGCAAACTTTGATAGGTGTAGGACGTACCGTATATAAGTTAGGGCCATTTGAAGTTTTATCAGAGTTTGATTTGCGACTCAGGGGTAGCATAGCTTTGAGCGATAGCCTAAATTTACAAGAGGCTCGAGTACTTTATTGTCACAAAATTTCAAGGTTTTATGACGCTCCAGTAAAAAGTTACAAGCATTTGTATGTTGCAAACTTTGATAGGTGTAGGACGTACCGTATAGAAGTTAGGGCCATTTGAAGTTTTTTCAGTGTTTGATGTGGGACTCAAGGTCAGCATAGCTTTGAGCGATAGTTTAAATTGACAAGAGGCTCGAGTACTTTATTGTTACAAAATTTCAAGGTTTTATGACGCTCCAGTAAAAAGTTACAAGCATTTGTATGTAGCAAACTTTGATAGTTGTAGGACGTACCGTATAGAAGTTAGGGCCATTTGAAGTTTTATCAGTGTTTGATTTGGGACTCAAGGGTAGCATAGCTTTGAGCGATAGCTTAAATTGACAAGAGGCTCGAGTACTTTATTGTTACAAAATTTCAAGGTTTTATGACGCTCCAGTAAAAAGTTACAAGCATTTGTATGTTGCAAACTTTGATAGGTGTAGGACGTACCGTATATAAGTTAGGGCCATTTGAAGTTTTATCAGAGTTTGATTTGCGACTCAGGGGTAGCATAGCTTTGAGCGATAGCCCAAATTTACAAGAGGCTCGAGTACTTTATTGTCACAAAATTTCAAGGTTTTATGACGCTCCAGTAAAAAGTTACAAGCATTTGTACGTTGCAAACTTTGATAGGTGTAGGACGTACCGTATAGAAGTTAGGGCCATTTGAAGTTTTTTCAGTGTTTGATGTGGGACTCAAGGGCAGCATAGCTTTGAGCGATAGTTTAAATTGACAAGAGGCTTGAGTACTTTATTGTTACAAAATTTCAAGGTTTTATGACGCTCCAGTAAAAAGTTACAAGCATTTGTATGTAGCAAACTTTGATAGTCGTAATACGTACCGTATAGAAGTTAGGGCCATTTGAAGTTTTATCAGTGTTTGATTTGGGACTCAAGGGTAGCATAGCTTTGAGCGATAGCTTAAATTGACAAGAGGCTCGAGTAATTTATTGTTACAAAATTTCAAGGTTTTATGACGCTCCAGTAAAAAGTTACAAGCATTTGTATGTTGCAAACTTTGATAGGTGTAGGACGTACCGTATAGAAGTTAGGGGCCATTTCAAGTTTTATCAGATTTTGATTTGGGACTCAAGGGTAGCATAGCTTTGAGCGATATCTTAAATTGACAAGAGGCTCGAGTACTTTATTGTTACAAAATTTCAAGGTTTTATGACGCTCCAGTAAAAAGTTACAAGCATTTGTATGCGGCAAACTTTGATAGGTGTAGGACGTACCGTATAGAAGAAGGGCCATTTGAAGTTTTATCAATGTTTGATTTGCGATTCAAGGGTAGCATAGCTTTGAGCGATAGCTTAAATTGACAAGAGGCTCGAGTATTTTATTGTAAAAAGTTACAAGCATTTGTATGTTGCAAACTTTGATAGGTGTAGGACGTACCGTATAGAAGTTAGGGCCATTTGAAGTTTTATCAGTGTTTGATTTGGGACTCAAGGGTATCATAGCTTTGAGAGATAGCTTAAATTGACAAGAGGCTCGAGTACTTTATTGTTACAAAATTTCAAGGTTTTATGACGCTCCAGTAAAAAGTTACAAGCATTTGTATGTTGCAAACTTTGATAGGTGTAGGACGTACCGTATAGAAGTTAGGGCCATTTGAAGTTTTATCAGTGTTTGATTTGAGACTTAAGGGTAGCATAGCTTTGAGCGACAGCTTAAATGGACAAGAGGCTCGAGTACTTTATTGTTACAAAATTTCAAGGTTTTATGACGCTCCAGTAAAAAGTTACAAGCATTTGTATGTTGCAAACTTTGATAAGTGTTGGACGTACCGTATAGAAGTTAGGGCCATTTGAAGTTTTATCAGTGTTTCATTTGGGACTCAAGGGTAGCATAAGTTTGAGCGATAGCTTAAATTGACAAGAGGGTCGAGTACCTTATTGTTACAAAATTTCAAGGTTTTATGACGCTCCAGTAAAAAGTTACAAGCATTTGTATGTTGCAAACTTTGATAGGTGTAGGACGTACCGTATAGAAGTTAGGGCCATTTGAAATTTTATCAGTGTTTGATTTGGGAATCAAGGAAATCATAGCTTCGAGCGATAGCTTAAATTGACAAGAGGCTCGAGCACTTTATTGTTACAAAATTTCAAGGTTTTATGACGCTCCAGTAAAAAGTTACAAGCATTTGTATGTTGGAAACTTTGATAGGTGTAGGACGTACCGTATAGAAGTTAGGGCCATTTGAAGTTTTATCAGTGTTTGATTTGGGACTTAAGGGTAGCATAGCTTTGAGCGACAGCTTAAATTGACAAGAGGCTCGAGTACTTTATTGTAAAAAAATTTCAAGGTTTTATGACGCTCCAGTAAACAGTTACAAGCATTTGTATGTTGCAAACTTTGATAAGTGTTGGACGTACCGTATAGAAGTTAGGGCCATTTGAAGTTTTATCAGTGTTTGATTTGGGACTCAAGGGTAGCATAAGTTTGAGCGATAGCTTAAATTGACAAGAGGCTCGAGTACTTTATTGTTACAAAATTTCAAGGTTTTATGACGCTCCAGTAAAAAGTTACAAGCATTTGTATGTTGCAAACTTTGATAGGTGTAGGACGTACCGTATAGAAGTTAGGGCCATTTGAAATTTTATCAGTGTTTGATTTGGGTATCAAGGAAATCATAGCTTTGAGCGATAGCTTAAATTGACAAGAGGCTCGAGTACTTTATTGTTACAATATTTCAAGGTTTTATGACGCTCCAGTAAAAAGTTACAAGCATTTGTATGTTGCAAACTTTGATAGGTGTAGGACGTACCGTATAGAAGTTAGGGGCCATTTCAAGTTTTATCAGATTTTGATTTGGGACTCAAGGGTAGCATAGCTTTGAGCGATATCTTAAATTGACAAGAGGCTCGAGTACTTTATTGTTACAAAATTTCAAGGTTTTATGACGCTCCAGTAAAAAGTTACAAGCATTTGTATGCGGCAAACTTTGATAGGTGTAGGACGTACCGTATAGAAGAAGGGCCATTTGAAGTTTTATCAATGTTTGATTTGCGATTCAAGGGTAGCATAGCTTTGAGCGATAGCTTAAATTGACAAGAGGCTCGAGTACTTTATTGTAAAAAGTTACAAGCATTTGTATGTTGCAAACTTTGATAGGTGTAGGACGTACCGTATAGAAGTTAGGGCCATTTGAAGTTTTATCAGTGTTTGATTTGGGACTCAAGGGTATCATAGCTTTGAGAGATAGCTTAAATTGACAAGAGGCTCGAGTACTTTATTGTTACAAAATTTCAAGGTTTTATGACGCTCCAGTAAAAAGTTACAAGCATTTGTATGTTGCAAACTTTGATAGGTGTAGGACGTACCGTATAGAGGTTAGGGCCATTTGAAGTTTTATCAGTGTTTGATTTGAGACTTAAGGGTAGCATAGCTTTGAGCGACAGCTTAAATGGACAAGAGGCTCGAGTACTTTATTGTTACAAAATTTCAAGGTTTTATGACGCTCCAGTAAAAAGTTACAAGCATTTGTATGTTGCAAACTTTGATAAGTGTTGGACGTACCGTATAGAAGTTAGGGCCATTTGAAGTTTTATCAGTGTTTCATTTGGGACTCAAGGGTAGCATAAGTTTGAGCGATAGCTTAAATTGACAAGAGGGTCGAGTACCTTATTGTTACAAAATTTCAAGGTTTTATGACGCTCCAGTAAAAAGTTACAAGCATTTGTATGTTGCAAACTTTGATAGGTGTAGGACGTACCGTATAGAAGTTAGGGCCATTTGAAATTTTATCAGTGTTTGATTTGGGAATCAAGGAAATCATAGCTTCGAGCGATAGCTTAAATTGACAAGAGGCTCGAGCACTTTATTGTTACAAAATTTCAAGGTTTTATGACGCTCCAGTAAAAAGTTACAAGCATTTGTATGTTGGAAACTTTGATAGGTGTAGGACGTACCGTATAGAAGTTAGGGCCATTTGAAGTTTTATCAGTGTTTGATTTGGGACTTAAGGGTAGCATAGCTTTGAGCGACAGCTTAAATTGACAAGAGGCTCGAGTACTTTATTGTAAAAAAATTTCAAGGTTTTATGACGCTCCAGTAAACAGTTACAAGCATTTGTATGTTGCAAACTTTGATAAGTGTTGGACGTACCGTATAGAAGTTAGGGCCATTTGAAGTTTTATCAGTGTTTGATTTGGGACTCAAGGGTAGCATAAGTTTGAGCGATAGCTTAAATTGACAAGAGGCTCGAGTACTTTATTGTTACAAAATTTCAAGGTTTTATGACGCTCCAGTAAAAAGTTACAAGCATTTGTATGTTGCAAACTTTGATAGGTGTAGGACGTACCGTATAGAAGTTAGGGCCATTTGAAATTTTATCAGTGTTTGATTTGGGTATCAAGGAAATCATAGCTTTGAGCGATAGCTTAAATTGACAAGAGGCTCGAGTACTTTATTGTTACAATATTTCAAGGTTTTATGACGCTCCAGTAAAAAGTTACAAGCATTTGTATGTTGCAAACTTTGATAAGTGTAGGACGTACCGTATAGAAGTTAGGGCCATTTGAGGTTTTATCAGTGTTTGATTTGGGACTCAAGGGAAGCATATCTTTGAGCGACAGCTTAAATTGACTAGAGGCTCGAGTACTTTATTGTTACAAAATTTCAAGGTTTTATGACGCTCCAGTAAAAAGTTACAAGCATTTGTATGTTGCAAACTTTGATAGGTGTAGGACGTACCGTATAGAAGCTAGGGCCATTTGAAATTTTATCAGTGTTTGATTTGGGACTCAAGGGTAGCATAGCTTTGAGCGATAGCTTAAATTGACAAGAGGCTCGAGTAATTTATTGTTACAAAATTTCAAGGTTTTATGACGCTCCTGTAAAAAGTTACAAGCATTTGTATGTTGCAAACTTTGATAGGTGTAGGACGTACCGTATATAAGTTAGGGCCATTTGAAGTTTTATCAGAGTTTGATTTGCGACTCAGGGGTAGCATAGCTTTGAGCGATAGCCTAAATTTACAAGAGGCTCGAGTACTTTATTGTCACAAAATTTCAAGGTTTTATGACGCTGCAGTAAAAAGTTACAAGCATTTATATGTTGCAAACTTTGATAGGTGTAGGACGTACCGTATAGACGTTAGGGCTATTTGAAGTTTTTTCAGTGTTTGATGTGGGACTCAAGGGCAGCATAGCTTTGAGCGATAGTTTAAATTGACAAGAGGCTCGAGTAATTTATTGTAAAAAGTTACAAGCATTTGTATGTTGCAAACTTTGATAGGTGTAGGACGTACCGTATAGAAGTTAGGGCCATTTGAAGTTTTATCAGTGTTTGATTTGGGACTTAAGGGTAGCATAGCTTTGAGCGACAGCTTAAATTGACAAGAGGCTCGAGTACTTTATTGTAAAAATATTTCAAGGTTTTATAACGCTCCAGTAAACAGTTACAAGCATTTGTATGTTGCAAACTTTGATAAGTGTTGGACGTACCGTATAGAAGTTAGGGCCATTTGAGGTTTTATCAGTGTTTGATTTGGGACTCAAGGGAAGCATAGCTTTGAGCGACAGCTTAAATTGACTAGAGGCTCGAGTACTTTATTGTTACAAAATTTCACGGTTTTATGACGCTCCAGTAAAAAGTTACAAGCATTTGTATGTTGCAAACTTTGATAGGTGTAGGACGTACCGTATAGAAGCTAGGGCCATTTGAAATTTTATCAGTGTTTGATTTGGGACTCAAGGGTAGCATAGCTTTGAGCGATAGCTTAAATTGACAAGAGGCTCGAGTACTTTATTGTTACAAAATTTCAAGGTTTTATTACGCTCCTGTAAAAAGTTACAAGCATTTGTATGTTGCAAACTTTGATAGGTGTAGGACGTACCGTATATAAGTTAGGGCCATTTGAAGTTTTATCAGAGTTTGATTTGCGACTCAAGGGTAGCATAGCTTTGAGCGATAGCCTAAGTTTACAAGAGGCTCGAGTACTTTATTGTCACAAAATTTCAAGGTTTTATGACGCTCCAGTAAAAAGTTACAAGCATTTGTATGTTGCAAACTTTGATAGGTGTAGGACGTACCGTATAGACGTTAGGGCCATTTGAAGTTTTTTCAGTGTTTGATGTGGGACTCAAGGGCAGCATAGCTTTGAGCGATAGTTTAAATTGACAAGAGGCTCGAGTACTTTATTGTTACAAAATTTCAAGGTTTTATGACGCTCCAGTAAAAAGTTACAAGCATGTGTATGTAGCAAACTTTGATAGTTGTAGGACGTACTGTATAGAAGTTAGGGCCATTTGAAGTTTTATCAGTGTTTGATTTGGGACTCAAGGGTAGCATAGCTTTGAGCGATAGCTTAAATTGACAAGAGGCTCGAGTAATTTATTGTTACAAAATTTCAAGGTTTTATGACGCTCCAGTAAAAAGTTACAAGCATTTGTATGCTGCAAACTTTGATAGGTGTAGGACGTACCGTATAGAAGAAGGGCCATTTGAAGTTTTATCAATGTTTGATTTGCGATTCAAGGGTAGCATAGCTTTGAGCGATAGCTTAAATTGACAAGAGGCTCGAGTACTTTATTGTAAAACGTTACAAGCATTTGTATGTTGCAAACTTTGATAGGTGTAGGACGTACCGTATAGAAGTTAGGGGCCATTTCAAGTTTTATCAGATTTTGATTTGGGACTCAAGGGTAGCATAGCTTTGAGCGATATCTTAAATTCACAAGAGGCTCGAGTACTTTATTGTTACAAAATTTCAAGGTTTTATGACGCTCCAGTAAAAAGTTACAAGCATTTGTATGCTGCAAACTTTGATAGGTGTAGGACGTACCGTATAGAAGAAGGGCCATTTGAAGTTTTATCAATGTTTGATTTGCGATTCAAGGGTAGCATAGCTTTGAGCGATAGCTTAAATTGACAAGAGGCTCGAGTACTTTATTGTAAAAAGTTACAAGCATTTGTATGTTGCAAACTTTGATAGGTGTAGGACGTACCGTATAGAAGTTAGGGCCATTTGAAGTTTTATCAGTGTTTGATTTGGGAATCAAGGGTATCATAGCTTTGAGAGATAGCTTAAATTGACAAGAGGCTCGAGTACTTTATTGTTACAAAATTTCAAGGTTTTATGACGCTCCAGTAAAAAGTTACAAGCATTTGTATGTTGCAAACTTTGATAGGTGTAGGACGTACCGTATAGAAGTTAGGGCCATTTGAAGTTTTATCAGTGTTTGATTTGAGACTTAAGGGTAGCATAGCTTTGAGCGACAGCTTAAATTGACAAGAGGCTCGAGTACTTTATTGTTACAAAATTTCAAGGTTTTATGACGCTCCAGTAAAAAGTTACAAGCATTTGTATGTTGCAAACTTTGATAAGTGTTGGACGTACCGTATAGAAGTTAGGGCCATTTGAAGTTTTATCAGTGTTTCATTTGGGACTCAAGGGTAGCATAAGTTTGAGCGATAGCTTAAATTGACAAGAGGCTCGAGTACTTTATTGTTACAAAATTTCAAGGTTTTATGACGCTCCAGTAAAAAGTTACAAGCATTTGTATGTTGCAAACTTTGATAGGTGTAGGACGTACCGTATAGAAGTTAGGGCCATTTGAAATTTTATCAGTGTTTGATTTGGGAATCAATTGTAGCATAGCTTTGAGCGATAGCTTAAATTGACAAGAGGCTCGAGTACTTTATTGTTAGAAAATTTCAAGGTTTTATGACGCTCCAGTAAAAAGTTACAAGCATTTGTATGTTGCAAACTTTGATAGGTGTTGGACGTACCGTATAGAAGTTAGGGCCATTTGAAGTTTTATTATTGTTTGACTTGGGACTCCAGGGTAGCATACCTTTCAGCGATAGCTTAAATTGACAAGAGGCTCGAGTACTTTATTGTTAAAAAATTTCAAGGTTTTATGACGCTCCAGTAAAAAGTTACAAGCATTTGTATGTTGCAAACTTTGATAGGTGTAGGCCATACCGTATAGAAGTTAGGGCCATTTGAAGTTTTATCAGTTTTTGATTTGGGACTCAAGGGTAGCATAGCTTTGAGCGATAGCTTAAATTGACAAGAGGCTTGATTACTTTATTGTTACAAAATTTCAAGGTTTTATTACGCTCCAGTAAAAAGTTACAAGCATTTGTATGTTGCAAACTTTGATAGGTGTAGGACGTACCGTATAGAACTTAGAGCCATTCGAAGTTTTATCAGTGTTTGATTTGGGACTCAAGGGTTGCATAGCTTTGAGCGACAGCTTAAATTGACAAGAGGCCCGAGTACTTTATTGTTACAAAATTTCAAGGTTTTGTGACGCTCCAGTAAAAAGTTACAAGCATTTGTATGTTGCAAACTTTGATAGGTGTAGAACGTACCGTATAGAAGTTAGGGCCATTTGAAGTTTTATTATTGTTTGACTTGGGACTCAAGGGTAGCATAGCTTTGAGGGATAGCTTAAATTGACAAGAGGCTCGAGTACTTTATTGTTACAAAATTTCAAGGTTTTATGCGCTCCAGTAAAAAGTTACAAGTATTTGTATGTTGCAAACTTTGATAGGTGTAGGACGTACCGTATAGAAGTTAGGGCTATTTGAAGTTTTATCAGTTTTTGATTTGGGACTCAAGGGTAGCATAGCTTTGAGCGATAGCTTAAATTGACAAGAGGCTTGAGTACTTTATTGTTACAAAATTTCAAGGTTTTATTACGCTCCAGTAAAAAGTTACAAGCATTTGTATGTTGCAAACTTTGATAGGTGTAGGACGTAGCGTATAGAACTTAGAGCCATTCGAAGTTTTATCAGTGTTTGATTTGGGACTCAAGGGTTACATAGCTTTGAGCGACAGCTTAAATTGACAAGAGGCCCGAGTACTTTATTGTTACAAAATTTCAAGGTTTTGTGACGCTCCAGTAAAAAGTTACAAGCATTTGTATGTTGCAAACTTTGATAGGTGTAGAATGTACCGTATAGAAGTTAGGGCCATTTGAAGTTTTATCAGTGTTTGATTTGGGACTCAAGGGTAGCATAGCTTTGAGCGACAGCTTAAATTGACAAGAGGCTCGAGTACTTTATTGTTACAAAATTTCAAGGTTTTATGACGCTCCAGTAAAAAGTTACAAGCATTTGTATGTTGCAAACTTTGATAGGTGTAGGACGTACCGTATAGAAGTTAGGGCCATTTGAAATTTTATCAGTGCTTGATTTGGAAATCAAGGGTAGCATAGCTTTGAGCGATAGCTTAAATTGACAAGAGGCTCGAGTACTTTATTGTTACAAAATTTCAAGGTTTTATGACGCTCCAGTAAAAAGTTACAAGCATTTGTATGTTGCAAACTTTGATAGGTGTAGGACGTACCGTATAGAAGTTAGGGCCATTTGAAGTTTTATTATTGTTTGACTTGGGACTCAAGGGTAGCATAGCTTTGAGGGATAGCTTAAATTGACAAGAGGCTCGAGTACTTTATTGTTACAAAATTTCAAGGTTTTATGACGCTCCAGTAAAAAGTTACAAGCATTTGTATGTTGCAAACTTTGATAGGTGTAGGACGTAGCGTATAGAAGTTAGGGCTATTTGAAGTTTTATCAGTTTTTGATTTGGGACTCAAGGGTAGCATAGCTTTGAGCGATAGCTTAAATTGACAAGAGGCTTGAGTACTTTATTGTTACAAAATTTCAAGGTTTTATTACGCTCCAGTAAAAAGTTACAAGCATTTGTATGTTGCAAACTTTGATAGGTGTAGGACGTACCGTATAGAACTTAGAGCCATTCGAAGTTTTATCAGTGTTTGATTTGGGCCTCAAGGGTTGCATAGCTTTGAGCGACAGCTTAAATTGACAAGAGGCCCGAGTACTTTATTGTTACAAAATTTCAAGGTTTTGTGACGCTCCAGTAAAAAGTTACAAGCATTTGTATGGTGCAAACTTTGATAGGTGTAGAACGTACCGTATAGAAGTTAGGGCCATTTGAAGTTTTATCAGTGTTTGATTTGGCTCTCCAGGGTAGCATAGCTTTGACCGATAGCTTAAATTGACAAGAGGCTCGAGTACTTTATTGTTAAAAAATTTCAAGGTTTTATGACGCTCCAGTAAAAAGTTACAAGCATTTGTATGTTGCAAACTTTGATAAGTGTAGGATGTACCGTATAGAAGTTAGGGCCATTTGAAGTTTTATCAGTGTTTGATTTGGGACTCAAGGGTCGCATAGCTTTGAGCAATAGCTTAAATTGACAAGAGGCTCGAGTACTTTATTGTTACAAAATTTCAAGGTTTTATGACGCTCCAGTAAAAAGTTACAAGCATTTGTGTGTTGCAAACTTTGATAAGTGTTGGACGTACCGTACAGAAGTTAGGGCCATTTGAAGTTTTATCAGTGTTTGATTTGGGACTCAAGGGTAGAATAACTTTGAGCGATAGTTTAAATTGACAAGAGGCTCGAGTACTTTATTGTTACAAAATTTCAATGTTTTATGACGCTCCAGTAAAAAGTTACAAGCATTTGTATGGTGCAAACTTTGATATTTGTAGGACATACCGTATAGAAGTTAGGGCAATTTGAAGTTTTATCATTGTTTGATTCGGGACTCAAGGGTAGCATAGCTTTGAGCGATAGCCTAAATTGACAAAAGGCTCGAGTACTTTATTGTTACAAAATTTCAAGGTTTTATGACGCTCCAGTAAAAAGTTACAAGCATTTGTATGTTGCAAACTTTGATAGGTGTAGGACGTACCGTATAAAAGTTAGGGCCATTTGAAGTTTTATTATTGTTTGACTTGGGACTCAAGGGTAGCATAGCTTTGAGGGATAGCTTAAATTGACAAGAGGCCCGAGTACTTTATTGTTACAAAATTTCAAGGTTTTGTGACGCTCCAGTAAAAAGTTACAAGCATTTGTATGTTGCAAACTTTGATAAGTGTAGGATGTACCGTATAGAAGTTAGGGCCATTTGAAGTTTTATCAGTGTTTGATTTGGGACTCAAGGGTCGCATAGCTTTGAGCAATAGCTTAAATTGACAAGAGGCTCGAGTACTTTATTGTTACAAAATTTCAAGGTTTTATGACGCTCCAGTAAAAAGTTACAAGCATTTGTGTGTTGCAAACTTTGATAAGTGTTGGACGTACCGTACAGAAGTTAGGGCCATTCGAAGTTTTATCAGTTTTTGATTTGGGACTCAAGGGTAGCATAGCTTTGAGCGATAGCTTAAATTGACAAGAGGCTTGAGTACTTTATTGTTACAAAATTTCAAGGTTTTATTACGCTCCAGTAAAAAGTTACAAGCATCTGTATGTTGCAAACTTTGATAGGTGTAGGACGTACCGTATAGAACTTAGAGCCATTCGAAGTTTTATCAGTGTTTGATTTGGGACTCAAGGGTTGCATAGCTTTGAGCGACGGCTTAAATTGACAAGAGGCCCGAGTACTTTATTGTTACAAAATTTCAAGGTTTTGTGACGCTCCAGTAAAAAGTTACAAGCATTTGTATGTTGCAAACTTTGATAGGTGTAGAACGTACCGTATAGAAGTTAGGGCCATTTGAAGTTTTATCAGTGTTTGATTTGGGACTCAAGGGTAGCATAGCTTTGAGCGACAGCTTAAATTGACAAGAGGCCCGAGTACTTTATTGTTACAAAATTTCAAGGTTTTGTGACGCTCCAGTAAAAAGTTACAAGCATTTGTATGTTGCAAACTTTGATAGGTGTAGAACGTACCGTATAGAAGTTAGGGCCATTTGAAGTTTCATCAGTGTTTGATTTGGCACTCCAGGGTAGCATAGCTTTGACCGATAGCTTAAATTGACAAGAGGCTCGAGTACTTTATTGTTAAAAAATTTCAAGGTTTTATGACGCTCCAGTAAAAAGTTACAAGCATTTGTATGTTGCAAACTTTGATAAGTGTAGGATGTACCGTATAGAAGTTAGGGCCATTTGAAGTTTTATCAGTATTTGATTTGGGACTCAAGGGTCGCATAGCTTTGAGCAATAGCTTAAATTGACAAGAGGCTCGAGTACTTTATTGTTACAAAATTTCAAGGTTTTATGACGCTCCAGTAAAAAGTTACAAGCATTTGTGTGTTGCAAACTTTGATAAGTGTTGGACGTACCGTACAGAAGTTAGGGCCATTTGAAGTTTTATCAGTGTTTGATTTGGGACTCAAGGGTAGAATAACTTTGAGCGATAGTTTAAATTGACAAGAGGCTCGAGTACTTTATTGTTACAAAATTTCAAGGTTTTATGACGCTCCAGTAAAAAGTTACAAGCATTTGTATGGTGCAAACTTTGATATTTGTAGGACGTACCGTATAGAAGTTAGGGCAATTTGAAGTTTTATCATTGTTTGATTCGGGACTCAAGGGTAGCATAGCTTTGAGCGATAGCTTAAATTGACAAAAGACTCGAGTACTTTATTGTTACAAAATTTCAAGGTTTTATGACGCTCCAGTAAAAAGTTACAAGCATTTGTATGTTGCAAACTTTGATAGGTGTAGGACGTACCGTATAAAAGTTAGGGTCATTTGAAGTTTTATCAGTTTTTGATTTGGGACTCAAGGGTAGCATAGCTTTGAGCGATAACATAAATTGACAAGAGGCTCGAGTACTTTATTGTTACAAAATTTCAAGGTTTTATTACGCTCCAGTAAAAAGTTACAAGCATTTGTATGTTGCAAACTTTGATAGGTGTAGGACCTACCGTATCGAACTTAGCGCCATTTGAAGTTTTATCAGTGGTTTATTTGGGACTCAAGGGTAGCATAGCATTGAGCGATAACTTAAAAAGGCAAGAGGCTCGAGTACTTTATTCTTACAAAATTTCAAGATTTTATGACGCTCCAGTAAAAAGTTACAAGCATTTGTATGTTGCAAATTTTGATAGGTGTAGGACGTACCGTATAGAAGTTAGGGCCATTTGAAGTGTTATCAGTGTTTGATGCGGGACTCAAGGGCAGCATAGCTTTGAGCGATAGTTTAAATTGACAAGAGGCTCGATTACTTTATTGTTACAAAATTTCAAGGTTTTATGACTCTCCAGTAAAAAGTTACAAGCATTTGTATGTTGCAAACTTTGATAGGTGTAGGACGTACCGTGTAGAACTTAGTGCCATTTGAAGTTTTATCAGTGTTTGATTTGGGACTCAAGGGTAGCATAGCTTTGAGCGATAGCTTAAATTGACAAGAGGCTCGAGTACTTTATTGTTACAAAATTTCAAGGTTTTATGACTCTCCAGTAAAAAGTTACAAGCATTTGTATGTTGCAAACTTTGATAGGTGTAGGACGTACCGTAAAGAAGTTAGGGCCATTTGAAGTTTTATCAGTGTTTGATTTGGGAATCAAGGGTAGCATAGCTTTGAGGGATAGCTTAAATTGACAAGAGGCTCGAGTACTTTATTGTTACAAAATGTCAAGGTTTTATGACGCTCCAGTAAAAAGTTACAAGCATTTGTATGTTGCAAACTTTGATAGGTGTTGGACGTACCGTATTGAAGTTAGGGCCATTTGAAGTTTTATCAGTTTTTGACTTGGGACTCCAGGGTAGCATACCTTTGAGCGATAGCTTAAATTGACAAGAGGCTCGAGTACTTTATTGGTACAAAATTTCAAGTTTTTATGACGCTCCAGTAAAAAGTTACAAGCATTTGTATGTTGCAAACTTTGATAGGTGTAGGACGTACCGTATAGAAGTTAGGGCCATTTGAAGTTTTATCAGTGTTTGATTTGGGACTCAAGGGTAGCATAGCTTTGAGCGATAGCTTAAAGTGACAAGAGGCTCGAGTACTTTATTGTTACAAAATTTCAAGTTTTTATGACGCTCCAGTAAAAAGTTACAAGCATTTGTATTTTGCAAATTTTGATAGGTGTAGGACGTACCATATAGAAGTTAGGGCCATTTGAAGTTTTATCAGTGTTTGATGCGGGACTCAAGGGCAGCATAGCTTTGAGCGATAGTTTGAATTGACAAGAGGCTCGAGTACTTTATTGTTACAAAATTTCAGGGTTTTATGACGCTCCAGTAAAAAGTTACAAGCATTTGTATGTTGCAAACTTTGATAGGTGTAGGACGTACCGTATAGAAGTTAGGGCCATTTGAAGTTTTATCAGTTTTTGATTTGGGACTCAAGGGTAGCATAGCTTTGAGCGATAGCTTAAATTGATAAGAGGCTCGAGTACTTTATTGTTACAAAATTTCAAGGTTTTATGACGCTCCAGTAAAAAGTTACAAGCATTTGTGTGTTGCAAACTTTGATAAGTGTTGGACGTACCGTACAGAAGTTAGGGCCATTTGAAGTTTTATCAGTGTTTGATTTGGGACTCAAGGGTAGAATAACTTTGAGCGATAGTTTAAATTGACAAGAGGCTCGAGTACTTGATTGTTACAAAATTTCAAGGTTTTATGACGCTCCAGTAAAAAGTTACAAGCATTTGTATGGTGCAAACTTTGATATTTGTAGGACGTACCGTATAGAAGTTAGGGCAATTTGAAGTTTTATCATTGTTTGATTCGGGACTCAAGGGTAGCATAGCTGTGAGCGATAGCTTAAATTGACAAAAGGCTCGAGTACTTTATTGTTACAAAATTTCAAGGTTTTATGACGCTCCAGTAAAAAGTTACAAGCATTTGTATGTTGCAAACTTTGATAGGTGTAGGACCTACCGTATAGAACTTAGGGCCATTTGAAGTTTTATCAGTGTTTTTTTATTTGGGAATCAAGGGTAGCATAGCATTGAGCGATAACTTAAATAGGCAAGAGGCTCGAGTACTTTATTCTTACAAAATTTCAAGATTTTATGACGCGCCAGTAAAAAGTTACAAGCATTTGTATGTTGCAAATTTTGATAGGTGTAGGACGTACCGTATAGAAGTTAGGGCCATTTGAAGTGTTATCAGTGTTTGATGCGGGACTCAAGGGCAGCATAGCTTTGAGCGATAGTTTAAATTGACAATTGGCTCGATTACTTTATTGTTACAAAATGTCAAGGTTTTATGACGCTCCAGAAAAAAGTTACAAGCATTTGTATGTTGCAAACTTTGATAGGCATTGGACGTACCGTATAGAAATTAGGGCCATTTGAAGTTTTATTAGTTTTTGACTTGGGACTCCAGGGTAGCATACCTTTGAGCGATAGCTTAAATTGACAAGAGGCTCGAGTACTTTATTGTTACAAAATTTCAATATTTTATGACGCTCCAGTAAAAAGTTACAAGCATTTATATGTTGCAAACTTTGATAGGTGTAGGACGTACCGTATAGAAGTTAGGGCCATTTGAAGTTTTATCAGTGTTTGATTTGGAACTCAAGGGTAGCATAGCTTTGAGCGATAGCTTAAAGTGACAAGAGGCTCGAGTACTTTATTGTTACAAAATTTCAAGGTTTTATGACGCTCCAGTAAAAAGTTACAAGCATTTGTATTTTGCAAATTTTGATAGGTGTAGGACGTACCATATAGAAGTTAGGGCCATTTGAAGTTTTATCAGTGTTTGATGCGGGACTCAAGGGCAGCATAGCTTTGAGCGATAGTTTAAATTGACAAGAGGCTCGAGTTCTTTATTGTTACAAAATTTCAAGGTTTTATGACGCTCCAGTAAAAAGTTACAAGCATTTGTATGTTGCAAACTTTGATAGGTGTAGGACGTACCGTATAGAACTTAGGGCCATTTGATGTTTTATCATTGTTTGATTCGGGACTCAAGGGTAGCATAGCTTTGAGCGATAGCTTAAATTGACAAAAGGCTCGAGTACTTTATTGTTACAAAATTTCAAGGTTTTATGACGCTCCAGTAAAAAGTTACAAGTATTTGTATGTTGCAAACTTTGATAGGTGAAGGACGTACCGTATAGAAGTTAGGGCCATTTGAAGTTTTATCAGTTTTTGATTTGGGACTCAAGGGTAGCATAGCTTTGAGCGATAGCATAAATTGACAAGAGGCTCGAGTACTTTATTGTTACAAAATTTCAAGGTTTTATTACGCTCCAGTAAAAAGTTACAAGCATTTGTATGTTGCAAACTTTGATAGGAGTAGGACCTACCGTATAGAACTTAGGGCCATTTGAAGTTTTATCAGTGTTTTATTTGGGACTCAAGTGTAGCATAGCATTGAGCGATAACTTAAATCGGCAAGAGGCTCGAGTACTTTATTCTTACAAAATTTCAAGATTTTATGACGCTCCAGTAAAAAGTTACAAACATTTGTATGTTGCAAATTTTGATAGGTGTAGGACGTACCGTATAGAAGTTAGGGCCATTTGAAGTGTTATCAGTGTTTGATGCGGGACTCAAGGGCAGCATAGCTTTGAGCGATAGTTTAAATTGACAAGACGCTCGAGTACTTTATTGTTACAAAATTTCAAGTTTTTATGACGCTCCAGTAAAAAGTTACAAGCATTTGTATGTTGCAAACTTTGATAGGTGTAGGACGTACCGTATAGAAGTTAGGGCCATTTGAAGTTTTATCAGTGTTTGATTTGGGAGTCAAGGGTAGCATAGCTTTGAGCGATAGCTTAAAGTGACAAGAGGCTCCAGTACTTTATTGTTACAAAATTTCAAGTTTTTATGACGCTCCAGTAAAAAGTTACAAGCATTTGTATTTTGCAAATTTTGATAGGTGTAGGACGTACCATATAGAAGTTAGGGCCATTTGAAGTTTTATCAGTGTTTGATGCGTGACTCAAGGGCAGCATAGCTTTGAGCGATATTTTAAATTGACAAGAGGCTCGAGTACTTTGTTGTTACAAAATTTCAAGGTTTTATGACGCTCCAGTAAAAAGTTACAAGCATTTGTATGTTGCAAACTTTGATAGGTGTAGGACGTACCGTATAGAACTTAGGGCCATTTGAAGTTTTATCAGTGTTTGATTTGGGACTCAAGGGTAGCATAGCTTTGAGCGATAGCTTAAATTGACAAGGGGCTCGAGTACTTTATTGTTACAAAATTTCAAGGTTTTATGACTCTCCAGTAAAAAGTTACAAGCAGTTGTATGCTGCAAACTTTGATAGGTGTAGGATGTACCGTATAGAACTTAGGGCCATTTGAAGTTTTATCAGTGTTTGATTTGGGACTCAAGGGTAGCATAGCTTTGAGCGATAGCTTAAATTGACAAGAGGCTCGAGTATTTTATTGTTACAAAATTTCAAGGTTTTATGACGCTCCAGTAAAAAGTTACAAGCATTTGTATGTTGCAAACTTTGATAGGTGTTGGACGTACCGTATAGTAGTTAGGGCCATTTGAAGTTTTATCAGTGTTTGACTTGGGACTCCAGGGTAGCATACCTTTGAGCGATAGCTTAAATTGACAAGAGGCTCGAGTACTTTATTGTTACAAAATTTCAAGGTTTTATGACGCTCCAGTAAAAAGTTACAAGCATTTGTATGTTGCAAACTTTGATAGGTGTAGGACGTACCGTATAGAAGTTAGGGCCATTTGAAGTTTTATCAGTGTTTGATTTGGGACTCAAGGGTAGCATAGCTTTGAGCGATAGCTTAAAGTGACAAGAGGCTCGAGTACTTTATTGTTACAAAATTTCAAGGTTTTATGACGCTCCAGTAAAAAGTTACAAGCATTTGTATGTTGCAAATTTTGATAGGTGTAGGACGTACCATTTAGAAGTTAGGGCCATTTGAAGTTTTATCAGTGTTTGATGCGGTAGTCAAGGGCAGCATAGCTTTGAGCGATAGTTTGAATTGACAAGAGGCTCGAGTACTTTATTGTTACAAAATTTCAAGGTTTTATGACGCTCCTGTAAAAAGTTACAAGCATTTGTATGTTGCAAACTTTGATAGGTGTAGGACGTACCGTATATAACTTAGGGCCATTTGAAGTTTTATCAGTGTTTGATTTGGGACTCAAGGGTAGCATAGCTTTGAGGGATAGCTTAAATTGACAAGGGGCTCGAGTACTTTATTGTTACAAAATTTTAAGGTTTTATGACGCTCTAGTAAAAAGTTACCAGCATTTGTATGTTGGAAACTTTGATAGGTGTAGGACGTACCGTATAGAAGTTAGGGCCATTTGAAATTTTATCAGTGTTTGATTTGGGAATCAAGGGTAGCATAGCTTTGAGCGATAGCTTAAATTGACAAGAGGCTCGAGTACTTTATTGTTACAAAGTTTCAAGGTCTTATGACGCTCCAGTAAAAAGTTACAAGCATTTGTATGTTGCAAACTTTGATAGGTGTTGGACGTACCGTATAGAAGTTAGGGCCATTTGAAGTATTATCAGTGTTTGACTTGGGCCTCCAGGGTAGCATACCTTTGAGCGATTACTTAAATTGACAAGAGGCTCGAGTACTTTATTGTTACAAAATTTCAAGGTTTTATGACGCTCCAGTAAAAAGTTACAAGCATTTCTATGTTGCAAACTTTGATAGGTGTAGGACGTACCATATAGAAGTTAGGGCCATTTGAAGTTTTATCAGTGTTTGATGCGGGACTCAAGGGCAGCATAGCTTTGAGCGATAGTTTAAATTGACAAGAGGCTCGAGTACTTTATTGTTACAAAATTTCAAGGTTTTATGACGCTCCAGTAAAAAGTTACAAGCATTTGTATGTTGCAAACTTTGATAGGTGTAGGACGTACCGTATAGAACTTAGGGCCATTTGAAGTTTTATCATTGTTTGATTCGGGACTCAAGGGTAGCATAGCTTTGAGCGATAGCTTAAATTGACAAAAGGCTCGAGTACTTTATTGTTACAAAATTTCAAGGTTTTATGACGCTCCAGTAAAAAGTTACAAGCATTTGTATGTTGCAAACTTTGATAGGTGAAGGACGTACCGTATAGAAGTTAGGGCCATTTGAAGTTTTATCAGTTTTTGATTTGGGACTCAAGGGTAGCATAGCTTTGAGCGATAGCATAAATTGACAAGAGGCTCGAGTACTTTATTGTTACAAAATTTCAAGGTTTTATTACGCTCCAGTAAAAAGTTACAAGCATTTGTATGTTGCAAACTTTGATAGGAGTAGGACCTACCGTATAGAACTTAGGGCCATTTGAAGTTTTATCAGTGTTTTATTTGGGACTCAAGGGTAGCATAGCATTGAGCGATAACTTAAATCGGCAAGAGGCTCGAGTACTTTATTCTTACAAAATTTCAAGATTTTATGACGCTCCAGTAAAAAGTTACAAACATTTGTATGTTGCAAATTTTGATAGGTGTAGGACGTACCGTATAGAAGTTAGGGCCATTTGAAGTGTTATCAGTGTTTGATGCGGGACTCAAGGGCAGCATAGCTTTGAGCGATAGTTTAAATTGACAAGACGCTCGAGTACTTTATTGTTACAAAATTTCAAGGTTTTATGACGCTCCAGTAAAAAGTTACAAGCATTTGTATGTTGCAAACTTTGATAGGTGTAGGACGTACCGTATAGAACTTAGGGCCATTTGAAGTTTTATCAGTGTTTGATTTGGGACTCAAGCGTAGCATAGCTTTGAGCGATAGCTTAAATTGACAAGGGGCTCGAGTACTTTATTGTTACAAAATTTCAAGGTTTTATGACTCTCCAGTAAAAAGTTACAAGCAGTTGTATGCTGCAAACTTTGATAGGTGTAGGATGTACCGTATAGAACTTAGGGCCATTTGAAGTTTTATCAGTGTTTGATTTGGGACTCAAGGGTACCATAGCTTTGAGCGATAGCTTAAATTGACAAGAGGCTCGAGTATTTTATTGTTACAAAATTTCAAGGTTTTATTACGCTCCAGTAAAAAGTTACAAGCATTTGTATGTTGCAAACTTTGATAGGTGTTGGACGTACCGTATAGTAGTTAGGGCCATTTGAAGTTTTATCAGTGTTTGATTTGGGACTCAAGGGTAGCATAGCTTTGAGCGATAGCTTAAAGTGACAAGAGGCTGCAGTACTTTATTGTTACAAAATTTCAAGGTTTTATTACGCTCCAGTAAAAAGTTACAAGCATTTGTATGTTGCAAACTTTGATAGGTGTTGGACGTACCGTATAGTAGTTAGGGCCATTTGAAGTTTTATCAGTGTTTGACTTGAAACACCATGGTAGCATACCTTTGAGCGATAGCTTAAATTGACAAGAGGCTCGAGTACTTTATTGTTACAAAATTTCAAGGTTTTATGTCGCTCCAGTAAAAAGTTACAAGCATTTGTATGTTGCAAACTTTGATAGGTGTAGGACGTACCGTATAGAAGTTAGGGCCATTTGAAGTTTTATCAGTGTTTGATTTGGGACTCAAGGGTAGCATAGCTTTGAGCGATAGCTTAAAGTGACAAGAGGCTCGAGTACTTTATTGTTACAAAATTTCAAGGTTTTATGACGCTCCAGTAAAAAGTTACAAGCATTTGTATGTTGCAAATTTTGATAGGTGTAGGACGTACCATTTAGAAGTTAGGGCCATTTGAAGTTTTATCAGTGTTTGATGCGGGAGTCAAGGGCAGCATAGCTTTGAGCGATAGTTTGAATTGACAAGAGGCTCGAGTACTTTATTGTTACAAAATTTCAAGGTTTTATGACGCTCCTGTAAAAAGTTACAAGCATTTGTATGTTGCAAACTTTGATAGGTGTAGGACGTACCGTATAGAACTTAGGGCCATTTGAAGTTTTATCAGTGTTTGATTTGGGACTCAAGGGTAGCATAGCTTTGAGGGATAGCTTAAATTGACAAGGGGCTCCAGTACTTTATTGTTACAAAATTTTAAGGTTTTATGACGCTCTAGTAAAAAGTTACAAGCATTTGTATGTTGGAAACTTTGATAGGTGTAGGACGTACCGTATAGAAGTTAGGGCCATTTGAAATTTTAGCAGTGTTTGATTTGGGAGTCAAGGGTAGCATAGCTTTGAGCGATAGCTTAAAGTGACAAGAGGCTCCAGTACTTTATTGTTACAAAATTTCAAGTTTTTATGACGCTCCAGTAAAAAGTTACAAGCATTTGTATTTTGCAAATTTTGATAGGTGTAGGACGTACCATATAGAAGTTAGGGCCATTTGAAGTTTTATCAGTGTTTGATGCGGGACTCAAGGGCAGCATAGCTTTAAGCGATATTTTAAATTGACAAGAGGCTCGAGTACTTTATTGTTACAAAATTTCAAGGTTTTATGACGCTCCAGTAAAAAGTTACAAGCATTTGTATGTTGCAAACTTTGATAGGTGTAGGACGTACCGTATAGAACTTAGGGCCATTTGAAGTTTTATCAGTGTTTGATTTGGGACTCAAGGGTAGCATAGCTTTGAGCGATAGCTTAAATTGACAAGGGGCTCGAGTACTTTATTGTTACAAAATTTCAAGGTTTTATGACTCTCCAGTAAAAAGTTACAAGCAGTTGTATGCTGCAAACTTTGATAGGTGTAGGATGTACCGTATAGAACTTAGGGCCATTTGAAGTTTTATCAGTGTTTGATTTGGGACTCAAGGGTAGCATAGCTTTGAGCGATAGCTTAAATTGACAAGAGGCTCGAGTATTTTATTGTTACAAAATTTCAAGGTTTTATTACGCTCCAGTAAAAAGTTACAAGCATTTGTATGTTGCAAACTTTGATAGGTGTTGGACGTACCGTATAGTAGTTAGGGCCATTTGAAGTTTTATCAGTGTTTGACTTGGGACTCCAGGGTAGCATAGCTTTGAGCGATAGCTTAAATTGACAAGAGGCTCGAGTACTTTATTGTTACAAAATTTCAAGGTTTTATGACGCTCCAGTAAAAAGTTACAAGCATTTGTATGTTGCAAACTTTGATAGGTGTAGGACGTACCGTATAGAAGTTAGGGCCATTTGAAGTTTTATCAGTGTTTGATTTGGGACTCAAGGGTAGCATAGCTTTGAGCGATAGCTTAAAGTGACAAGAGGCTCGAGTACTTTATTGTTACAAAATTTCAAGGTTTTATGACGCTCCAGTAAAAAGTTACAAGCATTTGTATGTTGCAAATTTTGATAGGTGTAGGACGTACCATTTAGAAGTTAGGGCCATTTGAAGTTTTATCAGTGTTTGATGCGGTAGTCAAGGGCAGCATAGCTTTGAGCGATAGTTTGAATTGATAAGAGGCTCGAGTACTTTATTGTTACAAAATTTCAAGGTTTTATGACGCTCCTGTAAAAAGTTACAAGCATTTGTATGTTGCAAACTTTGATAGGTGTAGGACGTACCGTATAGAACTTAGGGCCATTTGAAGTTTTATCAGTGTTTGATTTGGGACTCAAGGGTAGCAAAGCTTTGAGGGATAGCTTAAATTGACAAGGGGCTCGAGTACTTTATTGTTACAAAATTTTAAGGTTTTATGACGCTCTAGTAAAAAGTTACCAGCATTTGTATGTTGGAAACTTTGATAGGTGTAGGACGTACCGTATAGAAGTTAGGGCCATTTGAAATTTTATCAGTGTTTGATTTGGGAATCAAGGGTAGCATAGCTTTGAGCGATAGCTTAAATTGACAAGAGGCTCGAGTACTTTATTGTTACAAAGTTTCAAGGTCTTATGACGCTCCAGTAAAAAGTTACAAGCATTTGTATGTTGCAAACTTTGATAGGTGTTGGACGTACCGTATAGAAGTTAGGGCCATTTGAAGTATTATCAGTGTTTGACTTGGGCCTCCAGGGTAGCATACCTTTGAGCGATTACTTAAATTGACAAGAGGCTCGAGTACTTTATTGTTACAAAATTTCAAGGTTTTATGACGCTCCAGTAAAAAGTTACAAGCATTTCTATGTTGCAAACTTTGATAGGTGTAGGACGTACCATATAGAAGTTAGGGCCATTTGAAGTTTTATCAGTGTTTGATGCGGGACTCAAGGGCAGCATAGCTTTGAGCGATAGTTTAAATTGACAAGAGGCTCGAGTACTTTATTGTTACAAAATTTCAAGGTTTTATGACGCTCCAGTAAAAAGTTACAAGCATTTGTATGTAGCAAACTTTGATAGGTGTAGGACGTACCGTATAGAACTTAGGGCCATTTGAAGTTTTATCATTGTTTGATTCGGGACTCAAGGGTAGCATAGCTTTGAGCGATAGCTTAAATTGACAAAAGGCTCGAGTACTTTATTGTTACAAAATTTCAAGGTTTTATGACGCTCCAGTAAAAAGTTACAAGCATTTGTATGTTGCAAACTTTGATAGGTGAAGGACGTACCGTATAGAAGTTAGGGCCATTTGAAGTTTTATCAGTTTTTGATTTGGGACTCAAGGGTAGCATAGCTTTGAGCGATAGCATAAATTGACAAGAGGCTCGAGTACTTTATTGTTTCAAAATTTCAAGGTTTTATTACGCTCCAGTAAAAAGTTACAAGCATTTGTATGTTGCAAACTTTGATAGGAGTAGGACCTACCGTATAGAACTTAGGGCCATTTGAAGTTTTATCAGTGTTTTATTTGGGACTCAAGGGTAGCATAGCATTGAGCGATAACTTAAATCGGCAAGAGGCTCGAGTACTTTATTCTTACAAAATTTCAAGATTTTATGACGCTCCAGTAAAAAGTTACAAACATTTGTATGTTGCAAATTTTGATAGGTGTAGGACGTACCGTATAGAAGTTAGGGCCATTTGAAGTGTTATCAGTGTTTGATGCGGGACTCAAGGGCAGCATAGCTTTGAGCGATAGTTTAAATTGACAAGACGCTCGAGTACTTTATTGTTACAAAATTTCAAGGTTTTATGACGCTCCAGTAAAAAGTTACAAGCATTTGTATGTTGCAAACTTTGATAGGTGTAGGACGTACCGTATAGAACTTAGGGCCATTTGAAGTTTTATCAGTGTTTGATTTGGGACTCAAGCGTAGCATAGCTTTGAGCGATAGCTTAAATTGACAAGGGGCTCGAGTACTTTATTGTTACAAAATTTCAAGGTTTTATGACTCTCCAGTAAAAAGTTACAAGCAGTTGTATGCTGCAAACTTTGATAGGTGTAGGATGTACCGTATAGAACTTAGGGCCATTTGAAGTTTTATCAGTGTTTGATTTGGGACTCAAGGGTACCATAGCTTTGAGCGATAGCTTAAATTGACAAGAGGCTCGAGTATTTTATTGTTACAAAATTTCAAGGTTTTATTACGCTCCAGTAAAAAGTTACAAGCATTTGTATGTTGCAAACTTTGATAGGTGTTGGACGTACCGTATAGTAGTTAGGGCCATTTGAAGTTTTATCAGTGTTTGATTTGGGAGTCAAGGGTAGCATAGCTTTGAGCGATAGCTTAAAGTGACAAGAGGCTGCAGTACTTTATTGTTACAAAATTTCAAGGTTTTATTACGCTCCAGTAAAAAGTTACAAGCATTTGTATGTTGCAAACTTTGATAGGTGTTGGACGTACCGTATAGTAGTTAGGGCCATTTGAAGTTTTATCAGTGTTTGACTTGAAACACCATGGTAGCATACCTTTGAGCGATAGCTTAAATTGACAAGAGGCTCGAGTACTTTATTGTAAAAAAATTTCAAGGTTTTATGTCGCTCCAGTAAAAAGTTACAAGCATTTGTATGTTGCAAACTTTGATAGGTGTAGGACGTACCGTATAGAAGTTAGGGCCATTTGAAGTTTTATCAGTGTTTGATTTGGGACTCAAGGGTAGCATAGCTTTGAGCGATAGCTTAAAGTGACAAGAGGCTCGAGTACTTTATTGTTACAAAATTTCAAGGTTTTATGACGCTCCAGTAAAAAGTTACAAGCATTTGTATGTTGCAAATTTTGATAGGTGTAGGACGTACCATTTAGAAGTTAGGGCCATTTGAAGTTTTATCAGTGTTTGATGCGGGAGTCAAGGGCAGCATAGCTTTGAGCGATAGTTTGAATTGACAAGAGGCTCGAGTACTTTATTGTTACAAAATTTCAAGGTTTTATGACGCTCCTGTAAAAAGTTACAAGCATTTGTATGTTGCAAACTTTGATAGGTGTAGGACGTACCGTATAGAACTTAGGGCCATTTGAAGTTTTATCAGTGTTTGATTTGGGACTCAAGGGTAGCATAGCTTTGAGGGATAGCTTAAATTGACAAGGGGCTCGAGTACTTTATTGTTACAAAATTTTAAGGTTTTATGACGCTCTAGTAAAAAGTTACAAGCATTTGTATGTTGGAAACTTTGATAGGTGTAGGACGTACCGTATAGAAGTTAGGGCCATTTGAAATTTTATCAGTGTTTGATTTGGGAATCAAGGGTAGCATAGCTTTGAGCAATAGCTTAAATTGACAAGAGGCTCGAGTACTTTATTGTTACAAAGTTTCAAGGTCTTATGACGCTCCAGTAAAAAGTTACAAGCATTTGTATGTTGCAAACTTTGATAGGTGTTGGACATACCGTATAGAAGTTAGGGCCATTTGAAGTATTATCAGTGTTTGACTTGGGCCTCCAGGGTAGCATACCTTTGAGCGATTACTTAAATTGACAAGAGGCTCGAGTACTTTATTGTTACAAAATTTCAAGGTTTTATGACGCTCCAGTAAAAAGTTGCAAGCATTTGTATGTTGCAAACTTTGATAGGTGTAGGACGTACCGTATAGAAGTTAGGGCCATTTGATGTTTTGTCATTGTTTGATTCGGGACTCAAGGGTAGCATAGCTTTGAGCGATAGCTTAAATTGACAAGAGGCTCGTGTACTTTATTGTTACAAAATTTCAAGGTTTTATGACGCTCCAGTAAACAGTTACAAGCATTTGTATGTTGCAAATTTTGATAGGTGTAGGACGTACCGTATAGAAGTTAGGGCCATTTGAAGTTTTATCAGTGTTTGATTTGGGACTCAAGGGTTGCATAGCTTTGAGCGACAGCTTAAATTGACAAGAGGCTCGAGTACTTTATTGTTACAAAATTTCAAGGTTTTATGACGCTCCAGTAAAAAGTTACAAGCATTTGTATGTTGCAAACTTTGATAGGTGTAGGACGTACCGTATAGAAGTTAGCGCCATTTGATGTTTTGTCATTGTTTGATTCGGGACTCAAGGGTAGCATAGCTTTGAGCGATAGCTTAAATTGACAAGAGGCTCGAGTACTTTATTGTTACAAAATTTCAAGGTTTTATGACGCTCCAGTAAAAAGTTACAAGCATTTGTATGTTGCAAATTTTGATAGGTGTAGGACGTACCGTATAGAAGTTAGGGCCATTTGAAGTTTTATCAGTGTTTGATTTGGGAATCAAGGGTAGCATAGCTTTGAGCGATAGTTTAAATTGACAAGAGGCTCGAGTACTTTATTGTTACAAAATTTCAAGGTTTTATGAAGCTCCAGTAAAAAGTTACAAGCATTTGTATGTTGCAAACTTTGATAGGTGTAGAATGTACCGTATAGAAGTTAGGACCAATTAAAGTTTTATCAGTGTTTGATTTGGAACTGAAAGGTAGCATAGCTTTGACCGATAGCTTAAATTGACAAGAGGCTCGAGTACTTTATTGTTACAAAATTTCAAGGTTTTATGACGCTCCAGTAAAAAGTTACAAGTATTTGTATGTTGCAAACTTTGATAGGTGTTGGACGTACCGTATAGAAGTTAGGGCCATTTGAAGTTTTATCAGTGTTTGACTTGGGACTCCAGGGCAGCATACCTTTGAGCGATCACTTAAATTGACAAGAGGCTCGAGTACTTTATTGTTACAAAATTTCAAGGTTTTATGATGCTCCAGTAAAAAGTTACAAGCATTTGTATGCTGCAAACTTTGATAGGTGTAGGACGTACCGTATAGAAGTTAGGGCAATTTGAAGTTTTATCAGTTTTTGATTTGGGACTCAAGGGTAGCATAGCTTTGAGCGATAGCTTAAATTGATAAGAGGCTCGAGTACTTTATTGTTACAAAATTTCAAGGTTTTATTACGCTCCAGTAAAAAGTTACAAGCATTTTTATGCTGCAAACTTTGATATGTGTAGGACGTACCGTATAGAAGTTAGGGCCATTTGAAGTTTTATCAGTGTTTGATTTGGGAATCAAGGGTAGCATAGCTTTGAGCGATAGTTTAAATTGACAAGAGGCTCGAGTACTTTATTGTTACAAAATTTCAAGGTTTTATGACGCTCCAGTAAAAAGTTACAAGCATTTGTATGTTGCAAACTTTGATAGGTGTAGAATGTACCGTATAGAAGTTAGGGCCAATTAAAGTTTTATCAGTGTTTGATTGGAAACTGAAGGGTAGCATAGCTTTGACCGATAGCTTAAATTGACAAGAGGCTCGAGTACTTTATTGTTACAAAATTTCAAGATTTTATGACGCTCCAGTAAAAAGTTACAAGCATTTGTATGTTGCAAACTCTGATAAGTGTTGGACGTACCGTATAGAACTTAGGGCCATTTGAAGTTTTATCATTGTTTGAATCGGGTCTCAAGGGTAGCATAGCTTTGAGCGATAGCTTAAATTGACAAGAGGCTCGAGTACTTTAATGTTACAAAATTTCAAGGTTTTATGACGCTCCAGTAAAAAGTTACAAGCATTAGTATGTTGCAAACTCTGATAAGTGTTGGACGTACCGTATAGAACTTAGGGCCATTTGAAGTTTTATCATTGTTTGAATCGGGTCTCAAGGGTAGCATAGCTTTGAGCGATAGCTTAAATTGACAAGAGGCTCGAGTACTTTATTGTATACAAAATTTCAAGGTTTTATGACGCTCCAGTAAAAAGTTACAAGCATTAGTATGTTGCAAACTCTGATAAGTGTTGGACGTACCGTATAGAAGTTAGGGCCATTTGAAGTTTTATCATTGTTTGAATCGGGTCTCAAGGGTAGCATAGCTTTGAGCGATAGCTTAAATTGACAAGAGGCTCGAGTACTTTATTGTATACAAAATTTCAAGGTTTTATGACGCTCCAGTAAAAAGTTACAAGCATTTGTATGTTGCAAACTTTGATATGTGTAGGACGTACAGTATAGAAGTTAGGGTCATTTGAAGTTTTATCAGTTTTTGATTTGGGACTCAAGGGTAGCATAGCTTTGAGCGATATCTTAAATTGGTAAGAGGCTCGAGTACTTTATTGTTACAAAATTTCAAGGTTTTATTACGCTCCAGTAAAAAGTTACAAGCATTTGTATGCTGCAAACTTTGATAGGTGTAGGACGTACCGTATAGAACTTAGGGCCATTTGAAGTTTTATCAGTGTTTTATTTGGGACTCAAGTGTAGCATAGCATTGAGCGATAACTTAAATAGGCAAGAGGCTCGAGTACTTTATTCTTACAAAATTTCAAGATTTTATGACGCTCCAGTAAAAAGTTACAAGCATTTGTATGTTGCAAATTTTGATAGGTGTTGGACGTGCCGTATAGAAGTTAGGGCCATTTGAAGTTTTATCAGTGTTTGACTTGGGACTCCAGGGTAGCATACCTTTGAGCGATTACTTAAATTGACAAGAGGCTCGAGTACTTTATTGTTACAAAATTTCAAGGTTTTATGACGCTCCAGTAAAAAGTTACAAGCATTTGTATGTTGCAAACTTTGATAGGTGTAGGACGTACCGTATAGAAGTTAGGGCCATTTGAAGTTTTATCATTGTTTGATTCGGGACTCAAGGGTAGCATAGCTTTGAGCGATAGCTTAAATTGACAAGAGGCTCGAGTACTTTATTGTTACACAATTTCAAGGTTTTATGACGCTCCAGTAAAAAGTTACAAGCATTTGTATGTTGCAAACTTTGATAGGTGTAGGACGTACCGTATAGAAGTTAGGGCCATTTGAAGTTTTATCAGTTTTTGAGTTGGGACTCAAGGGTAGCATAGCTTTGAGCGATAGCTTAAATTGATAAGAGGCTCGATTACTTTATTGTTACAAAATTTCAAGGTTTTATGACTCTCCAGTAAAAAGTTACAAGCAGTTGTATGCTGCAAACTTTGATAGGTGTAGGCCATACCGTATAGAACTTAGGGCCATTTGAAGTTTTATCAGTGTTTGATTTGGGACTCAAGGGTAGCATAGCTTTGAGCGATAGCTTAAATTGACAAGAGGCTCGAGTATTTTATTGTTACAAAATTTCAAGGTTTTATGACGCTCCAGTAAAAAGTTACAAGCATTTGTATGTTGCAAACTTTGATAGGTGTAGGACGTACCGTATAGAAGTTAGGGCCATTTGAAGTTTTATCAGTGTTTGATTTGGGAATCGAGGATAGCATAGCTTTGAGCGATAGCTTAAATTGACAAGAGGCTCGAGTACTTTATTGTTACAAAATGTCAAGGTTTTATGACGCTCCAGTAAAAAGTTACAAGCATTTGTATGTTGCAAACTTTGATAGGTGTTGGACGTACCGTATAGTAGTTAGGGCCATTTGAAGTTTTATCAGTGTTTGACTTGGGACTCCAGGGTAGCATACCTTTGAGCGATGGCTTAAATTGACAAGAGGCTCGAGTACTTTATTGTTACAAAATGTCAAGGTTTTATGACGCTCCAGTAAAAAGTTACAAGCATTTGTATGTTGCAAACTTTGATAGGTGTAGGACGTACCGTATAGAAGTTAGGGCCATTTGAAGTTTTATCAGTGTTTGATTTGGGAATCAAGGGTAGCATAGCTTTGAGCGATAGTTTAAATTGAAAGAGGCTCGAGTACTTTATTGTTACAAAATTTCAAGGTTTTATGACGCTCCAGTAAAAAGTTACAAGCATTTGTATGTTGCAAACTTTGATAGGTGTAGAATGTACCGTATAGAAGTTAGGGCCAATTAAAGTTTTATCAGTGTTTGATTGGAAACTGAAGGGTAGCATAGCTTTGACCGATAGCTTAAATTGACAAGAGGCTCGAGTACTTTATTGTTACAAAATTTCAAGGTTTTATGACGCTCCAGTAAAAAGTTACAAGCATTTGTATGTTGCAAACTTTGATAGGTGTAGGACGTACCGTATAGAAGTTAGGGCCATTTGAAGTTTTATCAGTGTTTGATTTGGGACTCAAGGGTTGCATAGCTTTGAGCGACAGCTTAAATTGACAAGAGGCTCGAGTACTTTATTGTTACAAAATTTCAAGGTTTTATGACGCTCCAGTAAAAAGTTACAAGCATTTGTATGTTGCAAACTTTGATAGGTGTAGATCTTACCGTATAGAAGTTAGGGCCATTTGAAGTTTTATCAGTGTTTGATTTGGGACTCAAGGGTAGCATAGCTTTGAGCGATAGCTTAAATTGACAAGAGGCTCGAGTACTTTATTGTTACAAAATTTCAAGGTTTTATGACGCACCAGTAAAAAGTTACAAACATTTGTATGTTGCAAAATTTGATAGGTGTAGGACGTACCGTATAGAAGTTAGGGCCATTTGAAGTTTTATCAGTGTTTGATTTGGGAATCAAGGGTAGCATAGCTTTGAGCGATAGTTTAAATTGACAAGAGGCTCGAGTACTTTATTGTTACAAAATTTCAAGGTTTTATGAAGCTCCAGTAAAAAGTTACAAGCATTTGTATGTTGCAAACTTTGATAGGTGTAGAATGTACCGTATAGAAGTTAGGACCAATTAAAGTTTTATCAGTGTTTGATTTGGAACTGAAAGGTAGCATAGCTTTGACCGATAGCTTAAATTGACAAGAGGCTCGAGTACTTTATTGTTACAAAATTTCAAGGTTTTATGACGCCCCAGTAAAAAGTTACAAGCATTTGTATGTTGCAAACTTTGATAGGTGTTGGACGTACCGTATAGAAGTTAGGGCCATTTGAAGTTTTATCAGTGTTTGACTTGGGACTCCAGGGCAGCATACCTTTGAGCGATCACTTAAATTGACAAGAGGCTCGAGTACTTTATTGTTACAAAATTTCAAGGTTTTATGATGCTCCAGTAAAAAGTTACAAGCATTTGTATGTTGCAAACTTTGATAGGTGTAGGACGTACCGTATAGAAGTTAGGGCAATTTGAAGTTTTATCAGTTTTTGATTTGGGACTCAAGGGTAGCATAGCTTTGAGCGATAGCTTAAATTGATAAGAGGCTCGAGTACTTTATTGTTACAAAATTTCAAGGTTTTATTACGCTCCAGTAAAAAGTTACAAGCATTTTTATGCTGCAAACTTTGATATGTGTAGGACGTACCGTATAGAAGTTAGGGCCATTTGAAGTTTTATCAGTGTTTGATTTGGGAATCAAGGGTAGCATAGCTTTGAGCGATAGTTTAAATTGACAAGAGGCTCGAGTACTTTATTGTTACAAAATTTCAAGGTTTTATGACGCTCCAGTAAAAAGTTACAAGCATTTGTATGTTGCAAACTTTGATAGGTGTAGAATGTACCGTATAGAAGTTAGGGCCAATTAAAGTTTTATCAGTGTTTGATTGGAAACTGAAGGGTAGCATAGCTTTGACCGATAGCTTAAATTGACAAGAGGCTCGAGTACTTTATTGTTACAAAATTTCAAGATTTTATGACGCTCCAGTAAAAAGTTACAAGCATTTGTATGTTGCAAACTTTGTTGGTGTAGGACGTACCGTATATAAGTTAGGGCCATTTGAGATTTTATCAGTGTTTGATTTGGGAATCAAGGGTAGCATAGCTTTGAGCGATAGCTTAAATTGACAAGAGGCTCGAGTACTTTAATGTTACAAAATTTCAAGGTTTTATGACGCTCCAGTAAAAAGTTACAAGCATTTGTATGTTGCAAACTCTGATAAGTGTTGGACGTACCGTATAGAAGTTAGGCCCATTTGAAGTTTTATCAGTGTTTGACTTGGGACTCCAGGGCAGCATAGCTTTGAGCGATAGTTTAAATTGACAAGAGGCTCGAGTACTTTATTGTTACAAAATTTCAAGGTTTTATGATGCTCCAGTAAAAACTTACAAGCCTTTGTATGTTGCAAACTTTGATAGGTGTAGGACGTACCGTATAGAAGTTAGGGCCATTTGAAGTTTTATCATTGTTTGATTCGGGTCTCAAGGGTAGCATAGCTTTGAGCGATAGCTTAAATTGACAAGAGGCTCGAGTACTTTATTGTATACAAAATTTCAAGGTTTTATGACGCTCCAGTAAAAAGTTACAAGCATTTGTATGCTGCAAACTTTGATATGTGTAGGACGTACCGTATAGAAGTTAGGGTCATTTGAAGTTTTATCAGTTTTTGATTTGGGACTCAAGGGTAGCATAGCTTTGAGCGATATCTTAAATTGGTAAGAGGCTCGAGTACTTTATTGTTACAAAATTTCAAGGTTTTATTACGCTCCAGTAAAAAGTTACAAGCATTTGTATGCTGCAAACTTTGATAGGTGTAGGACGTACCGTATAGAACTTAGGGCCATTTGAAGTTTTATCAGTGTTTTATTTGGGACTCAAGTGTAGCATAGCATTGAGCGATAACTTAAATAGGCAAGAGGCTCGAGTACTTTATTCTTACAAAATTTCAAGATTTTATGACGCTCCAGTAAAAAGTTACAAGCATTTGTATGTTGCAAATTTCGATAGGTGTTGGACGTGCCGTATAGAAGTTAGGGCCATTTGAAGTTTTATCAGTGTTTGACTTGGGACTCCAGGGTAGCATACCTTTGAGCGATTACTTAAATTGACAAGAGGCTCGAGTACTTTATTGTTACAAAATTTCAAGGTTTTATGACGCTCCAGTAAAAAGTTACAAGCATTTGTATGTTGCAAACTTTGATAGGTGTAGGACGTACCGTATAGAAGTTAGGGCCATTTGAAGTTTTATCATTGTTTGATTCGGGACTCAAGGGTAGCATAGCTTTGAGCGATAGCTTAAATTGACAAGAGGCTCGAGTACTTTATTGTTACACAATTTCAAGGTTTTATGACGCTCCAGTAAAAAGTTACAAGCATTTGTATGTTGCAAACTTTGATAGGTGTAGGACGTACCGTATAGAAGTTAGGGCCATTTGAAGTTTTATCAGTTTTTGAGTTGGGACTCAAGGGTAGCATAGCTTTGAGCGATAGCTTAAATTGATAAGAGGCTCGATTACTTTATTGTTACAAAATTTCAAGGTTTTATGACTCTCCAGTAAAAAGTTACAAGCAGTTGTATGCTGCAAACTTTGATAGGTGTAGGCCATACCGTATAGAACTTAGGGCCATTTGAAGTTTTATCAGTGTTTGATTTGGGACTCAAGGGTAGCATAGCTTTGAGCGATAGCTTAAATTGACAAGAGGCTCGAGTATTTTATTGTTACAAAATTTCAAGGTTTTATGACGCTCCAGTAAAAAGTTACAAGCATTTGTATGTTGCAAACTTTGATAGGTGTAGGACGTACCGTATAGAAGTTAGGGCCATTTGAAGTTTTATCAGTGTTTGATTTGGGAATCGAGGGTAGCATAGCTTTGAGCGATAGCTTAAATTGACAAGAGGCTCGAGTACTTTATTGTTACAAAATGTCAAGGTTTTATGACGCTCCAGTAAAAAGTTACAAGCATTTGTATGTTGCAAACTTTGTTGGTGTAGGACGTACCGTATATAAGTTAGGGCCATTTGAGATTTTATCAGTGTTTGATTTGGGAATCAAGGGTAGCATAGCTTTGAGCGATAGCTTAAATTGACAAGAGGCTCGAGTACTTTATTGTATACAAAATTTCAAGGTTTTATGACGCTCCAGTAAAAAGTTACAAGCATTTGTATGTTGCAAACTTTGATAGGTGTAGGACGTACCGTATAGAAGTTAGGGCCATTTGAAGTTTTATCAGTTTTTGATTTGGGACTCAAGGGTAGCATAGCTTTGAGCGATATCTTAAATTGATAAGAGGCTCGAGTACTTTATTGTTACAAAATTTCAAGGTTTTATTACGCTCCAGTAAAAAGTTACAAGCATTTGTATGCTGCAAACTTTGATAGGTGTAGGACGTACCGTATAGAACTTAGGGCCATTTGAAGTTTTATCAGTGTTTTATTTGGGACTCAAGTGTAGCATAGCATTGAGCGATAACTTAAATAGGCAAGAGGCTCGAGTACTTTATTCTTACAAAATTTCAAGATTTTATGACGCTCCAGTAAAAAGTTACAAGCATTTGTATGTTGCAAATTTTGATAGGTGTTGGACGTACCGTATAGAAGTTAGGGCCATTTGAAGTTTTATCAGTGTTTGACTTGGCACTCCAGGGTAGCATACCTTTGAGCGATTACTTAAATTGACAAGAGGCTCGAGTACTTTATTGTTACAAAATTTCAAGGTTTTACGACGCTCCAGTAAAAAGTTACAAGCATTTGTATGTTGCAAACTTTGATAGGTGTAGGACGTACCGTATAGAAGTTAGGGCCATTTGAAGTTTTATCATTGTTTGATTCGGGATTCAAGGGTAGCATAGCTTTGAGCGATAGCTTAAATTGACAAGAGGCTCGAGTACTTTATTGTTACACAATTTCAAGGTTTTATGACGCTCCAGTAAAAAGTTACAAGCATTTGTATGTTGCAAACTTTGATAGGTGTAGGACGTACCGTATAGAAGTTAGGGCCATTTGAAGTTTTATCAGTTTTTGATTTGGGACTCAAGGGTAGAATAGCTTTGAGCGATAGCTTAAATTGATAAGAGGCTCGATTACTTTATTGTTACAAAATTTCAAGGTTTTATGACTCTCCAGTAAAAAGTTACAAGCAGTTGTATGCTGCAAACTTTGATAGGTGTAGGCCATACCGTATAGAACTTAGGGCCATTTGAAGTTTTATCAGTGTTTGATTTGGGACTCAAGGGTAGCATAGCTTTGAGCGATAGCTTAAATTGACAAGAGGCTCGAGTATTTTATTGTTACAAAATTTCAAGGTTTTATGACGCTCCAGTAAAAAGTTACAAGCATTTGTATGTTGCAAACTTTGATAGGTGTAGGACGTACCGTATAGAAGTTAGGGCCATTTGAAGTTTTATCAGTGTTTGATTTGGGAATCGAGGGTAGCATAGCTTTGAGCGATAGCTTAAATTGACAAGAGGCTCGAGTACTTTATTGTTACAAAATGTCAAGGTTTTATGACGCTCCAGTAAAAAGTTACAAGCATTTGTATGTTGCAAACTTTGATAGGTGTTGGACGTACCGTATAGTAGTTAGGGCCATTTGAAGTTTTATCAGTGTTTGACTTGGGACTCCAGGGTAGCATACCTTTGAGCGATAGCTTAAATTGACAAGAGGCTCGAGTACTTTATTGTTACAAAATTTCAAGGTTTTATGACGCTCCAGTAAAAAGTTACAAGCATTTGTATGTTGCAAACTTTGATAGGTGTAGGACGTACCGTATAGAAGTTAGAGCCATTTGAAATTTTATCAGTGTTTGATTTGGGAAACAAGGGTAGCATAGCTTTGAGCGATAGCTTAAATTGACAAGAGGCTCGAGTACTTTATTGTTACAAAATTTCAAGGTTTTATGACGCTCCAGTAAAAAGTTACAAGCATTTGTATGTTGCAAACTTTGATAGGTGTAGGACGTACCGTATAGAAGTTAGGGCCATTTGAAGTTTTGTCATTGTTTGATTCGGGACTCAAGGGTAGCATAGCTTTGAGCGATAGCTTAAATTGACAAGAGGCTCGAGTACTTTATTGTTACAAAATTTCAAGGTTTTATGACGCTCCAGTAAAAAGTTACAAGCATTTGTATGTTGCAAATTTTGATAGGTGTAGAACGTACCGTATAGAAGTTAGGGCCATTTGAAGTTTTATCAGTGTTTGATGTGGGACTCAAGGGCAGCATAGATTTGAGCGATAGTTTAAATTGACAAGAGGCTCGAGTACTTTATTGTTACAAAATTTCAAGGTTTTATGACGCTCCAGTAATAACAAGCATTTGTATGTTGCAAACTTTGATAACTGTTGGACATACCGTATAGAAGTTAGGGCCATTTGAAGTTTTATCAGTGTTTGATTTGGGACTCAAGGGTTGCATAGCTTTGAGCGACAGCTTAATTTGACAAGAGGCTCGAGTACTTTATTGTTACAAAATTTCAAGGTTTTATGACGCTCCATTAAAAAGTTACAAGCATTTGTATGTTGCAAACTTTGATAGGTGTAGATCTTACCGTATAGAAGTTAGCGCCATTTGAAGTTTTATCAGTGTTTGATTTGGGACTCAAGGGTAGCATAGCTTTGAGCGATAGCTTAAATTGACAAGAGGCTCGAGTACTTTATTGTTACAAAATTTCAAGGTTTTATGACGCTCCAGTAAAAAGTTACAAGCATTTGTATGTTGCAAACTTTGATAGGTGTAGGACGTACCGTATAGAAGTTAGGGCCATTTGAAGTTTTATCAGTGTTTGATTTGGGAATCAAGGGTACCATAGCTTTGAGCGATAGTTTAAATTGACAAGAGGCTCGAGTACTTTATTGTTACAAAATTTGAAGGTTTTATGACGCTCCAGTAAAAAGTTACAAGCATTTGTATGTTGCAAACTTTGATAGGTGTAGAATGTACCGTATAGAAGTTAGGGCCAATTAAAGTTTTATCAGTGTTTGCTTTGGAACTGAAGGGTAGCATAGCTTTGACCGATAGCTTAAATTGACAAGAGGCTCGAGTACTTTATTGTTACAAAATTACAAGGTTTTATGACGCTCCAGTAAAAAGTTACAAGCATTTGTATGTTGCAAACTTTGTTGGTGTAGGACGTACCGTATAGAAGTTAGGGCCATTTGAGATTTTATCAGTGTTTGATTTGGGAATCAAGGGTAGCATAGCTTTGAGCGATAGCTTAAATTGACAAGAGGCTCGAGTACTTTATTGTTACAAAATTTCAAGGTTTTATGACGCTCCAGTAAAAAGTTACAAGCATTTGTATGTTGCAAACTTTGATAGGAGTTGGACGTACCGTATAGAAGTTAGGGCCATTTGAAGTTTTATCAGTGTTTGACTTGGGACTCCAAGGCAGCATACCTTTGAGCGATCATTTAAATTGACAAGAGGCTCGAGTACTTTATTGTTACAAAATTTCAAGGTTTTATGATGCTCCAGTAAAAAGTTACAAGCATTTGTATGTTGCAAACTTTGATAGGTATAGGACGTACCGTATAGAAGTTAGGGCCATTTGAAGTTTTATCATTGTTTGATTCGGGTCTCAAGGGTAGCATAGCTTTGAGCGATAGCTTAAATTGACAAGAGGCTCGAGTACTTTATTGTGTACAAAATTTTAAGGTTTTATGACGCTCCAGTAAAAAGTTACAAGCATTTGTATGTTGCAAACTTTGATAGGTGTAGGACGTACCGTATAGAAGTTAGGGCCATTTGAAGTTTTATCAGTTTTTGATTTCGGACTCAAGGGTAGCATAGGTTTGAGCGATAGCTTAAATTGATAAGAGGCTCGAGTACTTTATTGTTACAAAATTTCAAGGTTTTATTACGCTCCAGTAAAAAGTTACAAGCATTTGTATGCTGCAAACTTTGATAGGTGTAGGACGTACCGTATAGAACTTAGGGCCATTTGAAGTTTTATCAGTGTTTTATTTGGGACTCAAGTGTAGCATAGCATTGAGCGATAACTTAAATAGGCAAGAGGCTCGAGTACTTTATTCTTACAAAATTTCAAGATTTTATGACGCTCCAGTAAAAAGTTACAAGCATTTGTATGTTGCAAATTTTGATAGGTGTAGAACGTACCGTATAGAAGTTAGGGCCATTTGAAGTTTTATCAGTGTTTGATGCGGGACTCAAGGGCAGCATAGCTTTGAGCGATAGTTTAAATTGGCAAGAGGCTCGATTACTTTATTGTTACAAAATTTCAAGGTTTTATGACTCTCCAGTAAAAAGTTACAAGCATTTGTATGCTGCAAACTTTGATAGGTGTAGGACGTACCGTATAGAAGTTAGTGCCATTTGAAGTTTTATCAGTGTTTGATTTGGGAATCAAGGGTAGCATAGCTTTGAGCGATAGCTTAAATTGACAAGAGGCTCGAGTACTTTATTGTTACAAAATTTCAAGGTTTTATGACGCTCCAGTAAAAAGTTACAAGCATTTGTATGTTGCAAACTTTGATAGGTGTAGGACGTACCGTATAGAAGTTAGGGCCATTTGAAGTTTTGTCATTGTTTGATTCGGGACTCAAGGGTAGCATAGCTTTGAGCGATAGCTTAAATTGACAAGAGCCTCGAGTACTTTATTGTTACAAAATTTCAAGGTTTTATGACGCTCCAGTAAAAACTTACAAGCATTTGTATGTTGCAAATTTTGATAGGTGTAGGACGTACCGTATAGAAGTTAGGGCCATTTGAAGTTTTATCAGTGTTTGATGTGGGACTCAAGGGTTGCATAGCTTTGAGCGACAGCTTAAATTGACAAGAGGCTCGAGTACTTTATTGTTACAAAATTTCAAGGTTTTATGACGCTCCATTAAAAAGTTACAAGCATTTGTATGTTGCAAACTTTGATAGGTGTAGATCTTACCGTATAGAAGTTAGGGCCATTTGAAGTTTTATCAGGGTTTGATTTGGGACTCAAGGGTAGCATAGCTTTGAGCGATAGCTTAAATTGACAAGAGGCTCGAGTACTTTATTGTTACAAAATTTCAAGGTTTTATGACGCTCCAGTAAAAAGTTACAAGCATTTGTATGTTGCAAACTTTGATAGGTATAGGACGTACCGTATAGAAGTTAGGGCCATTTGAAGTTTTATCAGTGTTTGATTTGGGAATCAAGGGTAGCATAGCTTTGAGCGATAGCTTAAATTGACAAGAGGCTCGAGTACTTTATTGTATACAAAATTTTAAGGTTTTATGACGCTCCAGTAAAAAGTTACAAGCATTTGTATGTTGCAAACTTTGATAGGTGTAGGATGTACCGTATAGAAGTTAGGGCCATTTGAAGTTTTATCAGTTTTTGATTTGGGACTCAAGGGTAGCATAGCTTTGAGCGATAGCTTAAATTGATAAGAGGCTCGAGTACTTTATTGTTACAAAATTTCAAGGTTTTATTACGCTCCAGTAAAAAGTTACAAGCATTTGTATGCTGCAAACTTTGATAGGTGTAGGACGTACCGTATAGAACTTAGGGCCATTTGAAGTTTTATCAGTGTTTTATTTGGGACTCAAGTGTAGCATAGCATTGAGCGATAACTTAAATAGGCAAGAGGCTCGAGTACTTTATTCTTACAAAATTTCAAGATTTTATGACGCTCCAGTAAAAAGTTACAAGCATTTGTATGTTGCAAATTTTGATAGGTGTAGGACGTACCGTATAGAAGTTAGGGCCATTTGAAGTTTTATCAGTGTTTGATGCGGGACTCAAGGGCAGCATAGCTTTGAGCGATAGTTTAAATTGGCAAGAGGCTCGATTACTTTATTGTTACAAAATTTCAAGGTTTTATGACTCTCCAGTAAAAAGTTACAAGCATTTGTATGCTGCAAACTTTGATAGGTGTAGGACGTACCGTATAGAAGTTAGTGCCATTTGAAGTTTTATCAGTGTTTGATTTGGGAATCAAGGGTAGCATAGCTTTGAGCGATAGCTTAAATTGATAAGAGGCTCGAGTACTTTATTGTTATAAAATTTCAAGGTTTTATTACGCTCCAGTAAAAAGTTACAAGCATTTGTATGCTGCAAACTTTGATAGGTGTAGGACGTACCGTATAGAACTTAGGGCCATTTGAAGTTTTATCAGTGTTTTATTTGGGACTCAAGTGTAGCATAGCATTGAGCGATAACTTAAATAGGCAAGAGGCTCGAGTACTTTATTCTTACAAAATTTCAAGATTTTATGACGCTCCAGTAAAAAGTTACAAGCATTTGTATGTTGCAAATTTTGAGAGGTGTAGGACGTACCGTATAGAAGTTAGGGCCATTTGAAGTTTTATCAGTGTTTGATGCGGGACTCAAGGGCAGCATACATTTGAGCGATCACTTAAATTGACAAGAGGCTCGAGTACTTTATTGTTACAAAATTTCAAGGTTTTATGATGCTCCAGTAAAAAGTTACAAGCATTTGTATGTTGCAAACTTTGATAGGTGTAGGACGTACCGTATAGAAGTTAGGGCCATTTGAAGTTTTATCATTGTTTGATTCGGGTCTCAATGGTAACATAGCTTTGAGCGATAGCTTAAATTTACAAGAGGCTCGAGTACTTTATTGTATACAAAATTTCAAGGTTTCATGACGCTCCAGTAAAAAGTTACAAGCATTTGTATGTTGCAAACTTTGATAGGTGTAGGACGTACCGTATAGAAGTTAGGGCCATTTGAAGTTTTATCAGTTTTTGATTTGGGACTCAAGGGTAGCATAGCTTTGAGCGATAGCTTAAATTGATAAGAGGCTCGAGTACTTTATTGTTACAAAATTTCAAGGTTTTATTACGCTCCAGTAAAAAGTTACAAGCATTTGTATGTTGCAAATTTTGATAGGCGTAGGACGTACCGTATAGAAGTTAGGGCCATTTGAAGTTTTATCAGTGTTTGATTTGGGAATCAAGGGTAGCATAGCTTTGAGCGATAGCTTAAATTGACAAGAGGCTCGAGTACTTTATTGTTACAAAATTTCAAGATTTTATGACGCTCCAGTAAAAAGTTAAAAGCATTTGTATGTTGCAAACTTTGATAGGTGTAGGACGTACCGTATAGAAGTTAGGGCCATTTGAAGTTTTATCAGTGTTTGATTTTGGAATAAAGGGTAGCATAACTTTGAGCGATAGTTTAAATTGACGAGAGGCTCGAGTACTTTATTGTTACCAAATGTCAAGGTTTTATGACGCTCCAGTAAAAAGTTACAAGCATTTGTATGTTGCAAACTTTCATAGGTGTTGGACGTACCGTATAGTAGTTAGGGCCATTTGAAGCTTTATCAGTGTTTGACTTGGGACTCCAGGGTAGCATACCTTTGAGCGATAGCTTAAATTGACAAGAGGCTCGAGTACTTTATTGTTACAAAATTTCAAGGTTTTATGACGCTCCAGTAAAAAGTTACAAGCATTTGCATGTTGCAAACTTTGATAGGTGTAGGACGTACCGTATAGAAGTTAGGGCCATTTGAAGTTTTATCAGTGTTTGATTTGGGACTCAAGGGTAGCATAGCTTTGAGCGATAGCTTAAAGTGACAAGAGGCTCGAGTACTTTATTGTTACAAAATTTCGAGGTTTTATGACGCCCCAGTAAAAAGTTACAAGCATTTGTATGTTGCAAACTTTGATAGGTGTAGATCTTACCGTATAGAAGTTAGGGCCATTTGAAGTTTTATCAGGGTTTGATTTGGGACTCAAGGGTAGCATAGCTTTGAGCGATAGCTTAAATTGACAAGAGGCTCGAGTACTTTATTGTTACAAAATTTCAAGGTTTTATGACGCTCCAGTAAAAAGTTACAAGCATTTGTATGTTGCAAACTTTGATAGGTATAGGATGTACCGTATAGAAGTTAGGGCCATTTGAAGTTTTATCAGTGTTTGATTTGGGAATCAAGGGTAGCATAGCTTTGAGCGATAGCTTAAATTGACAAGAGGCTCGAGTACTTTATTGTATACAAAATTTTAAGGTTTTATGACGCTCCAGTAAAAAGTTACAAGCATTTGTATGTTGCAAACTTTGATAGGTGTAGGACGTACCGTATAGAAGTTAGGGCCATTTGAAGTTTTATCAGTTTTTGATTTGGGACTCAAGGGTAGCATAGCTTTGAGCAATAGCTTAAATTGATAAGAGGCTCGAGTACTTTATTGTTACAAAATTTCAAGGTTTTATTACGCTCCAGTTAAAAGTTACAAGCATTTGTATGCTGCAAACTTTGATAGGTGTAGGACGTACCGTATAGAAGTTAGGGCCATTTGAAGTTTTATCAGTGTTTGATGTGGGACTCAAGGGCAGCATAGCTTTGAGCGATAGTTTAAATTGACAAGAGGCTCGAGTACTTTATTGTTACAAAATTTCAAGGTTTTGTGACGCTCCAGTGAAAAGTTGCAAGCATTTGTCTGTTGCAAACTTTGATAGGTGTAGGACGTACCGTATAGAAGTTAGGGCCATTTGAAGTTTTATCAGTGTCTGATTTGGTACTCAAGGGTAGCATAGCTTTAAGCGATAGCTTAAATTGACAAGAGGCTCGAGTACTTTATTGTTACAAAATTTCAAGGTTTTATGACGCTCCAGTAATAAGTAACAAGCATTTGTATGTTGCAAACTTTGATAAGTGTTGGACATATCGTATAGAAGTTAGGGCCATTTGAAGTTTTATCAGTGTTTGATTTGGGACTCAAGGGTTGCATAGCTTTGAGCGACCGCTTAAATAGGCAAGAGGCTCGAGTACTTTATTCTTACAAAATTTCAAGATTTTATGACGTTCCAGTAAAAAGTTACAAGCATTTGTATGTTGCAAATTTTGAGAGGTGTAGGACGTACCGTATAGAAGTTAGGGCCATTTGAAGTTTTATCAGTGTTTGATGCGGGACTCAAGGGCAGCATAGCTTTGAGCGATAGTTTAAATTGGCAAGAGGCTCGATTACTTTATTGTTACAAAATTTCAAGGTTTTATGACGCTCCAGTAAAAAGTTGCAAGCATTTGTATGTTGCAAACTTTGTTGGTGTAGGACGTACCGTATTGAAGTTTAGGCCATTTGAGATTTTATCAGTGTTTGATTTGGGAATCAAGGGTAGCATAGCTTTGACCGATAGCTTAAATTGACAAGAGGCTCGAGTACTTTATTGTTACAAAATTTCAAGGTTTTATGACGCTCCAGTAAAAAGTTACAAGCATTTGTATGTTGCAAACTTTGATAGGTGTTGGACGTACCGTATAGAAGTTAGGGCCATTTGAAGTTTTATCAGTGTTTGACTTGGGACTCCAGGGCAGCATACCTTTGAGCGATCACTTAAATTGACCAGAGGCTCGAGTACTTTATTGTTACAAAATTTCAAGGTTTTATGATGCTCCAGTAAAAAGTTACAAGCATTTGTATGTTGCAAACTTTGATAGGTGTAGGACGTACCGTATAGAAGTTAGGGCCATTTGAAGTTTTATCATTGTTTGATTCGGGTCTCAATGGTAGCATAGCTTTGAGCGATAGCTTAAATTTACAAGAGGCTCGAGTACTTTATTGTATACAAAATTTCAAGGTTTTATGACGCTCCAGTAAAAAGTTACAAGCATTTGTATGTTGCAAACTTTGATAGGTGTAGGACGTACCGTATAGAAGTTAGGGCCATTTGAAGTTTTATCAGTTTTTGATTTGGGACTCAAGGGTAGCATAGCTTTGAGCGATAGCTTAAATTGATAAGAGGCTCGAGTACTTTATTGTTACAAAATTTCAAGGTTTTATTACGCTCCAGTAAAAAGTTACAAGCATTTGTATGCTGCAAACTTTGATAGGTGTAGGACGTACCGTATAGAACTTAGGGCCATTTGAAGTTTTATCAGCGTTTTATTTGGGACTCCAGTGTAGCATAGCATTGAGCGATAACTTAAATAGGCAAGAGGCTCGAGTACTTTATTCTTACAAAATTTCAAGATTTTATGACGCTCCAGTAAAAAGTTACAAGCATTTGTATGCTGCAAACTTTGATAGGTGTAGGACGTACCGTATATAAGTTAGGGCCATTTGAAGTTTTATCAGTGTTTGATTTGGGAATCATGGGTAGCATAGCTTTGAGCGATAGTTTAAATTGACGAGAGGCTCGAGTACTTTATTGTTACCAAATTTCAAGGTTTTATGACGCTCCAGTAAAAAGTTACAAGCATTTGCATGTTGCAAACTTTGATAGGTGTAGGACGTACCGTATAGAAGTTAGGGCCATTTATAGTTTTATCAGTGTTTGATTTGGGACTCAAGGGTAGCATAGCTTTGAGCGATAGCTTTAAATTGACAACAGGCTCGAGTACTTTATTGTTACAAAATTTCAAGGTTTTATGACGCTCCAGTAAAAAGTTACAAGCATTTGTATGTTGCAAACTTTGATAGGTGTAGGACGTACCGTATAGAAGTTAGGGCCATTTGAAGTTTTATCAATGTCTGATTTGGGACTCAAGGGTAGCATAGCTTTAAGCGATAGCTTAAATTGACAAGAGGCTCGAGTACTTTATTGTTACAAAATTTCAAGGTTTTATGACGCTCCAGTAAAAAGTTACAAGCATTTGCATGTTGCAAACTTTGATAGGTGTAGGACGTACCGTATAGAAGTTAGGGCCATTTATAGTTTTATCAGTGTTTGATTTGGGACTCAAGGGTAGCATAGCTTTGAGCGATAGCTTAAAGTGACAAGAGGCTCGAGTACTTTATTGTTACAAAATTTCGAGGTTTTATGACGCTCCAGTAAAAAGTTACAAGCATTTGTATGTTGCAAAATTTGATAGGTGTAGAACGTACCGTATAGAAGTTAGGGCCATTTGAAGTTTTGTCATTGTTTGATTCGGGTCTCAATGGTAGCATAGCTTTGAGCGATAGCTTAAATTTACAAGAGGCTCGAGTACTTTATTGTATACAAAATTTCAAGGTTTTATGACGCTCCAGTAAAAAGTTACAAGCATTTGTATGTTGCAAACTTTGATAGGTGTAGGACGTACCGTATAGAACTTAGGGCCATTTGAAGTTTTATCAGTGTTTGATTTGGGAATCAAGGGTAGCATAGCTTTGAGCGATAGCTTAAATTGACAAGAGGCTCGAGTACTTTATTGTTACAAAATTTCAAGATTTTATGACGCTCCAGTAAAAAGTTAAAAGCATTTGTATGTTGCAAACTTTGATAGGTGTAGGACGTACCGTATAGAAGTTAGGGCCATTTGAAGTTTTATCAGTGTTTGATTTGGGAATCAAGGGTAGCATAGCTTTGAGCGATAATTTAAATTGACGAGAGGCTCTAGTACTTTATTGTTACCAAATGTCAAGGTTTTATGACGCTCCAGTAAAGAGTTCCAAGCATTTGTATGTTGCAAACTTTGATAGGTGTTGGACGTACCGTATAGAAGTTAGGGCCATTTGAAGTTTTATCAGTGTTTGATTTGGGACTCAAGGGTTGCATAGCTTTGAGCGACCGCTTAAATTGACAAGAGGCTCGAGTACTTTATTGTTACAAAATTTCAAGGTTTTATGACGCTCCAGTAAAAAGTTACAAGCATTTGTATGTTGCAAAATTTGATAGGTGTAGAACGTACCGTATAGAAGTTAGGGCCATTTGAAGTTTTATCAGTGTTTGATTTGGGACTCAAGGGTACCATAGCTTTGACCGATAGCTTAAATTGACAAGAGGCTCGAGTACTTTATTGTTCCAAAATTTCAAGGTTTTATGACGCTCCAGTAATAAGCTACAAGCATTTGTATGTTGCAAACTTTGATAGGTGTAGGACGTACCGTATAGAAGTTAGGGCCATTTGAAGTTTTATCAGTGTTTGACTTGGGACTCCAGTATTGCATAGCTTTGAGCGATAACTTAAATTGACAAGAGGCTCGAGTACTTTATTGTTACAAAATTTCAAGGTTTTATGACGCTCCAGTAAGAAGTTACAAGCATTTCTATGTTGCAAACTTTGATAAGTGTTGGACATACCGTATAGAAGTTAGGGCCATTTGAAGTTTTATCAGTGTTTGATTTGGGACTCAAGGGTTGCATAGCTTTGAGCGACAGCTTAAATTGACAAGAGGCTCGAGTACTTTATTGTTACTAAGTTTCAAGGTTTTATGACGCTCCAGTAAAAAGTTACAAGCATTTGTATGTTGCAAACTTTGATAGTTGTAGGACGTACCGTATAGAAGTTAGGGCCATTTGAAGTTTTATCAGTGTTTGATTTGGGACTCAAGGGTAATATAACTTTGAGCGATAGCTTAAATTGACAAGAGGCTCGAGTACTTTATTGTTACAAAATTTCAAGGTTTTATAACGCTCCAGTAATAAGTAACAAGCATTTGTATGTTGCAAACTTTGATAAGTGTTGGACAGACCGTATAGAAGTTAGGGCCATTTGAAGTTTTATCAGTGTTTGATTTGGGACTCAAGGGTACCATAGATTTGAGCCTTAGCTTAAATTGACGAGAGGCTCGAGTACTTTATTGTTACAAAATTTCAAGGTTTTATGACGCTCCAGTAAAAAGTTACAAGCATTTGTATGTTGCAAACTTTGATAGGTGTAGGACGTACCGTATAGAAGTTAGGGCCATTTGAAGTTTTATCATTTTTTGATTTGGGACTCAAGGGTAGCATAGCTTTGAGCAATAGCTTAAATTGATAAGAGGCTCGAGTACTTTATTGTTACAAAATTTCAAGGTTTTATTACGCTCCAGTTAAAAGTTACAAGCATTTGTATGCTGCAAACTTTGATAGGTGTAGGACGTACCGTATAGAAGTTAGGGCCATTTGAAGTTTTATCAGTGTTTGATGTGGGACTCAAGGGCAGCATAGCTTTGAGCGATAGTTTAAATTGACAAGAGGCTCGAGTACTTTATTGTTACAAAATTTCAAGGTTTTATGACGCTCCAGTAAAAAGTTACAAGCATTTGTATGTTGCAAACTTTGATAGGTGTAGGACGTACCGTATAGAAGTTAGGGCCATTTGAAGTTTTATCAGTGTCTGATTTGGTACTCAAGGGTAGCATAGCTTTAAGCGATAGCTTAAATTGACAAGAGGCTCGAGTACTTTATTGTTACAAAATTTCAAGGTTTTATGACGCTCCAGTAATAAGTAACAAGCATTTGTATGTTGCAAACTTTGATAAGTGTTGGACATATCGTATAGAAGTTAGGGCCATTTGAAGTTTTATCAGTGTTTGATTTGGGACTCAAGGGTTGCATAGCTTTGAGCGACCGCTTAAATAGGCAAGAGGCTCGAGTACTTTATTCTTACAAAATTTCAAGATTTTATGACGTTCCAGTAAAAAGTTACAAGCATTTGTATGTTGCAAATTTTGAGAGGTGTAGGACGTACCGTATAGAAGTTAGGGCCATTTGAAGTTTTATCAGTGTTTGATGCGGGACTCAAGGGCAGCATAGCTTTGAGCGATAGTTTAAATTGGCAAGAGGCTCGATTACTTTATTGTTACAAAATTTCAAGGTTTTATGACGCTCCAGTAAAAAGTTGCAAGCATTTGTATGTTGCAAACTTTGTTGGTGTAGGACGTACCGTATTGAAGTTTAGGCCATTTGAGATTTTATCAGTGTTTGATTTGGGAATCAAGGGTAGCATAGCTTTGACCGATAGCTTAAATTGACAAGAGGCTCGAGTACTTTATTGTTACAAAATTTCAAGGTTTTATGACGCTCCAGTAAAAAGTTACAAGCATTTGTATGTTGCAAACTTTGATAGGTGTTGGACGTACCGTATAGAAGTTAGGGCCATTTGAAGTTTTATCAGTGTTTGACTTGGGACTCCAGGGCAGCATACCTTTGAGCGATCACTTAAATTGACCAGAGGCTCGAGTACTTTATTGTTACAAAATTTCAAGGTTTTATGATGCTCCAGTAAAAAGTTACAAGCATTTGTATGTTGCAAACTTTGATAGGTGTAGGACGTACCGTATAGAAGTTAGGGCCATTTGAAGTTTTATCATTGTTTGATTCGGGTCTCAATGGTAGCATAGCTTTGAGCGATAGCTTAAATTTACAAGAGGCTCGAGTACTTTATTGTATACAAAATTTCAAGGTTTTATGACGCTCCAGTAAAAAGTTACAAGCATTTGTATGTTGCAAACTTTGATAGGTGTAGGACGTACCGTATAGAAGTTAGGGCCATTTGAAGTTTTATCAGTTTTTGATTTGGGACTCAAGGGTAGCATAGCTTTGAGCGATAGCTTAAATTGATAAGAGGCTCGAGTACTTTATTGTTACAAAATTTCAAGGTTTTATTACGCTCCAGTAAAAAGTTACAAGCATTTGTATGCTGCAAACTTTGATAGGTGTAGGACGTACCGTATAGAACTTAGGGCCATTTGAAGTTTTATCAGTGTTTTATTTGGGACTCCAGTGTAGCATAGCATTGAGCGATAACTTAAATAGGCAAGAGGCTCGAGTACTTTATTCTTACAAAATTTCAAGATTTTATGACGCTCCAGTAAAAAGTTACAAGCATTTGTATGCTGCAAACTTTGATAGGTGTAGGACGTACCGTATAGAAGTTAGGGCCATTTGAAGTTTTATCAGTGTTTGATTTGGGAATCAAGGGTAGCATAGCTTTGAGCGATAGCTTAAATTGACAAGAGGCTCGAGTACTTTATTGTTACAAAATTTCAAGATTTTATGACGCTCCAGTAAAAAGTTAAAAGCATTTGTATGTTGCAAACTTTGATAGGTGTAGGACGTACCGTATATAAGTTAGGGCCATTTGAAGTTTTATCAGTGTTTGATTTGGGAATCATGGGTAGCATAGCTTTGAGCGATAGTTTAAATTGACGAGAGGCTCGAGTACTTTATTGTTACCAAATTTCAAGGTTTTATGACGCTCCAGTAAAAAGTTACAAGCATTTGCATGTTGCAAACTTTGATAGGTGTAGGACGTACCGTATAGAAGTTAGGGCCATTTATAGTTTTATCAGTGTTTGATTTGGGACTCAAGGGTAGCATAGCTTTGAGCGATAGCTTTAAATTGACAACAGGCTCGAGTACTTTATTGTTACAAAATTTCAAGGTTTTATGACGCTCCAGTAAAAAGTTACAAGCATTTGTATGTTGCAAACTTTGATAGGTGTAGGACGTACCGTATAGAAGTTAGGGCCATTTGAAGTTTTATCAGTGTCTGATTTGGGACTCAAGGGTAGCATAGCTTTAAGCGATAGCTTAAATTGACAAGAGGCTCGAGTACTTTATTGTTACAAAATTTCAAGGTTTTATGACGCTCCAGTAAAAAGTTACAAGCATTTGCATGTTGCAAACTTTGATAGGTGTAGGACGTACCGTATAGAAGTTAGGGCCATTTATAGTTTTATCAGTGTTTGATTTGGGACTCAAGGGTAGCATAGCTTTGAGCGATAGCTTAAAGTGACAAGAGGCTCGAGTACTTTATTGTTACAAAATTTCGAGGTTTTATGACGCTCCAGTAAAAAGTTACAAGCATTTGTATGTTGCAAAATTTGATAGGTGTAGAACGTACCGTATAGAAGTTAGGGCCATTTGAAGTTTTGTCATTGTTTGATTCGGGTCTCGATGGTAGCATAGCTTTGAGCGATAGCTTAAATTTACAAGAGACTCGAGTACTTTATTGTATACAAAATTTCAACGTTTTATGACGCTCCAGTAAAAAGTTACAAGCATTTGTATGTTGCAAACTTTGATAGGTGTAGGACGTACCGTATAGAACTTAGGGCCATTTGAAGTTTTATCAGTGTTTGATTTGGGAATCAAGGGTAGCATAGCTTTGAGCGATAGCTTAAATTGACAAGAGGCTCGAGTACTTTATTGTTACAAAATTTCAAGATTTTATGACGCTCCAGTAAAAAGTTAAAAGCATTTGTATGTTGCAAACTTTGATAGGTGTAGGACGTACCGTATAGAAGTTAGGGCCATTTGAAGTTTTATCAGTGTTTGATTTGGGAATCAAGGGTAGCATAGCTTTGAGCGATAATTTAAATTGACGAGAGGCTCTAGTACTTTATTGTTACCAAATGTCAAGGTTTTATGACGCTCCAGTAAAGAGTTCCAAGCATTTGTATGTTGCAAACTTTGATAGGTGTTGGACGTACCGTATAGAAGTTAGGGCCATTTGAAGTTTTATCAGTGTTTGATTTGGGACTCAAGGGTTGCATAGCTTTGAGCGACCGCTTAAATTGACAAGAGGCTCGAGTACTTTATTGTTACAAAATTTCAAGGTTTTATGACGCTCCAGTAAAAAGTTACAAGCATTTGTATGTTGCAAAATTTGATAGGTGTAGAACGTACCGTATAGAAGTTAGGGCCATTTGAAGTTTTATCAGTGTTTGATTTGGGACTCAAGGGTACCATAGCTTTGACCGATAGCTTAAATTGACAAGAGGCTCGAGTACTTTATTGTTCCAAAATTTCAAGGTTTTATGACGCTCCAGTAATAAGCTACAAGCATTTGTATGTTGCAAACTTTGATAGGTGTAGGACGTACCGTATAGAAGTTAGGGCCATTTGAAGTTTTATCAGTGTTTGACTTGGGACTCCAGTATTGCATAGCTTTGAGCGATAACTTAAATTGACAAGAGGCTCGAGTACTTTATTGTTACAAAATTTCAAGGTTTTATGACGCTCCAGTAAGAAGTTACAAGCATTTCTATGTTGCAAACTTTGATAAGTGTTGGACATACCGTATAGAAGTTAGGGCCATTTGAAGTTTTATCAGTGTTTGATTTGGGACTCAAGGGTTGCATAGCTTTGAGCGACAGCTTAAATTGACAAGAGGCTCGAGTACTTTATTGTTACTAAGTTTCAAGGTTTTATGACGCTCCAGTAAAAAGTTACAAGCATTTGTATGTTGCAAACTTTGATAGTTGTAGGACGTACCGTATAGAAGTTAGGGCCATTTGAAGTTTTATCAGTGTTTGATTTGGGACTCAAGGGTAATATAACTTTGAGCGATAGCTTAAATTGACAAGAGGCTCGAGTACTTTATTGTTACAAAATTTCAAGGTTTTATGACGCTCCAGTAATAAGTAACAAGCATTTGTATGTTGCAAACTTTGATAAGTGTTGGACAGACCGTATAGAAGTTAGGGCCATTTGAAGTTTTATCAGTGTTTGATTTGGGACGCAAGGGTACCATAGATTTGAGCCTTAGCTTAAATTGACGAGAGGCTCGAGTACTTTATTGTTACAAAATTTCAAGGTTTTATGACGCTCCAGTAAAAAGTTACAAGCATTTGTATGTTGCAAACTTTGATAGGTGTAGGACGTACCGTATAGAAGTTAGGGCCATTTGAAGTTTTATCAGTGTTTGATTTGGGAATCAAGGGTAGCATAGCTTTGAGCGATAGTTTAAATTGACAAGAGGCTCGAGTACTTTATTGTTACAAAATTTCAAGGTTTTATGACGCTCCAGTAAAAAGTTGCAAGCATTTGTATGTTGCAAACTTTGATAGGTGTAGAATGTACCGTATAGAAGTTAGGGCCATTTGAAGTTTTATCAGTGTTTGATTTGGAACTGAAGGGCATAGCTTTGACCGATAGCTTAAATTGACAAGAGGCTCGAGTACTTTATTGTTCCAAAATTTCAAGGTTTTATGACGCTCCAGTAATAAGTTACAAGCATTTGTATGTTGCAAACTTTGATAGGTGTGGGACGTACCGTATAGAAGTTAGGGCCATTTGAAGTTTTATCAGTGTTTGATTTGGGACTCAAGGGTTGCATAGCTTTGAGCGACAGCTTAAATTGACAAGAGGCTCGAGTACTTTATTGTTACAAAGTTTCAAGGTTTTAGGACGCTCCAGTAAAAAGTTACAAGCATTTGTATGCTGCAAACTTTGATAGGTGTAGGACGTACCGTATAGAAGTTAGGGCCATTTGAAGTTTTATCAGTGTTTGATTTGGGACTCAAGGGTTGCATAGCTTTGAGCGACAGCTTAAATTGACAAGAGGCTCGAGTACTTTATTGTTACAAAATTTCAAGGTTTTATGACGCTCCAGTAAAAAGTTACAAGCATTTGCATGTTGCAAACTTTGATAGGTGTAGGACGTACCGTATAGAGGTTAGGGCCATTTATAGTTTTATCAGTGTTTGATTTGGGACTCAAGGGTAGCATAGCTTTGAGCGATAGCTTAAAGTGACAAGAGGCTCGAGTACTTTATTGTTACAAAATTTCGAGGTTTTATGACGCTCCAGTAAAAAGTTACAAGCATTTGTATGTTGCAAAATTTGATAGGTGTAGAACGTACCGTATAGAAGTTAGGGCCATTTGAAGTTTTGTCATTGTTTGATTCGGGTCTCAATGGTAGCATAGCTTTGAGCGATAGCTTAAATTTACAAGAGGCTCGAGTACTTTATTGTATACAAAATTTCAAGGTTTTATGACGCTCCAGTAAAAAGTTACAAGCATTTGTATGTTGCAAACTTTGATAGGTGTAGGACGTACCGTATAGAACTTAGGGCCATTTGAAGTTTTATCAGTGTTTGATTTGGGAATCAAGGGTAGCATAGCTTTGAGCGATAGCTTAAATTGACAAGAGGCTCGAGTACTTTATTGTTACAAAATTTCAAGATTTTATGACGCTCCAGTAAAAAGTTAAAAGCATTTGTATGTTGCAAACTTTGATAGGTGTAGGACGTACCGTATAGAAGTTAGGGCCATTTGAAGTTTTATCAGTGTTTGATTTGGGAATCAAGGGTAGCATAGCTTTGAGCGATAATTTAAATTGACGAGAGGCTCGAGTACTTTATTGTTACCAAATGTCAAGGTTTTATGACGCTCCAGTAAAGAGTTCCAAGCATTTGTATGTTGCAAACTTTGATAGGTGTTGGACGTACCGTATAGAAGTTAGGGCCATTTGAAGTTTTATCAGTGTTTGATTTGGGACTCAAGGGTTGCATAGCTTTGAGCGACCGCTTAAATTGACAAGAGGCTCGAGTACTTTATTGTTACAAAATTTCAAGGTTTTATGACGCTCCAGTAAAAAGTTACAAGCATTTGTATGTTGCAAAATTTGATAGGTGTAGAACGTACCGTATAGAAGTTAGGGCCATTTGAAGTTTTATCAGTGTTTGATTTGGGACTCAAGGGTACCATAGCTTTGAGCGATAGCTTAAATTGACAAGAGGCTCGAGTACTTTATTGTTCCAAAATTTCAAGGTTTTATGACGCTCCAGTAATAAGCTACAAGCATTTGTATGTTGCAAACTTTGATAGGTGTAGGACGTACCGTATAGAAGTTAGGGGCATTTGAAGTTTTATCAGTGTTTGACTTGGGACTCCAGTATTGCATAGCTTTGAGCGATAACTTAAATTGACAAGAGGCTCGAGTACTTTATTGTTACAAAATTTCAAGGTTTTATGACGCTCCAGTAAGAAGTTACAAGCATTTCTATGTTGCAAACTTTGATAAGTGTTGGACATACCGTATAGAAGTTAGGGCCATTTGAAGTTTTATCAGTGTTTGATTTGGGACTCAAGGGTTGCATAGCTTTGAGCGACAGCTTAAATTGACAAGAGGCTCGAGTACTTTATTGTTACTAAGTTTCAAGGTTTTATGACGCTCCAGTAAAAAGTTACAAGCATTTGTATGTTGCAAACTTTGATAGTTGTAGGACGTACCGTATAGAAGTTAGGGCCATTTGAAGTTTTATCAGTGTTTGATTTGGGACTCAAGGGTAATATAACTTTGAGCGATAGCTTAAATTGACAAGAGGCTCGAGTACTTTATTGTTACAAAATTTCAAGGTTTTATGACGCTCCAGTAATAAGTAACAAGCATTTGTATGTTGCAAACTTTGATAAGTGTTGGACAGACCGTATAGAAGTTAGGGCCATTTGAAGTTTTATCAGTGTTTGATTTGGGACTCAAGGGTACCATAGATTTGAGCCTTAGCTTAAATTGACGAGAGGCTCGAGTACTTTATTGTTACAAAATTTCAAGGTTTTATGACGCTCCAGTAAAAAGTTACAAGCATTTGTATGTTGCAAACTTTGATAGGTGTAGGAAGTACCGTATAGAAGTTAGGGCCATTTGAAGTTTTATCAGTGTTTGATTTGGGAATCAAGGGTAGCATAGCTTTGAGCGATAGTTTAAATTGACAAGAGGCTCGAGTACTTTATTGTTTCAAAATTTCAAGGTTTTATGACGCTCCAGTAAAAAGTTGCAAGCATTTGTATGTTGCAAACTTTGATAGGTGTAGAATGTACCGTATAGAAGTTAGGGCCATTTGAAGTTTTATCAGTGTTTGATTTGGAACTGAAGGGTAGCATAGCTTTGACCGATAGCTTAAATTGACAAGAGGCTCGAGTACTTTATTGTTCCAAAATTTCAAGGTTTTATGACGCTCCAGTAATAAGTTACAAGCATTTGTATGTTGCAAACTTTGATAGGTGTAGGACGTACCGTATAGAAGTTAGGGCCATTTGAAGTTTTATCAGTGTTTGATTTGGGACTCAAGGGTAACATAACTTTGAGCGATAGCTTAAATTGACAAGAGGCTCGAGTACTTTATTGTTACAAAATTTCAAGGTTTTATGACGCTCCAGTAAAAAGTTACAAGCATTTGTATGTTGCAAACTTTGATAGGTGTAGGGCGTACCGTATAGAAGTTAGGGCCATTTGAAATTTTACCAGTGTTTGATTTGGGAATCAAGGGTAGCATAGCTTTGAGCGATAGCTTAAATTGACAAGAGGCTCGAGTACTTTATTGTTACAAAATTTCAAGGTTTTATGACGCTCCAGTAAAAAGTTACAAGCATTTGTATGTTGCAAACTTTGATAGGTGTTGGACGTACTGTATAGAAGTTAGGGCCATTTAAAGTTTTATCAGTGTTTGACTTGGGACTCCAGGGTAGCATACCTTTGAGCGATAGCTAAAATTGACAAGAGGCTCGAGTACTTTATTGTTACAAAATTTCAAGGTTTTATGACGCTCCAGTAAAAAGTTACAAGCATTTGTATGTTGCAAACTTTGATAGGTGTAGGACGTACCGTATAGAACTTAGGGCCATTTGAAGTTTTTTCAGTGTTTGATTTGGGACTCAAGGGTAGCATAGCATTGAGCGATAACTTAAATTGGCAAGAGGCTCGAGTACTTTATTCTTACAAAATTTCAAGATTTTATGACGCTCCAGTAAAAAGTTACAAGCATTTGTATGTTGCAAATTTTGATAGGTGTAGGACGTACCGTATAGAAGTTAGGGCCATTTGAAGTTTTATCAGTGTTTGGTTTGGGAAAAAAGGGTAGCATAGCTTTGAGCGATAGCTTAAATTGACAAGAGGCTCGAGTACTTTCTTGTTACAAAATTTCAAGGTTTCATGACGCTCCAGTAAAAAGTTACAAGCATTTGTATGTTGCAAACTTTGATAGGTGTAGGACGTACCGTATAGAAGTTAGGGCCATTTGAAGTTTTATCAGTGTTTGATTTGGGAATCAAGGGTAGCATAGCTTTGAGCGATAATTTAAATTGACGAGAGGCTCGAGTACTTTATTGTTACCAAATGTCAAGGTTTTATGACGCTCCAGTAAAGAGTTCCAAGCATTTGTATGTTGCAAACTTTGATAGGTGTTGGACGTACCGTATAGAAGTTAGGGCCATTTGAAGTTTTATCAGTGTTTGATTTGGGACTCAAGGGTTGCATAGCTTTGAGCGACCTCTTAAATTGACAAGAGGCTCGAGTACTTTATTGTTACAAAATTTCAAGGTTTTATGACGCTCCAGTAAAAAGTTACAAGCATTTGTATGTTGCAAAATTTGATAGGTGTAGAACGTACCGTATAGAAGTTAGGGCCATTTGAAGTTTTATCAGTGTTTGATTTGGGACTCAAGGGTACCATAGCTTTGACCGATAGCTTAAATTGACAAGAGGCTCGAGTACTTTATTGTTACAAAATTTCAAGGTTTTATGACGCTCCAGTAATAAGCTACAAGCATTTGTATGTTGCAAACTTTGATAGGTGTAGGACGTACCGTATAGAAGTTAGGGGCATTTGAAGTTTTATCAGTGTTTGACTTGGGACTCCAGTATTGCATAGCTTTGAGCGATAACTTAAATTGACAAGAGGCTCGAGTACTTTATTGTTACAAAATTTCAAGGTTTTATGACGCTCCAGTAAGAAGTTACAAGCATTTCTATGTTGCAAACTTTGATAAGTGTTGGACATACCGTATAGAAGTTAGGGCCATTTGAAGTTTTATCAGTGTTTGATTTGGGACTCAAGGGTTGCATAGCTTTGAGCGACAGCTTAAATTGACAAGAGGCTCGAGTACTTTATTGTTACTAAGTTTCAAGGTTTTATGACGCTCCAGTAAAAAGTTACAAGCATTTGTATGTTGCAAACTTTGATAGGTGTAGGACGTACCGTATAGAAGTTAGGGCCATTTGAAGTTTTATCAGTGTTTGATTTGGGACTCAAGGGTAATATAACTTTGAGCGATAGCTTAAATTGACAAGAGGCTCGAGTACTTTATTGTTACAAAATTTCAAGGTTTTATGACGCTCCAGTAATAAGTAACAAGCATTTGTATGTTGCAAACTTTGATAAGTGTTGGACAGACCGTATAGAAGTTAGGGCCATTTGAAGTTTTATCAGTGTTTGATTTGGGACTCAAGGGTACCATAGATTTGAGCCTTAGCTTAAATTGACGAGAGGCTCGAGTACTTTATTGTTACAAAATTTCAAGGTTTTATGACGCTCCAGTAAAAAGTTACAAGCATTTGTATGTTGCAAACTTTGATAGGTGTAGGAAGTACCGTATAGAAGTTAGGGCCATTTGAAGTTTTATCAGTGTTTGATTTGGGAATCAAGGGTAGCATAGCTTTGAGCGATAGTTTAAATTGACAAGAGGCTCGAGTACTTTATTGTTTCAAAATTTCAAGGTTTTATGACGCTCCAGTAAAAAGTTGCAAGCATTTGTATGTTGCAAACTTTGATAGGTGTAGAATGTACCGTATAGAAGTTAGGGCCATTTGAAGTTTTATCAGTGTTTGATTTGGAACTGAAGGGTAGCATAGCTTTGACCGATAGCTTAAATTGACAAGAGGCTCGAGTACTTTATTGTTCCAAAATTTCAAGGTTTTATGACGCTCCAGTAATAAGTTACAAGCATTTGTATGTTGCAAACTTTGATAGGTGTAGGACGTACCGTATAGAAGTTAGGGCCATTTGAAGTTTTATCAGTGTTTGATTTGGGACTCAAGGGTAACATAACTTTGAGCGATAGCTTAAATTGACAAGAGGCTCGAGTACTTTATTGTTACAAAATTTCAAGGTTTTATGACGCTCCAGTAAAAAGTTACAAGCATTTGTATGTTGCAAACTTTGATAGGTGTAGGGCGTACCGTATAGAAGTTAGGGCCATTTGAAATTTTACCAGTGTTTGATTTGGGAATCAAGGGTAGCATAGCTTTGAGCCATAGCTTAAATTGACAAGAGGCTCGAGTACTTTATTGTTACAAAATTTCAAGGTTTTATGACGCTCCAGTAAAAAGTTACAAGCATTTGTATGTTGCAAACTTTGATAGGTGTTGGACGTACTGTATAGAAGTTAGGGCCATTTAAAGTTTTATCAGTGTTTGACTTGGGACTCCAGGGTAGCATACCTTTGAGCGATAGCTAAAATTGACAAGAGGCTCGAGTACTTTATTGTTACAAAATTTCAAGGTTTTATGACGCTCCAGTAAAAAGTTACAAGCATTTGTATGTTGCAAACTTTGATAGGTGTAGGACGTACCGTATAGAACTTAGGGCCATTTGAAGTTTTTTCAGTGTTTGATTTGGGACTCAAGGGTAGCATAGCATTGAGCGATAACTTAAATTGGCAAGAGGCTCGAGTACTTTATTCTTACAAAATTTCAAGATTTTATGACGCTCCAGTAAAAAGTTACAAGCATTTGTATGTTGCAAATTTTGATAGGTGTAGGACGTACCGTATAGAAGTTAGGGCCATTTGAAGTTTTATCAGTGTTTGGTTTGGGAAAAAAGGGTAGCATAGCTTTGAGCGATAGCTTAAATTGACAAGAGGCTCGAGTACTTTCTTGTTACAAAATTTCAAGGTTTCATGACGCTCCAGTAAAAAGTTACAAGCATTTGTATGTTGCAAACTTTGATAGGTGTAGGACGTACCATATAGAAGTTAGGGCCATTTGAAGTTTTATCAGTGTTTGGTTTGGGAAAAAAGGGTAGCATAGCTTTGAGCGATAGCTTTAATTGGCAAGAGGCTCGAGTACTTTGTTACAAAATTTCAAGGTTTTATGACGCTCCAGTAAAAAGTTACAAGCATTTGTATGTTGCAAACTTTGATAGGTGTAGGACGTACCGTATAGAAGTTAGGGCCATTTGTAGTTTTATCAGTGTTTGATTTGGGACTCAAGGGTAGCATAGCTTTGAGCGATAGCTTAAATTGACAAGAGGCTCGAGTACTTTATTGTTACAAAATTTCAAGGTTTTATGACGCCCCAGTAAAAAGTTACAAGCATTTGTATGTTGCACACTTTGATAGGTGTAGGACGTACCGTATAGAAGTTAGGGCCATTTGTAATTTTATCAGTGTTTGATTTGGGACTCAAGGGTAGCATAGCTTTGAGCGATAGCTTAAATTGACAAGAGGCTCGAGTACTTTATTGTTACAAAATTTCAAGGTTTTATGACGCCCCAGTAAAAAGTTACAAGCATTTGTATGTTGCACACTTTGATAGGTGTAGGACGTACCGTATAGAAGTTAGGACCATTTGAAGTTTTATCAGTGTTTGATTTGGGAATCAAGGGTAGCATAGCTTTGAGCGATAGCTTAAATTGACAAGAGGCTCGAGTACTTTATTGTTACAAAATTTCAAGGTTTTATGACGCTATAGTAAAAAGTTACAAGCATTTGTATGTTGCAAACTTTGATAGGTGTAGGACGTACCGTATAGAAGTTAGGGCCATTTGAAGTAATATCAGTGTTTGATTTGGGAATCAAGGGTAGCATAGCTTTGAGCGATAGCTTAAATTGACAAGAGGCTCGAGTACTTTATTGTTACAAAATTTCAAGGTTTTATGACGCTATAGTAAAAAGTTACAAGCATTTGTATGTTGCAAACTTTGATAGGTGTAGGACGTACCGTATAGAAGTTAGGGCCATTTGAAGTAATATCAGTGTTTGATTTGGGAATCAAGGGTAGCATAGCTTTGAGCAATAGCTTAAATTGACAAGAGGCTCGAGTACTTTATTATTACAAAATTTCAAGGTTTTATGACGCTCCAGTAAAAAGTTACAAGCATTTGTATGTTGCAAACGTTGATAGTGTAGGACGTACCGTATAGAAGTTAGGGCCATTTGAAGTAATATCAGTGTTTGATTTGGGAATCAAGGGTAGCATAGATTTGAGCGATAGCTTAAATTGACAAGTGGCTCGAGTACTTTATTGTTACAAAATTTCAAGGTTTTATGACGCTCCAATAAAAAGTTACAAGCATTTGTATGTTGCAAACTTTGATAGATGTGGGACGTACCGTATAGAAGTTAGGGCCATTTGAAGTTTTATCAGTGTTTGATTTTTGACTCAAGGGTAGCATAGCTTTGAGCGATAGCTTTAATTGGCAAGAGGCTCGAGTACTTTGTTACAAAATTTCAAGGTTTTATGACGCTCCAGTAAAAAGTTACAAGCATTTGTATGTTGCAAACTTTGATAGGTGTAGGACGTACCGTATAGAAGTTAGGGCCATTTGTAGTTTTATCAGTGTTTGATTTGGGACTCAAGGGTAGCATAGCTTTGAGCGATAGCTTAAATTGACAAGAGGCTCGAGTACTTTATTGTTACAAAATTTCAAGGTTTTATGACGCCCCAGTAAAAAGTTACAAGCATTTGTATGTTGCACACTTTGATAGGTGTAGGACGTACCGTATAGAAGTTAGGACCATTTGAAGTTTTATCAGTGTTTGATTTGGGAATCAAGGGTAGAATAGCTTTGAGCGATAGCTTAAATTGACAAGAGGCTCGAGTACTTTATTGTTACAAAATTTCAAGGTTTTATTATGCTCCAGTAAAAAGTTATTAGCATTTGTATGTTGCAAACTTTGATAGGTGTAGGACGTACCGTATAGAAGTTAGGGCCATTTGAAGTAATATCAGTGTTTGATTTGGGAACCAAGGGTAGCATAGCTCTGAGCGATAGCTTAATTTGACAAGAGGCTCGAGTACTTTATTGTTACAAAATTTCAAGGTTTTATGACGCTATAGTAAAAAGTTACAAGCATTTGTATGTTGCAAACTTTGATAGGTGTAGGACGTACCGTATAGAAGTTAGGGCCATTTGAAGTAATATCAGTGTTTGATTTGGGAATCAAGGGTAGCATAGCTTTGAGCAATAGCTTAAATTGACAAGAGGCTCGAGTACTTTATTATTACAAAATTTCAAGGTTTTATGACGCTCCAGTAAAAAGTTACAAGCATTTGTATGTTGCAAACTTTGATAGTGTAGGACGTACCGTATAGAAGTTAAGCCATTTGAAGTAATATCAGTGTTTGATTTGGGAATCAAGGGTAGCATAGATTTGAGCGATAGCTTAAATTGACAAGTGGCTCGAGTACTTTATTGTTTCAAAATTTCAAGGTTTTATGACGCTCCAATAAAAAGTTACAAGCATTTGTATGTTGCAAACTTTGATAGATGTGGGACGTACCGTATAGAAGTTAGGGCCATTTGAAGTTTTATCAGTGTTTGATTTGGGACTCAAGGGTATCATAGCTTTGAGCGAAAGCTTAAATTGACAAGAGGCTCGAGTACTTTATTGTTACAAAATTTCAAGGTTGTATGACGCTCCAGTAAAAATTTACAAGCATTTGTATGTTGCAAACTTTGATAGGTGTAGGACGTACCGTATAGAAGTTAGGGCCATTAGAAATTTTATCAGTGTTTGTTTTGGGACTCAAGGGTAGCATAGCTTTGAGCGATAGCTTAAATTGACAAGAGGCTCGAGTACTTTATTGTTACAAAATTTCAAGGTTTTATGACGCTCCAGTAAAAAGTTACAAGCATTTGTATGTTGCAAACTTTGATAGATGTAGGACGTACCGTATAGAAGTTAGGGCCATTTGAAGTTTTATCAGTGTTTGATTTGGGACTCAAGGGTAGCATAGTTTTGAGCGATAGCTTAAATTGACAAGAGGCTCGAGTACTTTATTGTTACAAAATTTCAAGGTTGTATGACGCTCCAGTAAAAATTTACAAGCATTTGTATGTTGCAAACTTTGATAGGTGTAGGACGTACCATATAGAAGTTAGGGCCATTTGAAGTTTTATCAGTGTTTGGTTTGGGAAAAAAGGGTAGCATAGCTTTGAGCGATAGCTTTAATTGGCAAGAGGCTCGAGTACTTTGTTACAAAATTTCAAGGTTTTATGACGCTCCAGTAAAAAGTTACAAGCATTTGTATGTTGCAAACTTTGATAGGTGTAGGACGTACCGTATAGAAGTTAGGGCCATTTGTAGTTTTATCAGTGTTTGATTTGGGACTCAAGGGTAGCATAGCTTTGAGCGATAGCTTAAATTGACAAGAGGCTCGAGTACTTTATTGTTACAAAATTTCAAGGTTTTATGACGCCCCAGTAAAAAGTTACAAGCATTTGTATGTTGCACACTTTGATAGGTGTAGGACGTACCGTATAGAAGTTAGGACCATTTGAAGTTTTATCAGTGTTTGATTTGGGAATCAAGGGTAGAATAGCTTTGAGCGATAGCTTAAATTGACAAGAGGCTCGAGTACTTTATTGTTACAAAATTTCAAGGTTTTATTATGCTCCAGTAAAAAGTTATTAGCATTTGTATGTTGCAAACTTTGATAGGTGTAGGACGTACCGTATAGAAGTTAGGGCCATTTGAAGTAATATCAGTGTTTGATTTGGGAACCAAGGGTAGCATAGCTCTGAGCGATAGCTTAATTTGACAAGAGGCTCGAGTACTTTATTGTTACAAAATTTCAAGGTTTTATGACGCTATAGTAAAAAGTTACAAGCATTTGTATGTTGCAAACTTTGATAGGTGTAGGACGTACCGTATAGAAGTTAGGGCCATTTGAAGTAATATCAGTGTTTGATTTGGGAATCAAGGGTAGCATAGCTTTGAGCAATAGCTTAAATTGACAAGAGGCTCGAGTACTTTATTATTACAAAATTTCAAGGTTTTATGACGCTCCAGTAAAAAGTTACAAGCATTTGTATGTTGCAAACTTTGATAGTGTAGGACGTACCGTATAGAAGTTAAGCCATTTGAAGTAATATCAGTGTTTGATTTGGGAATCAAGGGTAGCATAGATTTGAGCGATAGCTTAAATTGACAAGTGGCTCGAGTACTTTATTGTTTCAAAATTTCAAGGTTTTATGACGCTCCAATAAAAAGTTACAAGCATTTGTATGTTGCAAACTTTGATAGATGTGGGACGTACCGTATAGAAGTTAGGGCCATTTGAAGTTTTATCAGTGTTTGATTTGGGACTCAAGGGTATCATAGCTTTGAGCGAAAGCTTAAATTGACAAGAGGCTCGAGTACTTTATTGTTACAAAATTTCAAGGTTGTATGACGCTCCAGTAAAAATTTACAAGCATTTGTATGTTGCAAACTTTGATAGGTGTAGGACGTACCGTATAGAAGTTAGGGCCATTAGAAATTTTATCAGTGTTTGTTTTGGGACTCAAGGGTAGCATAGCTTTGAGCGATAGCTTAAATTGACAAGAGGCTCGAGTACTTTATTGTTACAAAATTTCAAGGTTTTATGACGCTCCAGTAAAAAGTTACAAGCATTTGTATGTTGCAAACTTTGATAGATGTAGGACGTACCGTATAGAAGTTAGGGCCATTTGAAGTTTTATCAGTGTTTGATTTGGGACTCAAGGGTAGCATAGCTTTGAGCGATAGCTTAAATTGACAAGAGCTTCGAGTACTTTATTGTTACAAAATTTCAAGGTTTTATGACGCTCCACTAAAAATTTACAAGCATTTGTATGTTGCAAACTTTGATAGGTGTAGGACGTACCATATAGAAGTTAGGCCCATTTGAAGTTTTATCAGTGTTTTATTTGGGACTCAATGGTAGCATAGCTTTGAGCGACCGCTCAAATTGACAAGAGGCTCGAGTACTTTATTGTTACAAAATTTCAAGGTTTTATGACGCTCCAGTAAAAAGTTACAAGCATTTGTATGTTGCAAAATTTGATAGGTGTAGAACGTACCGTATAGAAGTTAGGGCCATTTGAAGTTTTATCATTGTTTGATTCGGGTCTAAATGGTAGCATAGCTTTGAGCGATAGCTTAAATTTACAAGAGGCTCGAGTACTTTATTGTATACAAAATTTCAAGGTTTTATGACGCTCCAGTAAAAAGTTACAAGCATTTGTATGTTGCAAACTTTGATAGGTGTAGGACGTACCGTATAGAAGTTAGGGCCATTTAAAGTTTTATCAGTTTTTGATTTGGGACTCAAGGGTAGCATAGCTTTGAGCGATAGCTTAAATTGATAAGAGGCTCGAGTACTTTATTGTTACAAAATTACGCTCCAGTAAAAAGTTACAAGCATTTGTATGCTGCAAACTTTTATAGGTGTAGGACGTACCGTATAGAACTTAGGGCCATTTGAAGTTTTATCAGTGTTTGATTTGGAATCAAGGGTAGCATAGCTTTGAGCGATAGCTTAAATTGACAAGAGGCTCGAGTACTTTATTGTTACAAAATTTCAAGATTTTATGACGCTCCAGTAAAAAGTTAAAAGCATGTTGCAAACTTTGATAGGTGTAGGACGTACCGTATAGAAGTTAGGGCCATTTGAAGTTTTATCAGTGTTTGATTTGGGAATCAAGGGTAGCATAGCTTTGAGCGATAATTTAAATTGACGAGAGGCTCGAGTACTTTATTGTTACCAAATGTCAAGGTTTTATGACGCTCCAGTAAAAAGTTACAAGCATTTGTATGTTGCAAACTTTGATAGGTGTTGGACGTACCGTATAGTAGTTAGGGCCATTTGAAGCTTTATCAGTGTTTGACTTGGGACTCCAGGGTAGCATACCTTTGAGCGATAGCTTAAATTGACAAGAGGCTCGAGTACTTTATTGTTACAAAATTTAAAGGTTTTATGACGCTCCAGTAAAAAGTTACAAGCATTTGCATGTTGCAAACTTTGATAGGTGTAGGACGTACCGTATAGAAGTTAGGGCCATTTGAAGTTTTATCAGTGTTTGATTTGGGACTCAAGGGTAGCATAGCTTTGAGCGATAGCTTAAAGTGACAAGAGGCTCGAGTACTTTATTGTTACAAAATTTCGAGGTTTTATGACGCTCCAGTAAAAAGTTACAAGCATTTGTATGTTGCAAATTTTTATAGGTGTAGGACGTACCGTATAGAAGTTAGGGCCATTTGAAGTTTTATCAGTGTTTGATGTGGGACTCAAGGGCAGCATAGCTTTGAGCGATAGTTTAAATTGACAAGAGGCTCGAGTACTTTATTGTTACAAAATTTCAAGGTTTTATGACGCTCCAGTAAAAAGTTACAAGCATTTGTATGTTGCAAACTTTGATAGGTGTAGGACGTACCGTATAGAAGTTAGGGCCATTTGAAGTTTTATCAGTGTCTGATTTGGGACTCAAGGGTAGCATAGCTTTAAGCGATAGCTTAAATTGACAAAAGGCTCGAGTACTTTATTGTTACAAAATTTCAAGGTTTTATGACGCTCCAGTAATAAGTAACAAGCATTTGTATGTTGCAAACTTTGATAAGTGTTGGACATACCGTATAGAAGTTAGGGCCATTTGAAGTTTTATCAGTGTTTGATTTGGGACTCAAGTGTTGCATAGCTTTGAGCGACCGCTTAAATTGACAAGAGGCTCGAGTACTTTATTGTTACAAAATTTCAAGGTTTTATGACGCTCCAGTAAAAAGTTACAAGCATTTGTATGTTGCAAACTTTGATAGGTGTAGGACGTACCGTATAGAAGTTAGGGCCATTTGAAGTTTTATCAGTGTTTGATTTGGGAATCAAGGGTAGCATAGCTTTAAGCGATAGTTTAAATTGACAAGAGGCTCGAGTACTTTATTGTTACAAAATTTCAAGGTTTTATGACGCTCCAGTAAAAAGTTGCAAGCATTTGTATGTTGCAAACTTTGATAGGTGTAGAATGTACCATATAGAAGTTAGGGCCATTTGAAGTTTTATCAGTGTTTGATTTGGAACTGAAGGGTAGCATAGCTTTGACCGATAGCTTAAATTGACAAGAGGCTCGAGTACTTTATTGTTCCAAAATTTCAAGGTTTTATGACGCTCCAGTAATAAGTTACAAGCATTTGTATGTTGCAAACTTTGATAGGTGTAGGACGTACCGTATAGAAGTTAGGGCCATTTGAAGTTTTATCAGTGTTTGACTTGGGACTCCAGTGTATCATAGCTTTGAGCGATAACTTAAATTGACAAGAGGCTCGAGTACTTTATTGTTACAAAATTTCAAGGTTTTATGACGCTCCAGTAAAAAGTTACAAGCATTTGTATGTTGCAAACTTTGATAGGTGTAGGACGTACCGTATAGAAGTTAGGGCCATTTGAAGTTTTATCAGTGTCTGATTTGGGACTCAAGGGTAGCATAGCTTTAAGCGATAGCTTAAATTGACAAAAGGCTCGAGTACTTTATTGTTACAAAATTTCAAGGTTTTATGACGCTCCAGTAATAAGTAACAAGCATTTGTATGTTGCAAACTTTGATAAGTGTTGGACATACCGTATAGAAGTTAGGGCCATTTGAAGTTTTATCAGTGTTTGATTTGGGACTCAAGGGTTGCATAGCTTTGAGCGACCGCTTAAATTGACAAGAGGCTCGAGTACTTTATTGTTACAAAATTTCAAGGTTTTATGACGCTCCAGTAAAAAGTTACAAGCATTTGTATGTTGCAAACTTTGATAGGTGTAGGACGTACCGTATAGAAGTTAGGGCCATTTGAAGTTTTATCAGTGTTTGATTTGGGAATCAAGGGTAGCATAGCTTTAAGCGATAGTTTAAATTGACAAGAGGCTCGAGTACTTTATTGTTACAAAATTTCAAGGTTTTATGACGCTCCAGTAAAAAGTTGCAAGCATTTGTATGTTGCAAACTTTGATAGGTGTAGAATGTACCATATAGAAGTTAGGGCCATTTGAAGTTTTATCAGTGTTTGATTTGGAACTGAAGGGTAGCATAGCTTTGACCGATAGCTTAAATTGACAAGAGGCTCGAGTACTTTATTGTTCCAAAATTTCAAGGTTTTATGACGCTCCAGTAATAAGTTACAAGCATTTGTATGTTGCAAACTTTGATAGGTGTAGGACGTACCGTATAGAAGTTAGGGCCATTTGAAGTTTTATCAGTGTTTGACTTGGGACTCCAGTGTATCATAGCTTTGAGCGATAACTTAAATTGACAAGAGGCTCGAGTACTTTATTGTTACAAAATTTCAAGGTTTTATGACGCTCCAGTAAGAAGTTACAAGCATTTCTATATTGCAAACTTTGATAAGTTTTGGACATACCGTATAGAAGTTAGGGCCATTTAAAGTTTTATCAGTGTTTGATTTGGGACTCAAGGGTTGCATAGCTTTGAGCGACAGCTTAAATTGACAAGAGGCTCGAGTACTTTATTGTTACAAAGTTTCAAGGTTTTATGACGCTCCAGTAAAAAGTTACAAGCATTTGTATGCTGCAAACTTTGATAGTTGTAGGACGTACCGTATAGAAGTTAGGGCCATTTGAAGTTTTATCAGTGTTTGATTTGGGACTCAAGGGTAACATAACTTTGAGCGATAGCTTAAATTGACAAGAGTCTCGAGTACTTTATTGTTACAAAATTTCAAGGTTTTATGACGCTCCAGTAAAAAGTTACAAGCATTTGTATGTTGCAAACTTTGATAGGTGTAGGGCGTACCGTATAGAAGTTAGGGCCATTTGAAATTTTATCAGTGTTTGATTTGGGAATCAAGGGTAGCATAGCTTTGAGCGATAGCTTAAATTGACAAGAGGCTCGAGTACTTTATTGTTACAAAATTTCAAGTTTTTATGACGCTCCAGTAAAAAGTTACAAGCATTTGTATGTTGCAAACTTTGATAGGTGTTGGACGTACCGTATAGAAGTAAGGGCCATTTGAAGTTTTATCAGTGTTTGACTTGGGACTCCAGGGTAGCATACATTTGAGCGATAGCTAAAATTGACAAGAGGCTCGAGTACTTTATTGTTACAAAATTTCAAGGTTTTATGACGCTCCAGTAAAAAGTTACAAGCATTTGTATGTTGCAAACTTTGATAGGTGTTGGACGTACCGTATAGAAGTTAGGGCCATTTGAAGTTTTATCAGTGTTTGACTTGGGACTCCAGTATTGCATAGCTTTGAGCGATAACTTAAATTGACAAGAGGCTCGAGTACTTTATTGTTACAAAATTTCAAGGTTTTATGACGCTCCAGTAAGAAGTTACAAGCATTTCTATGTTGCAAACTTTGATAAGTGTTGGACATACCGTATAGAAGTTAGGGCCATTTGAAGTTTTATCAGTGTTTGATTTGGGACTCAAGGGTTGCATAGCTTTGAGCGACAGCTTAAATTGACAAGAGGCTCGAGTACTTTATTGTTACAAAATTTCAAGGTTTTATGACGCTCCAGTAATAAGTAACAAGCATTTGTATGTTGCAAACTTTGATAAGTGTTGGACAGACCGTATAGAAGTTAGGGCCATTTGAAGTTTTATCAGTGTTTGACTTGGGACTCAAGGGTACCATAGATTTGAGCCTTAGCTTAAATTGACGAGAGGCTCGAGTACTTTATTGTTACAAAATTTCAAGGTTTTATGACGCTCCAGTAAAAAGTTACAAGCATTTGTATGTTGCAAACTTTGATAGGTGTAGGACGTACCGTATAGAAGTTAGGGCCATTTGAAGTTTTATCAGTGTTTGATTTGGGAATCAAGGGTAGCATAGCTTTGAGCGATAGTTTAAATTGACAAGAGGCTCGAGTACTTTATTGTTACAAAATTTCAAGGTTTTATGACGCTCTAGTAAAAAGTTGCAAGCATTTGTATGTTGCAAACTTTGATAGGTGTAGAATGTACCGTATAGAAGTTAGGGCCATTTGAAGTTTTATCAGTGTTTGATTTGGAACTGAAGGGTAGCATAGCTTTGACCGATAGCTTAAATTGACAAGAGGCTCGAGTACTTTATTGTTCCAAAATTTCAAGGTTTTATGACGCTCCAGTAATAAGTTACAAGCATTTGTATGTTGCAAACTTTGATAGGTGTAGGACGTACCGAATAGAAGTTAGGGCCATTTGAAGTTTTATCAGTGTTTGACTTGGGACTCCAGTGTAGCATAGCTTTGAGCGATAACTTAAATTGACAAGAGGCTCGAGTACTTTATTGTTACAAAATTTCAAGGTTTTATGACGCTCCAGTAAGAAGTTACAAGCATTTCTATGTTGCAAACTTTGATAAGTTTTGGACATACCGTATAGAAGTTAGGGCCATTTGAAGTTTTATCAGTGTTTGATTTGGGACTCAAGGGTTGCATAGCTTTGAGCGACAGCTTAAATTGACAAGAGGCTCGAGTACTTTATTGTTACAAAGTTTCAAGGTTTTATGACGCTCCAGTAAAAAGTTACAAGCATTTGTATGCTGCAAACTTTGATAGTTGTAGGACGTACCGTATAGAAGTTAGGGCCATTTGAAGTTTTATCAGTGTTTGATTTGGGACTCAAGGGTAACATAACTTTGAGCGATAGCTTAAATTGACAAGAGGCTCGAGTACTTTATTGTTACAAAATTTCAAGGTTTTATGACGCTCCAGTAAAAAGTTACAAGCATTTGTATGTTGCAAACTTTGATAGGTGTAGGGCGTACCGTATAGAAGTTAGGGCCATTTGAAATTTTACCAGTGTTTGATTTGGGAATCAAGGGTAGCATAGCTTTGAGCGATAGCTTAAATTGACAAGAGGCTCGAGTACTTTATTGTTACAAAATTTCAAGGTTTTATGACGCTCCAGTAAAAAGTTACAAGCATTTGTATGTTGCAAACTTTGATAGGTGTTGGACGTACCGTATAGAAGTAAGGGCCATTTGAAGTTTTATCAGTGTTTGACTTGGGACTCCAGGGTAGCATACCTTTGAGCGATAGCTAAAATTGACAAGAGGCTCGAGTACTTTATTGTTACAAAATTTCAAGGTTTTATGACGCTCCAGTAAAAAGTTACAAGCATTTGTATTTTGCAAACTTTGATAGGTGTAGGACGTACCGTATAGAACTTAGGGCCATTTGAAGTTTTTTCAGTGTTTGATTTGGGACTCAAGGGTAGCATAGCATTGAGCGATAACTTAAATTGGCAAGAGGCTCGAGTACTTTATTCTTACAAAATTTCAAGGTTTTATGACGCTCCAGTAAAAAGTTACAAGCATTTGTATGTTGCAAACTTTGATAGGTGTTGCACGTACCGTATAGAAGTTAGGGCCATTTGAAGTTTTATCAGTGTTTGACTTGGGACTCCAGGGTAGCATACCTTTGAGCGATAGCTAAAATTGACAAGAGGCTCGAGTACTTTATTGTTACAAAATTTCAAGGTTTTATGACGCTCCAGTAAAATGTTACAAGCATTTGTATGTTGCAAACTTTGATAGGTGTAGGACGTACCGTATAGAACTTAGGGCCATTTGAAGTTTTTTCAGTGTTTGATTTGGGACCCAAGGGTAGCATAGCATTGAGCGATAACTTAAATTGGCAAAAGGCTCGAGTACTTTATTCTTACAAAATTTCAAGATTTTATGACGCTCCAGTAAAAAGTTACAAGCATTTGTATGTTGCAAATTTTGATAGGTGTCGGACGTACCGAATAGAAGTTAGGGCCATTTGAAGTTTTATCAGTATTTGATGTGGGACTCAAGGGCAGCATAGCTTTGGGCGACAGTTTAAATTGACAAGAGACTCGAGTACTTTATTGTTACAAAATTTCAAGGTTTTATGACGCTCCAGTAAAAAGTTACAAGCATTTGTATGTTGCAAACTTTTATAAGTGTAGGACGTACCGTATAGAAGTTAGCGCCAGTTGAAGTTTTATCAGTGTTTGATTTGGGACTCAAGGGTAGCATAGCTTTGAGCGATAGCTTAAATTGACAAGAGGCTCGAGTACTTTATTGTTACAAAATTTCAAGGTTTTATGACGCTCCAGTAAAAAGTTACAAGCATTATATGTTGCAAACTTTGATAGGTGTAGGGCGTACCGTATAGAAGTTAGGGCCATTTGAAATTTTACCAGTGTTTGATTTGGGAATCAAGGGTAGCATAGCTTTGAGCGATAGCTTAAATTGACAAGAGGCTCGAGTACTTTATTGTTACAAAATTTCAAGGTTTTATGACGCTCCAGTAAAACGTTACAAGCATTTGTATGTTGCAAACTTTGATAGGTGTAGGACGTACCATATATAAGTTAGGGCCATTTGAAGTTTTATCAGTGTTTGGTTTGGGAAAAAGGGTAGCATAGCTTTGAGCGATAGCTTTAATTGGCAAGAGGCTCGAGTACTTTGTTACAAAATTTCAAGGTTTTATGACGCTCCAGTAAAAAGTTACAAGCATTTGTATGTTGCAAACTTTGATAGGTGTAGGACGTACCGTATAGAAGTTAGGGCCATTTGTAGTTTTATCAGTGTTTGATTTGGGACTCAAGGGTAGCATAGCTTTGAGCGATAGCTTAAATTGACAAGAGGCTCGAGTACTTTATTGTTACAAAATTTCAAGGTTTTATGACGCCCCAGTAAAAAGTTACAAGCATTTGTATGTTGCACACTTTGATAGGTGTAGGACGTACCGTATAGAAGTTAGGACCATTTGAAGTTTTATCAGTGTTTGATTTGGGAATCAAGGGTAGAATAGCTTTGAGCGATAGCTTAAATTGACAAGAGGCTCGAGTACTTTATTGTTACAAAATTTCAAGGTTTTATTAAGCTCCAGTAAAAAGTTATAAGCATTTGTATGTTGCAAACTTTGATAGGTGTAGGACGTACCGTATAGAAGTTAGGGCCATTTGAAGTAATATCAGTGTTTGATTTGGGAATCAAGGGTAGCATAGCTTTGAGCGATAGCTTAAATTGACAAGAGGCTCGAGTACTTTATTGTTACAAAATTTCAAGGTTTTATGACGCTATAGTAAAAAGTTACAAGCATTTGTATGTTGCAAACTTTGATAGGTGTAGGACGTACCGTATAGAAGTTAGGGCCATTTGAAGTAATATCAGTGTTTGATTTGGGAATCAAGGGTCGCATAGCTTTGAGCGATAGCTTAAATTGACAAGAGGCTCGAGTACTTTATTATTACAAAATTTCAAGGTTTTATGACGCTCCAGTAATAAGTAACAAGCATTTGTATGTTGCAAACTTTGATAAGTGTTGGACAGACCGTATAGCAGTTAGGGCCATTTGAAGTTTTATCAGTGTTTGACTTGGGACTCCAGTGTAGCATAGCTTTGAGCGATAACTTAAATTGACAAGAGGCTCGAGTACTTTATTGTTACAAAATTGCAAGGTTTTATGATGCTCCAGTAAGAAGTTACAAGCATTTCTATGTTGCAAACTTTGATACGTGTAGAACGTACCGTACAGAAGTTAGGGCCATTTGAAGTTTTATCAGTGTTTGATTTGGGACTCAAGGGTAGCATAGCATTGAGCGATAACTTAAATTGGCAAAAGGCTCGAGTACTTTATTCTTACAAAATTTCAAGATTTTATGACGCTCCAGTAAAAAGTTACAAGCATTTGTATGTTGCAAATTTTGATAGGTGTAGGACGTACCGTATAGAAGTTAGGGCCATTTGAAGTTTTATCAGTATTTGATGTGGGACTCAAGGGCAGCATAGCTTTGGGCGACAGTTTAAATTGACAAGAGACTCGAGTACTTTATTGTTACAAAATTTCAAGGTTTTATGACGCTCCAGTAAAAAGTTACAAGCATTTGTATGTTGCAAACTTTTATAAGTGTAGGACGTACCGTATAGAACTTAGCGCCAGTTGAAGTTTTATCAGTGTTTGATTTGGGACTCAAGGGTAGCATAGCTTTGAGCGATAGCTTAAATTGACAAGAGGCTCGAGTACTTTATTGTTACAAAATTTCAAGGTTTTATGACGCTCCAGTAAAAAGTTACAAGCATTATATGTTGCAAACTTTGATAGTTGTAGGGCGTACCGTATAGAAGTTAGGGCCATTTGAAATTTTACCATTGTTTGATTTGGGAATCAAGGGTAGCATAGCTTTGAGCGATAGCTTAAATTGACAAGAGGCTCGAGTACTTTATTGTTACAAAATTTCAAGGTTTTATGACGCTCCAGTAAAACGTTACAAGCATTTGTATGTTGCAAACTTTGATAGGTGTAGGACGTACCATATAGAAGTTAGGGCCATTTGAAGTTTTATCAGTGTTTGGTTTGGGAAAAAAGGGTAGCATAGCTTTGAGCGATAGCTTTAATTGGCAAGAGGCTCGAGTACTTTGTTACAAAATTTCAAGGCTTTATGACGCTCCAGTAAAAAGTTACAAGCATTTGTATGTTGCAAACTTTGATAGGTGTAGGACGTACCGTATAGAAGTTAGGGCCATTTGTAGTTTTATCAGTGTTTGATTTGGGACTCAAGGGTAGCATAGCTTTGAGCGATAGCTTAAATTGACAAGAGGCTCGAGTACTTTATTGTTACAAAATTTCAAGGTTTTATGACGCCCCAGTAAAAAGTTACAAGCATTTGTATGTTGCACACTTTGATAGGTGTAGGACGTACCGTATAGAAGTTAGGACCATTTGAAGTTTTATCAGTGTTTGATTTGGGAATCAAGGGTAGAATAGCTTTGAGCGATAGCTTAAATTGACAAGAGGCTCGAGTACTTTATTGTTACAAAATTTCAAGGTTTTATTATGCTCCAGTAAAAAGTTATAAGCATTTGTATGTTGCAAACTTTGATAGGTGTAGGACGTACCGTATAGAAGTTAGGGCCATTTGAAGTAATATCAGTGTTTGATTTGGGAATCAAGGGTAGCATAGCTTTGAGCGATAGCTTAAATTGACAAGAGACTCGAGTACTTTATTGTTACAAAATTTCAAGGTTTTATGACGCTATAGTAAAAAGTTACAAGCATTTGTATGTTGCAAACTTTGATAGGTGTAGGACGTACCGTATAGAAGTTAGGGCCATTTGAAGTAATATCAGTGTTTGATTTGGGAATCAAGGGTCGCATAGCTTTGAGCGATAGCTTAAATTGACAAGAGGCTCGAGTACTTTATTATTACAAAATTTCAAGGTTTTATGACGCTCCAGTAATAAGTAACAAGCATTTGTATGTTGCAAACTTTGATAAGTGTTGGACAGACCGTATAGTAGTTAGGGCCATTTGAAGTTTTATCAGTGTTTGACTTGGGACTCCAGTGTAGCATAGCTTTGAGCGATAACTTAAATTGACAAGAGGCTCGAGTATTTTATTATTACAAAATTTCAAGGTTTTATGATGCTCCAGTAAGAAGTTACAAGCATTTCTATGTTGCAAACTTTGATAAGTGTTGGACATACCGTATAGAAGTTAGGGCCATTTGAAGTTTTATCAGTGTTTGATTTGGGACTCAAGGGTTGCATAGCTTTGAGCGACAGCTTAAATTGACAAGAGGCTCGAGTACTTTATTGTTACAAAGTTTCAAGGTTTTATGACGCTCCAGTAAAAAGTTACAAGCATTTGTATGTTGCAAACTTTGATAGTTGTAGGACGTACCGTATAGAAGTTAGGGCCATTTGAAGTTTTATCAGTGTTTGATTTGGGACTCAAGGGTAACATAACTTTGAGCGACAGCTTAAATTGACAAGAGGCTCGAGTACTTTATTGTTACAAAATTTCAAGGTTTTATGACGCTCCAGTAATAAGTAACAAGCATTTGTATGTTGCAAACTTTGATAAGTGTTGGACGTACCGTATAAAAGTTAGGGCCATTTGAAGTTTTATCAGTGTTTGACTTGGGACTCCAGGGTAGCATACCTTTGAGCGATAGCTAAAATTGACAAGAGGCTCGAGTACTTTATTGTTACAAAATTTCAAGGTTTTATGACGCTCCAGTAATAAGTAACAAGCATTTGTATGTTGCAAACTTTGATAAGTGTTGGACGTACCGTATAGAAGTTAGGGCCATTTGAAGTTTTATCAGTGTTTGACTTGGGACTCCAGGGTAGCATACCTTTGATCGATAGCTAAAATTGACAAGAGGCTCGAGTACTTTGTTACAAAATTTCAAGGTTTTATGACGCTCCAGTAAAAAGTTACAAGCATTTGTATGTTGCAAACTTTGATAGGTGTAGGACGTACCGTATAGAAGTTAGGGCCATTTGTAGTTTTATCAGTGTTTGATTTGGGACTCAAGGGTAGCATAGCTTTGAGCGATAGCTTAAATTGACAAGAGGCTCGAGTTCTTTATTGTTACAAAATTTCAAGGTTTTATGACGCCCCAGTAAAAAGTTACAAGCATTTGTATGTTGCACACTTTGATAGGTGTAGGACGTACCGTATAGAAGTTAGGACCATTTGAAGTTTTATCAGTGTTTGATTTGGGAATCAAGGGTAGAATAGCTTTGAGCGATAGCTTAAATTGACAAGAGGCTCGAGTACTTTATTGTTACAAAATTTCAAGGTTTTATTATGCTCCAGTAAAAAGTTATAAGCATTTGTATGTTGCAAACTTTGATAGGTGTAGGACGTACCGTATAGAAGTTAGGGCCATTTGAAGTAATATCAGTGTTTGATTTGGGAATCAAGGGTAGCATAGCTTTGAGCGATAGCTTAAATTGACAAGAGGCTCGAGTACTTTATTGTTACAAAATTTCAAGGTTTTATGACGCTATAGTAAAAAGTTACAAGCATTTGTATGTTGCAAACTTTGATAGGTGTAGGACGTACCGTATAGAAGTTAGGGCCATTTGAAGTAATATCAGTGTTTGATTTGGGAATCAAGGGTCGCATAGCTTTGAGCGATAGCTTAAATTGACAAGAGGCTCGAGTACTTTATTATTACAAAATTTCAAGGTTTTATGACGCTCCAGTAATAAGTAACAAGCATTTGTATGTTGCAAACTTTGATAAGTGTTGGACAGACCGTATAGCAGTTAGGGCCATTTGAAGTTTTATCAGTGTTTGACTTGGGACTCCAGTGTAGCATAGCTTTGAGCGATAACTTAAATTGACAAGAGGCTCGAGTATTTTATTGTTACAAAATTTCAAGGTTTTATGATGCTCCAGTAAGAAGTTACAAGCATTTCTATGTTGCAAACTTTGATAAGTGTTGGACATACCGTATAGAAGTTAGGGCCATTTGAAGTTTTATCAGTGTTTGATTTGGGACTCAAGGGTTGCATAGCTTTGAGCGACAGCTTAAATTGACAAGAGGCTCGAGTACTTTATTGTTACAAAGTTTCAAGGTTTTATGACGCTCCAGTAAAAAGTTACAAGCATTTGTATGTTGCAAACTTTGATAGTTGTAGGACGTACCGTATAGAAGTTAGGGCCATTTGAAGTTTTATCAGTGTTTGATTTGGGACTCAAGGGTAACATAACTTTGAGCGACAGCTTAAATTGACAAGAGGCTCGAGTACTTTATTGTTACAAAATTTCAAGGTTTTATGACGCTCCAGTAATAAGTAACAAGCATTTGTATGTTGCAAACTTTGATAAGTGTTGGACGTACCGTATAAAAGTTAGGGCCATTTGAAGTTTTATCAGTGTTTGACTTGGGACTCCAGGGTAGCATACCTTTGAGCGATAGCTAAAATTGACAAGAGGCTCGAGTACTTTATTGTTACAAAATTTCAAGGTTTTATGACGCTCCAGTAATAAGTAACAAGCATTTGTATGTTGCAAACTTTGATAAGTGTTGGACGTACCGTATAGAAGTTAGGGCCATTTGAAGTTTTATCAGTGTTTGACTTGGGACTCCAGGGTAGCATACCTTTGAGCGATAGCTAAAATTGACAAGAGGCTCGAGTACTTTATTGTTACAAAATTTCAAGGTTTTATGACGCTCCAGTAATAAGTAACAAGCATTTGTATGTTGCAAACTTTGATAAGTGTTGGACGTACCGTATAGAAGTTAGGGCCATTTGAAGTTTTATCAGTGTTTGACTTGGGACTCCAGGGTAGCATACCTTTGAGCGATAGCTAAAATTGACAAGAGGCTCGAGTACTTTATTGTTACAAAATTTCAAGGTTTTATGACGCTCCAGTAAAAAGTTACAAGCATTTGTATGTTGCAAACTTTGATAGGTGTAGGACGTACCGTATAGAACTTAGGGCCATTTGAAGTTTTTTCAGTGTTTGATTTGGGACTCAAGGGTAGCATAGCATTGAGCGATAACTTAAATTGGCAAGAGGCTCGAGTACTTTATTCTTACAAAATTTCAAGATTTTATGACGCTCCAGTAAAAAGTTACAAGCATTTGTATGTTGCAAACTTTGATAGGTGTAGGACGTACCATATAGAAGTTAGGGCCATTTGAAGTTTTATCAGTGTTTGGTTTGGGAAAAAAGGGTAGCATAGCTTTGAGCGATAGCTTTAATTGGCAAGAGGCTCGAGTACTTTGTTACAAAATTTCAAGGTTTTATGACGCTCCAGTAAAAAGTTACAAGCATTTGTATGTTGCAAATTTTGGTAGGTGTAGGACGTACCGTATAGAAGTTAGGGCCATTTGAAGTTTTATCAGTATTTGATGTGGGACTCAAGGGCAGCATAGCTTTGAGCGACAGTTTAAATTGACAAGAGACTCGAGTACTTTATTGTTACAAAATTTCAAGGTTTTATGACGCTCCAGTAAAAAGTTACAAGCATTTGTATGTTGCAAACTTTTATAAGTGTAGGACGTACCGTATAGAACTTAGGGCCAGTTGCAGTTTTATCAGTGTTTGATTTGGGACTCAAGGGTAGCATAGCTTTGAGCGATAGCTTAAATTGACAAGAGGCTCGAGTACTTTATTGTTACAAAATTTCAAGGTTTTATGACGCTCCAGTAAAAAGTTACAAGCATTTGTATGTTGCAAACTTTGATAGGTGTAGGACGTACCATATAGAAGTTAGGGCCATTTGAAGTTTTATCAGTGTTTGGTTTGGGAAAAAAGGGTAGCATAGCTTTGAGCGATAGCTTTAATTGGCAAGAGGCTCGAGTACTTTGTTACAAAATTTCAAGGTTTTATGACGCTCCAGTAAAAAGTTACAAGCATTTGTATGTTGCAAACTTTGATAGGTGTAGGACGTACCGTATAGAACTTAGGGCCATTTGAAGTTTTTTCAGTGTTTGATTTGGGACTCAAGGGTAGCATAGCATTGAGCGATAACTTAAATTGGCAAGAGGCTCGAGTACTTTATTCTTACAAAATTTCAAGGTTTTATGATGCTCCAGTAAGAAGTTACAAGCATTTCTATGTTGCAAACTTTGATAAGTGTTGGACATACCGTATAGAAGTTAGGGCCATTTGAAGTTTTATCAGTGTTTGATTTGGGACTCAAGGGTTGCATAGCTTTGAGCGACAGCTTAAATTGACAAGAGGCTCGAGTACTTTATTGTTACAAAGTTTCAAGGTTTTATGACGCTCCAGTAAAAAGTTACAAGCATTTGTATGTTGCAAACTTTGATAGTTGTAGGACGTACCGTATAGAAGTTAGGGCCATTTGAAGTTTTATCAGTGTTTGATTTGGGACTCAAGGGTAACATAACTTTGAGCGACAGCTTAAATTGACAAGAGGCTCGATTACTTTATTGTTACAAAATTTCAAGGTTTTATGACGCTCCAGTAATAAGTAACAAGCATTTGTATGTTGCAAACTTTGATAAGTGTTGGACGTACCGTATAAAAGTTAGGGCCGTTTGAAGTTTTATCAGTGTTTGACTTGGGACTCCAGGGTAGCATACCTTTGAGCGATAGCTAAAATTGACAAGAGGCTCGAGTACTTTATTGTTACAAAATTTCAAGGTTTTATGACGCTCCAGTAATAAGTAACAAGCATTTGTATGTTGCAAACTTTGATAAGTGTTGGACGTACCGTATAGAAGTTAGGGCCATTTGAAGTTTTATCAGTGTTTGACTTGGGACTCCAGGGTAGCATACCTTTGAGCGATAGCTAAAATTGACAAGAGGCTCGAGTACTTTATTGTTACAAAATTTCAAGGTTTTATGACGCTCCATTAATAAGTAACAAGCATTTGTATGTTGCAAACTTTGATAAGTGTTGGACGTACCGTATAGAAGTTAGGGCCATTTGAAGTTTTATCAGTGTTTGACTTGGGACTCCAGGGTAGCATACCTTTGAGCGATAGCTAAAATTGACAAGAGGCTCGAGTACTTTATTGTTACAAAATTTCAAGGTTTTATGACGCTCCAGTAAAAAGTTACAAGCATTTGTATGTTGCAAACTTTGATAGGTGTAGGACGTACCGTATAGAACTTAGGGCCATTTGAAGTTTTTTCAGTGTTTGATTTGGGACTCAAGGGTAGCATAGCATTGAGCGATAACTTAAATTGGCAAGAGGCTCGAGTACTTTATTCTTACAAAATTTCAAGATTTTATGACGCTCCAGTAAAAAGTTACAAGCATTTGTATGTTGCAAACTTTGATAGGTGTAGGACGTACCATATAGAAGTTAGGGCCATTTGAAGTTTTATCAGTGTTTGGTTTGGGAAAAAAGGGTAGCATAGCTTTGAGCGATAGCTTTAATTGGCAAGAGGCTCGAGTACTTTGTTACAAAATTTCAAGGTTTTATGACGCTCCAGTAAAAAGTTACAAGCATTTGTATGTTGCAAATTTTGGTAGGTGTAGGACGTACCGTATAGAAGTTAGGGCCATTTGAAGTTTTATCAGTATTTGATGTGGGACTCAAGGGCAGCATAGCTTTGAGCGACAGTTTAAATTGACAAGAGACTCGAGTACTTTATTGTTACAAAATTTCAAGGTTTTATGACGCTCCAGTAAAAAGTTACAAGCATTTGTATGTTGCAAACTTTTATATGTGTAGGACGTACCGTATAGAACTTAGGGCCAGTTGCAGTTTTATCAGTGTTTGATTTGGGACTCAAGGGTAGCATAGCTTTGAGCGATAGCTTAAATTGACAAGAAGCTCGAGTACTTTATTGTTACAAAATTTCAAGGTTTTATGACGCTCCAGTAAAAAGTTACAAGCATTTGTATGTTGCAAACTTTGATAGGTGTAGGACGTACCATATAGAAGTTAGGGCCATTTGAAGTTTTATCAGTGTTTGGTTTGGGAAAAAAGGGTAGCATAGCTTTGAGCGATAGCTTTAATTGGCAAGAGGCTCGAGTACTTTGTTACAAAATTTCAAGGTTTTATGACGCTCCAGTAAAAAGTTACAAGCATTTGTATGTTGCAAACTTTGATAGGTGTAGGACGTACCGTATAGAACTTAGGGCCATTTGAAGTTTTTTCAGTGTTTGATTTGGGACTCAAGGGTAGCATAGCATTGAGCGATAACTTAAATTGGCAAGAGGCTCGAGTACTTTATTCTTACAAAATTTCAAGATTTTATGACGCTCCAGTAAAAAGTTACAAGCATTTGAATGTTGCAAACTTTGATAAGTGTTGGACGTACCGTATAAAAGTTAGGGCCATTTGAAGTTTTATCAGTGTTTGACTTGGGACTCCAGGGTAGCATACCTTTGAGCGATAGCTAAAATTGACAAGAGGCTCGAGTACTTTATTGTTACAAAATTTCAAGGTTTTATGACGCTCCAGTAATAAGTAACAAGCATTTGTATGTTGCAAACTTTGATAAGTGTTGGACGTACCGTATAAAAGTTAATGCCATTTGAAGTTTTATCAGTGTTTGACTTGGGACTCCAGGGTAGCATACCTTTGAGCGATAGCTAAAATTGACAAGAGGCTCGAGTACTTTATTGTTACAAAATTTCAAGGTTTTATGACGCTCCAGTAATAAGTAACAAGCATTTGTATGTTGCAAACTTTGATAAGTGTTGGACGTACCGTATAGAAGTTAGGGCCATTTGAAGTTTTATCAGTGTTTGACTTGGGACTCCAGGGTAGCATACCTTTGAGCGATAGCTAAAATTGACAAGAGGCTCGAGTACTTTGTTACAAAATTTCAAGGTTTTATGACGCTCCAGTAAAAAGTTACAAGCATTTGTATGTTGCAAACTTTGATAGGTGTAGGACGTACCGTATAGAAGTTAGGGCCATTTGTAGTTTTATCAGTGTTTGATTTGGGACTCAAGGGTAGCATAGCTTTGAGCGATAGCTTAAATTGACAAGAGGCTCGAGTACTTTATTGTTACAAAATTTCAAGGTTTTATGACGCCCCAGTAAAAAGTTACAAGCATTTGTATGTTGCACACTTTGATAGGTGTTGGACGTACCGTATAAAAGTTAGGGCCATTTGAAGTTTTATCAGTGTTTGACTTGGGACTCCAGGGTAGCATACCTTTGAGCGATAGCTAAAATTGACAAGAGGCTCGAGTACTTTATTGTTACAAAATTTCAAGGTTTTATGACGCTCCAGTAATAAGTAACAAGCATTTGTATGTTGCAAACTTTGATAAGTGTTGGACGTACCGTATAGAAGTTAGGGCCATTTGAAGTTTTATCAGTGTTTGACTTGGGACTCCAGGGTAGCATACCTTTGAGCGATAGCTAAAATTGACAAGAGGCTCGAGTACTTTGTTACAAAATTTCAAGGTTTTATGACGCTCCAGTAAAAAGTTACAAGCATTTGTATGTTGCAAACTTTGATAGGTGTAGGACGTACCGTATAGAAGTTAGGGCCATTTGTAGTTTTATCAGTGTTTGATTTGGGACTCAAGGGTAGCATAGCTTTGAGCGATAGCTTAAATTGACAAGAGGCTCGAGTACTTTATTGTTACAAAATTTCAAGGTTTTATGACGCCCCAGTAAAAAGTTACAAGCATTTGTATGTTGCACACTTTGATAGGTGTAGGACGTACCGTATAGAAGTTAGGACCATTTGAAGTTTTATCAGTGTTTGATTTGGGAATCAAGGGTAGAATAGCTTTGAGCGATAGCTTAAATTGACAAGAGGCTCGAGTACTTTATTGTTACAAAATTTCAAGGTTTTATTATGCTCCAGTAAAAAGTTATAAGCATTTGTATGTTGCAAACTTTGATAGGTGTAGGACGTACCGTATAGAAGTTAGGGCCATTTGAAGTAATATCAGTGTTTGAATTGGGAATCAAGGGTAGCATAGCTTTGAGCGATAGCTTAAATTGACAAGAGGCTCGAGTACTTTATTGTTACAAAATTTCAAGGTTTTATGACGCTATAGTAAAAAGTTACAAGCATTTGTATGTTGCAAACTTTGATAGGTGTAGGACGTACCGTATAGAAGTTAGGGCCATTTGAAGTAATATCAGTGTTTGATTTGGGAATCAAGGGTCGCATAGCTTTGAGCGATAGCTTAAATTGACAAGAGGCTCGAGTACTTTATTATTACAAAATTTCAAGGTTTTATGACGCTCCAGTAATAAGTAACAAGCATTTGTATGTTGCAAACTTTGATAAGTGTTGGACAGACCGTATAGCAGTTAGGGCCATTTGAAGTTTTATCAGTGTTTGACTTGGGACTCCAGTGTAGCATAGCTTTGAGCGATAACTTAAATTGACAAGAGGCTCGAGTATTTTATTGTTACAAAATTTCAAGGTTTTATGATGCTCCAGTAAGAAGTTACAAGCATTTCTATGTTGCAAACTTTGATAAGTGTTGGACATACCGTATAGAAGTTAGGGCCATTTGAAGTTTTATCAGTGTTTGATTTGGGACTCAAGGGTTGCATAGCTTTGAGCGACAGCTTAAATTGACAAGAGGCTCGAGTACTTTATTGTTACAAAGTTTCAAGGTTTTATGACGCTCCAGTAAAAAGTTACAAGCATTTGTATGTTGCAAACTTTGATAGTTGTAGGACGTACCGTATAGAAGTTAGGGCCATTTGAAGTTTTATCAGTGTTTGATTTGGGACTCAAGGGTAACATAACTTTGAGCGACAGCTTAAATTGACAAGAGGCTCGAGTACTTTATTGTTACAAAAATTTCAAGGTTTTATGACGCTCCAGTAATAAGTAACAAGCATTTGTATGTTGCAAACTTTGATAAGTGTTGGACGTACCGTATAAAAGTTAGGGCCATTTGAAGTTTTATCAGTGTTTGACTTGGGACTCCAGGGTAGCATACCTTTGAGCGATAGCTAAAATTGACAAGAGGCTCGAGTACTTTATTGTTACAAAATTTCAAGGTTTTATGACGCTCCAGTAATAAGTAACAAGCATTTGTATGTTGCAAACTTTGATAAGTGTTGGACGTACCGTATAGAAGTTAGGGCCATTTGAAGTTTTATCAGTGTTTGACTTGGGACTCCAGGGTAGCATACCTTTGAGCGATAGCTAAAATTGACAAGAGGCTCGAGTACTTTATTGTTACAAAATTTCAAGGTTTTATGACGCTCCAGTAATAAGTAACAAGCATTTGTATGTTGCAAACTTTGATAAGTGTTGGACGTACCGTATAGAAGTTAGGGCCATTTGAAGTTTTATCAGTGTTTGACTTGGGACTCCAGGGTAGCATACCTTTGAGCGATAGCTAAAATTGACAAGAGGCTCGAGTACTTTATTGTTACAAAATTTCAAGGTTTTATGACGCTCCAGTAAAAAGTTACAAGCATTTGTATGTTGCAAACTTTGATAGGTGTAGGACGTACCGTATAGAACTTAGGGCCATTTGAAGTTTTTTCAGTGTTTGATTTGGGACTCAAGGGTAGCATAGCATTGAGCGATAACTTAAATTGGCAAGAGGCTCGAGTACTTTATTCTTACAAAATTTCAAGATTTTATGACGCTCCAGTAAAAAGTTACAAGCATTTGTATGTTGCAAACTTTGATAGGTGTAGGACGTACCATATAGAAGTTAGGGCCATTTGAAGTTTTATCAGTGTTTGGTTTGGGAAAAAAGGGTAGCATAGCTTTGAGCGATAGCTTTAATTGGCAAGAGGCTCGAGTACTTTGTTACAAAATTTCAAGGTTTTATGACGCTCCAGTAAAAAGTTACAAGCATTTGTATGTTGCAAATTTTGGTAGGTGTAGGACGTACCGTATAGAAGTTAGGGCCATTTGAAGTTTTATCAGTATTTGATGTGGGACTCAAGGGCAGCATAGCTTTGAGCGACAGTTTAAATTGACAAGAGACTCGAGTACTTTATTGTTACAAAATTTCAAGGTTTTATGACGCTCCAGTAAAAAGTTACAAGCATTTGTATGTTGCAAACTTTTATAAGTGTAGGACGTACCGTATAGAACTTAGGGCCAGTTGCAGTTTTATCAGTGTTTGATTTGGGACTCAAGGGTAGCATAGCTTTGAGCGATAGCTTAAATTGACAAGAGGCTCGAGTACTTTATTGTTACAAAATTTCAAGGTTTTATGACGCTCCAGTAAAAAGTTACAAGCATTTGTATGTTGCAAACTTTGATAGGTGTAGGACGTACCATATAGAAGTTAGGGCCATTTGAAGTTTTATCAGTGTTTGGTTTGGGAAAAAAGGGTAGCATAGCTTTGAGCGATAGCTTTAATTGGCAAGAGGCTCGAGTACTTTGTTACAAAATTTCAAGGTTTTATGACGCTCCAGTAAAAAGTTACAAGCATTTGTATGTTGCAAATTTTGGTAGGTGTAGGACGTACCGTATAGAAGTTAGGGCCATTTGAAGTTTTATCAGTATTTGATGTGGGACTCAAGGGCAGCATAGCTTTGAGCGACAGTTTAAATTGACAAGAGACTCGAGTACTTTATTGTTACAAAATTTCAAGGTTTTATGACGCTCCAGTAAAAAGTTACAAGCATTTGTATGTTGCAAACTTTTATAAGTGTAGGACGTACCGTATAGAACTTAGGGCCAGTTGCAGTTTTATCAGTGTTTGATTTGGGACTCAAGGGTAGCATAGCTTTGAGCGATAGCTTAAATTGACAAGAGGCTCGAGTACTTTATTGTTACAAAATTTCAAGGTTTTATGACGCTCCAGTAAAAAGTTACAAGCATTTGTATGTTGCAAACTTTGATAGGTGTAGGACGTACCATATAGAAGTTAGGGCCATTTGAAGTTTTATCAGTGTTTGGTTTGGGAAAAAAGGGTAGCATAGCTTTGAGCGATAGCTTTAATTGGCAAGAGGCTCGAGTACTTTGTTACAAAATTTCAAGGTTTTATGACGCTCCAGTAAAACGTTACAAGCATTTGTATGTTGCAAACTTTGATAGGTGTAGGACGTACCGTATAGAACTTAGGGCCATTTGAAGTTTTTTCAGTGTTTGATTTGGGACTCAAGGGTAGCATAGCATTGAGCGATAACTTAAATTGGCAAGAGGCTCGAGTACTTTATTCTTACAAAATTTCAAGATTTTATGACGCTCCAGTAAAAAGTTACAAGCAATTGAATGTTGCAAATTTTGATAGGTGTAGGACGTACCGTATAGAAGTTAGGGCCATTTGTAGTTTTATCAGTGTTTGATTTGGGACTCAAGGGTAGCATAGCTTTGAGCGATAGCTTAAATTGACAAGAGGCTCGAGTACTTTATTGTTACAAAATTTCAAGGTTTTATGACGCCCCAGTAAAAAGTTACAAGCATTTGTATGTTGCACACTTTGATAGGTGTAGGACGTACCGTATAGAAGTTAGGACCATTTGAAGTTTTATCAGAGTTTGATTTGGGAATCAAGGGTAGAATAGCTTTGAGCGATAGCTTAAATTGACAAGAGGCTCGAGTACTTTATTGTTACAAAATTTCAAGGTTTTATTATGCTCCAGTAAAAAGTTATAAGCATTTGTATGTTGCAAACTTTGATAGGTGTAGGACGTACCGTATAGAAGTTAGGGCCATTTGAAGTAATATCAGTGTTTGATTTGGGAATCAAGGGTAGCATAGCTTTGAGCGATAGCTTAAATTGACAAGAGGCTCGAGTACTTTATTGTTACAAAATTTCAAGGTTTTATGACGCTCCAGTAAAAAGTTACAAGCATTTGTATGTTGCAAACTTTGATAGTTGTAGGACGTACCGTATAGAAGTTAGGGCCATTTGAAGTTTTATCAGTGTTTGATTTGGGACTCAAGGGTAACATAACTTTGAGCGATAGCTTAAATTGACAAGAGGCTCGAGTACTTTATTGTTACAAAATTTCAAGGTTTTATGACGCTCCAGTAATAAGTAACAAGCATTTGTATGTTGCAAACTTTGATAAGTGTTGGACAGACCGTATAGAAGTTAGGGCCATTTGAAGTTTTATCAGTGTTTGATTTGGGACTCAAGGGTTGCATAGCTTTGAGCGACCGCTTAAATTGACAAGAGGCTCGAGTACTTTATTGTTACAAAATTTCAAGGTTTTATGACGCTCCAGTAAAAAGTTGCAAGCATTTGTATGTTGCAAACTTTGATAGGTGTAGAATGTACCGTATAGAAGTTAGGGCCATTTGAAGTTTTATCAGTGTTTGATTTGGAACTGAAGGGTAGCATAGCTTTGACCGATAGTTTAAATTGACAAGAGGCTCGAGTACTTTATTGTTACAAAATTTCAAGGTTTTATGACGCTCCAGTAAAAAGTTACAAGCATTTGTATGTTGCAAACTTTGATAGGTGTAGGACGTACCGTATAGAACTTAGGGCCATTTGAAGTTTTTTCAGTGTTTGATTTGGGACTCAAGGGTAGCATAGCATTGAGCGATAACTTAAATTGGCAAGAGGCTCGAGTACTTTATTCTTACAAAATTTCAAGATTTTATGACGCTCCAGTAAAAAGTTACAAGCATTTGTATGTTGCAAACTTTGATAGGTGTAGGACGTACCATATAGAAGTTAGGGCCATTTGAAGTTTTATCAGTGTTTGGTTTGGGAAAAAAGGGTAGCATAGCTTTGAGCGATAGCTTTAATTGGCAAGAGGCTCGAGTACTTTGTTACAAAATTTCAAGGTTTTATGACGCTCCAGTAAAAAGTTACAAGCATTTGTATGTTGCAAATTTTGATAGGTGTAGGACGTACCGTATAGAAGTTAGGGCCATTTGAAGTTTTATCAGTATTTGATGTGGGACTCAAGGGCAGCATAGCTTTGAGCGACAGTTTAAATTGACAAGAGACTCGAGTACTTTATTGTTACAAAATTTCAAGGTTTTATGACGCTCCAGTAAAAAGTTACAAGCATTTGTATGTTGCAAACTTTTATAAGTGTAGGACGTACCGTATAGAACTTAGGGCCAGTTGCAGTTTTATCAGTGTTTGATTTGGGACTCAAGGGTAGCATAGCTTTGAGCGATAGCTTAAATTGACAAGAGGCTCGAGTACTTTATTGTTACAAAATTTCAAGGTTTTATGACGCTCCAGTAAAAAGTTACAAGCATTTGTATGTTGCAAACTTTGATAGGTGTAGGACGTACCATATAGAAGTTAGGGCCATTTGAAGTTTTATCAGTGTTTGGTTTGGGAAAAAAGGGTAGCATAGCTTTGAGCGATAGCTTTAATTGGCAAGAGGCTCGAGTACTTTGTTACAAAATTTCAAGGTTTTATGACGCTCCAGTAAAAAGTTACAAGCATTTGTATGTTGCAAACTTTGATAGGTGTAGGACGTACCGTATAGAACTTAGGGCCATTTGAAGTTTTTTCAGTGTTTGATTTGGGACTCAAGGGTAGCATAGCATTGAGCGATAACTTAAATTGGCAAGAGGCTCGAGTACTTTATTCTTACAAAATTTCAAGATTTTATGACGCTCCAGTAAAAAGTTACAAGCATTTGAATGTTGCAAATTTTGATAGGTGTAGGACGTACCGTATAGAAGTTAGGGCCATTTGTAGTTTTATCAGTGTTTGATTTGGGACTCAAGGGTAGCATAGCTTTGAGCGATAGCTTAAATTGACAAGAGGCTCGAGTACTTTATTGTTACAAAATTTCAAGGTTTTATGACGCCCCAGTAAAAAGTTACAAGCATTTGTATGTTGCACACTTTGATAGGTGTAGGACGTACCGTATAGAAGTTAGGACCATTTGAAGTTTTATCAGAGTTTGATTTGGGAATCAAGGGTAGAATAGCTTTGAGCGATAGCTTAAATTGACAAGAGGCTCGAGTACTTTATTGTTACAAAATTTCAAGGTTTTATTATGCTCCAGTAAAAAGTTATAAGCATTTGTATGTTGCAAACTTTGATAGGTGTAGGACGTACCGTATAGAAGTTAGGGCCATTTGAAGTAATATCAGTGTTTGATTTGGGAATCAAGGGTAGCATAGCTTTGAGCGATAGCTTAAATTGACAAGAGGCTCGAGTACTTTATTGTTACAAAATTTCAAGGTTTTATGACGCTCCAGTAAAAAGTTACAAGCATTTGTATGTTGCAAACTTTGATAGGTGTAGGACGTACCATATAGAAGTTAGGGCCATTTGAAGTTTTATCAGTGTTTGGTTTGGGAAAAAAGGGTAGCATAGCTTTGAGCGATAGCTTTAATTGGCAAGAGGCTCGAGTACTTTGTTACAAAATTTCAAGGTTTTATGACGCTCCAGTAAAAAGTTACAAGCATTTGTATGTTGCAAATTTTGATAGGTGTAGGACGTACCGTATAGAAGTTAGGGCCATTTGAAGTTTTATCAGTATTTGATGTGGGACTCAAGGGCAGCATAGCTTTGAGCGACAGTTTAAATTGACAAGAGACTCGAGTACTTTATTGTTACAAAATTTCAAGGTTTTATGACGCTCCAGTAAAAAGTTACAAGCATTTGTATGTTGCAAACTTTTATAAGTGTAGGACGTACCGTATAGAACTTAGGGCCAGTTGCAGTTTTATCAGTGTTTGATTTGGGACTCAAGGGTAGCATAGCTTTGAGCGATAGCTTAAATTGACAAGAGGCTCGAGTACTTTATTGTTACAAAATTTCAAGGTTTTATGACGCTCCAGTAAAAAGTTACAAGCATTTGTATGTTGCAAACTTTGATAGGTGTAGGACGTACCATATAGAAGTTAGGGCCATTTGAAGTTTTATCAGTGTTTGGTTTGGGAAAAAAGGGTAGCATAGCTTTGAGCGATAGCTTTAATTGGCAAGAGGCTCGAGTACTTTGTTACAAAATTTCAAGGTTTTATGACGCTCCAGTAAAAAGTTACAAGCATTTGTATGTTGCAAACTTTGATAGGTGTAGGACGTACCGTATAGAACTTAGGGCCATTTGAAGTTTTTTCAGTGTTTGATTTGGGACTCAAGAGCATAGCATTGAGCGATAACTTAAATTGGCAAGAGGCTCGAGTACTTTATTCTTACAAAATTTCAAGATTTTATGACGCTCCAGTAAAAAGTTACAAGCATTTGAATGTTGCAAATTTTGATAGGTGTAGGACGTACCGTATAGAAGTTAGGGCCATTTGTAGTTTTATCAGTGTTTGATTTGGGACTCAAGGGTAGCATAGCTTTGAGCGATAGCTTAAATTGACAAGAGGCTCGAGTACTTTATTGTTACAAAATTTCAAGGTTTTATGACGCCCCAGTAAAAAGTTACAAGCATTTGTATGTTGCACACTTTGATAGGTGTAGGACGTACCGTATAGAAGTTAGGACCATTTGAAGTTTTATCAGAGTTTGATTTGGGAATCAAGGGTAGAATAGCTTTGAGCGATAGCTTAAATTGACAAGAGGCTCGAGTACTTTATTGTTACAAAATTTCAAGGTTTTATTATGCTCCAGTAAAAAGTTATAAGCATTTGTATGTTGCAAACTTTGATAGGTGTAGGACGTACCGTATAGAAGTTAGGGCCATTTGAAGTAATATCAGTGTTTGATTTGGGAATCAAGGGTAGCATAGCTTTGAGCGATAGCTTAAATTGACAAGAGGCTCGAGTACTTTATTGTTACAAAATTTCAAGGTTTTATGACGCTCCAGTAAAAAGTTACAAGCATTTGTATGTTGCAAACTTTGATAGTTGTAGGACGTACCGTATAGAAGTTAGGGCCATTTGAAGTTTTATCAGTGTTTGATTTGGGACTCAAGGGTAACATAACTTTGAGCGATAGCTTAAATTGACAAGAGGCTCGAGTACTTTATTGTTACAAAATTTCAAGGTTTTATGACGCCCCAGTAAAAAGTTACAAGCATTTGTATGTTGCACACTTTGATAGGTGTAGGACGTACCGTATAGAAGTTAGGACCATTTGAAGTTTTATCAGAGTTTGATTTGGGAATCAAGGGTAGAATAGCTTTGAGCGATAGCTTAAATTGACAAGAGGCTCGAGTACTTTATTGTTACAAAATTTCAAGGTTTTATTATGCTCCAGTAAAAAGTTATAAGCATTTGTATGTTGCAAACTTTGATAGGTGTAGGACGTACCGTATAGAAGTTAGGGCCATTTGAAGTAATATCAGTGTTTGATTTGGGAATCAAGGGTAGCATAGCTTTGAGCGATAGCTTAAATTGACAAGAGGCTCGAGTACTTTATTGTTACAAAATTTCAAGGTTTTATGACGCTCCAGTAAAAAGTTACAAGCATTTGTATGTTGCAAACTTTGATAGTTGTAGGACGTACCGTATAGAAGTTAGGGCCATTTGAAGTTTTATCAGTGTTTGATTTGGGACTCAAGGGTAACATAACTTTGAGCGATAGCTTAAATTGACAAGAGGCTCGAGTACTTTATTGTTACAAAATTTCAAGGTTTTATGACGCTCCAGTAATAAGTAACAAGCATTTGTATGTTGCAAACTTTGATAAGTGTTGGACAGACCGTATATAAGTTAGGGCCATTTGAAGTTTTATCAGTGTTTGATTTGGGACTCAAGGGTTGCATAGCTTTGAGCGACCGCTTAAATTGACAAGAGGCTCGAGTACTTTATTGTTACAAAATTTCAAGGTTTTATGACGCTCCAGTAAAAAGTTGCAAGCATTTGTATGTTGCAAACTTTGATAGGTGTAGAATGTACCGTATAGAAGTTAGGGCCATTTGAAGTTTTATCAGTGTTTGATTTGGAACTGAAGGGTAGCATAGCTTTGACCGATAGTTTAAATTGACAAGAGGCTCGAGTACTTTATTGTTACAAAATTTCAAGGTTTTATGACGCTCCAGTAAAAAGTTGCAAGCATTTGTATGTTGCAAACTTTGATAGGTGTAGAATGTACCGTATAGAAGTTAGGGCCATTTGAAGTTTTATCAGTGTTTGATTTGGAACTGAAGGGTAGCATAGCTTTGACCGATAGCTTAAATTGACAAGAGGCTCGAGTACTTTATTGTTCCAAAATTTCAAGGTTTTATGACGCTCCAGTAATAAGTTACAAGCATTTGTATGTTGCAAACTTTGATAGGTGTAGATCGTACCGTATAGAAGTTAGGGCCATTTGAAGTTTTATCAGTGTTTGACTTGGGACTCCAGTGTAGCATAGCTTTGAGCGATAACTTAAATTGACAAGAGGCTCGAGTACTTTATTGTTACAAAATTTCAAGGTTTTATGACGCTCCAGTAAGAAGTTACAAGCATTTCTATGTTGCAAACTTTGATAAGTGTTGGACATACCGTATAGAAGTTAGGGCCATTTGAAGTTTTATCAGTGTTTGATTTGGGACTCAAGGGTAACATAACTTTGAGCGATAGCTTAAATTGACAAGAGGCTCGAGTACTTTATTGTTACAAAATTTCAAGGTTTTATGACGCTCCAGTAAAAAGTTACAAGCATTTGTATGTTGCAAACTTTGATAGGTGTAGGGCGTACCGTATAGAAGTTAGGGCCATTTGAAATTTTACCAGTGTTTGATTTGGGAATCAAGGGTAGCATAGCTTTGAGCGATAGCTTAAATTGACAAGAGGCTCGAGTACTTTATTGTAACAAAATTTCAAGGTTTTATGACGCTCCAGTAAAAAGTTACAAGCATTTGTATGTTGCAAACTTTGATAGGTGTTGGACGTACCGTATAGAAGTTAGGGCCATTTGAAGTTTTATCAGTGTTTGACTTGGGACTCCAGGGTAGCATACCTTTGAGCGATAGCTAAAATTGAAAAGAGGCTCGAGTACTTTATTGTTACAAAATTTCAAGGTTTTATGACGCTCCAGTAAAAAGTTACAAGCATTTGTATGTTGCAAACTTTGACAGTTGTAGGACGTACCGTATAGAAGTTAGGGCCATTTGAAGTTTTATCAGTGTTTGATTTGGGACTCAAGGGTAACATAACTTTGAGCGATAGCTTAAATTGACAAGAGGCTCGAGTACTTTATTGTTACAAAATTTCAAGGTTTTATGACGCTCCAGTAATAAGTAACAAGCATTTGTATGTTGCAAACTTTGATAAGTGTTGGACAGACCGTATAGAAGTTAGGGCCATTTGAAGTTTTATCAGTGTTTGATTTGGGACTCAAGGGTTGCATAGCTTTGAGCGACCGCTTAAATTGACAAGAGGCTCGAGTACTTTATTGTTACAAAATTTCAAGGTTTTATGACGCTCCAGTAAAAAGTTACAAGCATTTGTATGTTGCAAAATTTGATAGGTGTAGATCGTACCGTATAGAAGTTAGGGCCATTTGAAGTTTTATCAGTGTTTGACTTGGGACTCCAGTGTAGCATAGCTTTGAGCGATAACTTAAATTGACAAGAGGCTCGAGTACTTTATTGTTACAAAATTTCAAGGTTTTATGACGCTCCAGTAAGAAGTTACAAGCATTTCTATGTTGCAAACTTTGATAAGTGTTGGACATACCGTATAGAAGTTAGGGCCATTTGAAGTTTTATCAGTGTTTGATTTGGGACTCAAGGGTAACATAACTTTGAGCGATAGCTTAAATTGACAAGAGGCTCGAGTACTTTATTGTTACAAAATTTCAAGGTTTTATGACGCTCCAGTAAAAAGTTACAAGCATTTGTATGTTGCAAACTTTGATAGGTGTAGGGCGTACCGTATAGAAGTTAGGGCCATTTGAAATTTTACCAGTGTTTGAGTTGGGAATGAAGGGTAGCATAGCTTTGAGCGATAGCTTAAATTGACAAGAGGCTCGAGTACTTTATTGTTACAAAATTTCAAGGTTTTATGACGCTCCAGTAAAAAGTTACAAGCATTTGTATGTTGCAAACTTTGATAGGTGTTGGACGTACCGTATAGAAGTTAGGGCCATTTGAAGTTTTATCAGTGTTTGACTTGGGACTCCAGGGTAGCATACCTTTGAGCGATAGCTAAAATTGACAAGAGGCTCGAGTACTTTATTGTTACAAAATTTCAAGGTTTTATGACGCTCCAGTAATAAGTAACAAGCATTTGTATGTTGCAAACTTTGATAAGTGTTGGACAGACCGTATAGAAGTTAGGGCCATTTGAAGTTTTATCAGTGTTTGATTTGGGACTCAAGGGTTGCATAGCTTTGAGCGACCGCTTAAATTGACAAGAGGCTCGAGTACTTTATTGTTACAAAATTTCAAGGTTTTATGACGCTCCAGTAAAAAGTTACAAGCATTTGTATGTTGCAAAATTTGATAGGTGTACAACGTACCGTATAGAAGTTAGGGCCATTTGAAGTTTTATCAGTGTTTGATTTGGGACTCAAGGGTACCATAGCTTTGAGCGATAGCTTAAATTGACGAGAGGCTCGAGTACTTTATTGTTACAAAATTTCAAGGTTTTATGACGCTCCAGTAAAAAGTTACAAGCATTTGTATGTTGCAAACTTTGATAGGTGTAGGACGTACCGTATAGAAGTTAGGGCCATTTGAAGTTTTATCAGTGTTTGATTTGGGAATCAAGGGTAGCATAGCTTTGAGCGATAGTTTAAATTGACAAGAGGCTCGAGTACTTAATTGTTCCAAAATTTCAAGGTTTTATGACGCTCCAGTAATAAGTTACAAGCATTTGTATGTTGCAAACTTTGATAGGTGTAGAATGTACCGTATAGAAGTTAGGGCCATTTGAAGTTTTATCAGTGTTTGACTTGGGACTCCAGTGTAGCATAGCTTTGAGCGATAACTTAAATTGACAAGAGGCTCGAGTACTTTATTGTTACAAAATTTCAAGGTTTTATGACGCTCCAGTAAGAAGTTACAAGCATTTCTATGTTGCAAACTTTGATAAGTGTTGGACATACCGTATAGAAGTTAGGGCCATTTGAAGTTTTATCAGTGTTTGATTTGGGACTCAAGGGTTGCATAGCTTTGAGCGACAGCTTAAATTGACAAGAGGCTCGAGTACTTTATTGTTACAAAGTTTCAAGGTTTTATGACGCTCCAGTAAAAAGTTAGAAGCATTTGTATGTTGCAAACTTTGATAGTTGTAGGACGTACCGTATAGAAGTTAGGGCCATTTGAAGTTTTATCAGTGTTTGATTTGGCACTCAAGGGTAACATAACTTTGAGCGATAGCTTAAATTGACAAGAGGCTCGAGTACTTTATTGTTACAAAATTTCAAGGTTTTATGACGCTCCAGTAAAAAGTTACAAGCATTTGTATTTGCAAACTTTGATAGGTGTAGGGCGTACCGTATAGAAGTTAGGGCCATTTGAAATTTTACCAGTGTTTGATTTGGGAATCAAGGGTAGCATAGCTTTGAGCGATAGCTTAAATTGACAAGAGGCTCGAGTACTTTATTGTAACAAAATTTCAAGGTTTTATGACGCTCCAGTAAAAAGTTACAAGCATTTGTATGTTGCAAACTTTGATAGGTGTTGGACGTACCGTATAGAAGTTAGGGCCATTTGAAGTTTTATCAGTGTTTGACTTGGGACTCCAGGGTAGCATACCTTTGAGCGATAGCTAAAACTGACAAGAGGCTCGAGTACTTTATTGTTACAAAATTTCAAGGTTTTATGACGCTCCAGTAAAAAGTTACAAGCATTTGTATGTTGCAAACTTTGATAGGTGTAGGATGTACCGTATAGAACTAAGGGCCATTTGAAGTTTTTTCAGTGTTTGATTTGGGACTCAAGGGTAGCATAGCATTGAGCTATATCTTAAATTGGCAAGAGGCTCGAGTACTTTATTCTTACAAAATTTCAAGATTTTATGACGCTCCAGTAAAAAGTTACAAGCATTTGTATGTTGCAAATTTTGATAGGTGTAGGACGTACCGTATAGAAGTTAGGGCCATTTGAAGTTTTATCAGTATTTGATGTGGGACTCAAGGGCAGCATAGCTTTGAGCGACAGTTTAAATTGACAAGAGACTCGAGTACTTTATTGTTACAAAATTTCAAGGTTTTATGACGCTCCAGTAAAAAGTTACAAGCATTTGTATGTTGCAAACTTTTATAGGTGTAGGACGTACCGTATAGAACTTAGGGCCAGTTGAAGTTTTATCAGTGTTTGATTTGGGACTCAAGGGTAGCATAGCTTTAAGCGATAGCTTAAATTGACAAGAGGCTCGAGTACTTTATTGTTACAAAATTTCAAGGTTTTATGACGCTCCAGTAAAAAGTTACAAGCATTTGTATGTTGCAAACTTTGATAGGTGTAGGACGTACCATATAGAAGTTAGGGCCATTTGAAGTTTTATCAGTGTTTGGTTTGGGAAAAAAGGGTAGCATAGCTTTGAGCGATAGCTTTAATTGGCAAGAGGCTCGAGTACTTTGTTACAAAATTTCAAGGTTTTATGACGCTCCAGTAAAAAGTTACAAGCATTTGTATGTTGCAAACTTTGATAGGTGCAGGATGTACCGTATAGAAGTTAGGGCCATTTGTAGTTTTATCAGTGTTTGATTTGGGACTCAAGGGTAGCATAGCTTTGAGCGATAGCTTAAATTGACAAGAGGCTCGAGTACTTTATTGTTACAAAATTTCAAGGTTTTATAACGCCCCAGTATAAAGTTACAAGCATTTGTATGTTGCTTGTACTTTGATAGATGTTGGACGTACCGTATAGAAGTTAGGGCCATTTGAAGTTTTATCAGTGTTTGACTTGGAACTCCAGGGTAGCATAGATTTGAGCGATAGCTTAAATTGACAAGAGGCTCGAGCACTTTATTGTTACAAAATTTCAAGGTTTTATGACGCTCCAGTAAAAAGTTACAAGCATTTGTATGTTGCAAACTTTGATAGGTGTAGGACGTACCGTATAGAAGTTAGGGCCATTTGAAGTTTTATCAGTTTTTGATTTGGGACTCAAGGGTAGCATAGCTTTGAGCGATAGCTTAAATTGACAAGAGGCTCGAGTTCTTTATTGTTACAAAATTTCAAGCATTTGTATATTGCAAACTTTGATAGGTGTAGGACGTACCGTATAGCAGTTGGGGCCATTTGAAGTTTTATCAGTGTTTGATTTGGGACTCAAGGGTAGCATAGCTTTGAGCGATAGCTTAAATTGACAAGAGGCTCGAGTACTTTATTGTTACAACATTTCACGGTTTTATGACGCTCCAGTAAAAAGTTACAAGCATTTGTATGTTGCAAACTTTGATAGGTGTAGGACGTACCGTATAGAAGTTAGGGCCATTTGAAGTAATATCAGTGTTTGATTTGGGAATCAAGGGTAGCATAGCTTTGAGCAATAGCTTAAATTGACAAGAGGCTCGAGTACTTTATTATTACAAAATTTCAAGGTTTTATGACACTCCAGTAATAAGTAACAAGCATTTGTATGTTGCAAACTTTGATAAGTGTTGGACATACCGTATAGAAGTTAGGGCCATTTGAACTTTTATCAGTGTTTGATTTGGGACTCAAGGGTTGCATAGTTTTGAGCGACAGCTTAAATTGACAAGAGACTCGAGTACTTTATTGTTACAAAATTTCAAGGTTTTATGACGCTCCAGTAAAAAGTTACAAGCATTTGTATGTTGCAAAATTTGATAGGTGTAGAACGTACCGTATAGAAGTTAGGGCCATTTGAAGTTTTATCAGTGTTTGATTTGGGGCTCAAGGGTACCATAGCTTTGAGCGATAGCTTAAATTGACGAGAGGCTCGAGTACTTTATTGTTACAAAATTTCAAGGTTTTATGACGCTCCAGTAAAAAGTTACAAGCATTTGTATGTTGCAAACTTTGATAGGTGTAGGACGTACCGTATAGAAGTTAGGGCCATTTGAAGTTTTATCAGTGTTTGATTTGGGAATCAAGGGTAGCATAGCTTTGAGCGATAGTTTAAATTGACAAGAGGCTCGAGTACTTAATTGTTCCAAAATTTCAAGGTTTTATGACGCTCCAGTAATAAGTTACAAGCATTTGTATGTTGCAAACTTTGATATGTGTAGAATGTACCGTATAGAAGTTAGGGCCATTTGAAGTTTTATCAGTGTTTGACTTGGGACTCCAGTGTAGCATAGCTTTGAGCGATAACTTAAATTGACAAGAGGCTCGAGTACTTTATTGTTACAAAATTTCAAGGTTTTATGACGCTCCAGTAAGAAGTTACAAGCATTTCTATGTTGCAAACTTTGATAAGTGTTGGACATACCGTATAGAAGTTAGGGCCATTTGAAGTTTTATCAGTGTTTGATTTGGGACTCAAGGGTTGCATAGCTTTGAGCGACAGCTTAAATTGACAAGAGGCTCGAGTACTTTATTGTTACAAAGTTTCAAGGTTTTATGACGCTCCAGTAAAAAGTTAGAAGCATTTGTATGTTGCAAACTTTGATAGTTGTAGGACGTACCGTATAGAAGTTAGGGCCATTTGAAGTTTTATCAGTGTTTGATTTGGCACTCAAGGGTAACATAACTTTGAGCGATAGCTTAAATTGACAAGAGGCTCGAGTACTTTATTGTTACAAAATTTCAAGGTTTTATGACGCTCCAGTAAAAAGTTACAAGCATTTGTATTTGCAAACTTTGATAGGTGTAGGGCGTACCGTATAGAAGTTAGGGCCATTTGAAATTTTACCAGTGTTTGATTTGGGAATCAAGGGTAGCATAGCTTTGAGCGATAGCTTAAATTGACAAGAGGCTCGAGTACTTTATTGTAACAAAATTTCAAGGTTTTATGACGCTCCAGTAAAAAGTTACAAGCATTTGTATGTTGCAAACTTTGATAGGTGTTGGACGTACCGTATAGAAGTTAGGGCCATTTGAAGTTTTATCAGTGTTTGACTTGGGACTCCAGGGTAGCATACCTTTGAGCGATAGCTAAAATTGACAAGAGGCTCGAGTACTTTATTGTTACAAAATTTCAAGGTTTTATGACGCTCCAGTAAAAAGTTACAAGCATTTGTATGTTGCAAACTTTGATAGGTGTAGGATGTACCGTATAGAACTAAGGGCCATTTGAAGTTTTTTCAGTGTTTGATTTGGGACTCAAGGGTAGCATAGCATTGAGCTATATCTTAAATTGGCAAGAGGCTCGAGTACTTTATTCTTACAAAATTTCAAGATTTTATGACGCTCCAGTAAAAAGTTACAAGCATTTGTATGTTGCAAATTTTGATAGGTGTAGGACGTACCGTATAGAAGTTAGGGCCATTTGAAGTTTTATCAGTATTTGATGTGGGACTCAAGGGCAGCATAGCTTTGAGCGACAGTTTAAATTGACAAGAGACTCGAGTACTTTATTGTTACAAAATTTCAAGGTTTTATGACGCTCCAGTAAAAAGTTACAAGCATTTGTATGTTGCAAACTTTTATAGGTGTAGGACGTACCGTATAGAACTTAGGGCCAGTTGAAGTTTTATCAGTGTTTGATTTGGGACTCAAGGGTAGCATAGCTTTAAGCGATAGCTTAAATTGACAAGAGGCTCGAGTACTTTATTGTTACAAAATTTCAAGGTTTTATGACGCTCCAGTAAAAAGTTACAAGCAGTTGTATGTTGCAAACTTTGATAGGTGTAGGACGTACCATATAGAAGTTAGGGCCATTTGAAGTTTTATCAGTGTTTGGTTTGGGAAAAAAGGGTAGCATAGCTTTGAGCGATAGCTTTAATTGGCAAGAGGCTCGAGTACTTTGTTACAAAATTTCAAGGTTTTATGACGCTCCAGTAAAAAGTTACAAGCATTTGTATGTTGCAAACTTTGATAGGTGCAGGATGTACCGTATAGAAGTTAGGGCCATTTGTAGTTTTATCAGTGTTTGATTTGGGACTCAAGGGTAGCATAGCTTTTGAGCGATAGCTTAAATTGACAAGAGGCTCGAGTACTTTATTGTTACAAAATTTCAAGGTTTTATAACGCCCCAGTATAAAGTTACAGCATTTGTATGTTGCTTGTACTTTGATAGATGTTGGACGTACCGTATAGAAGTTAGGGCCATTTGAAGTTTTATCAGTGTTTGACTTGGAACTCCAGGGTAGCATAGATTTGAGCGATAGCTTAAATTGACAAGAGGCTCGAGCACTTTATTGTTACAAAATTTCAAGGTTTTATGACGCTCCAGTAAAAAGTTACAAGCATTTGTATGTTGCAAACTTTGATAGGTGTAGGACGTACCGTATAGAAGTTAGGGCCATTTGAAGTTTTATCAGTTTTTGATTTGGGACTCAAGGGTAGCATAGCTTTGAGCGATAGCTTAAATTGACAAGAGGCTCGAGTTCTTTATTGTTACAAAATTTCAAGCATTTGTATATTGCAAACTTTGATAGGTGTAGGGACGTACCGTTATAGCAGTTGGGGCCATTTGAAGTTTTATCAGTGTTTGATTTGGGACTCAAGGGTAGCATAGCTTTGAGCGATAGCTTAAATTGACAAGAGGCTCGAGTACTTTATTGTTACAACATTTCACGGTTTTATGACGCTCCAGTAAAAAGTTACAAGCATTTGTATGTTGCAAACTTTGATAGGTGTAGGACGTACCGTATAGAAGTTAGGGCCATTTGAAGTAATATCAGTGTTTGATTTGGGAATCAAGGGTAGCATAGCTTTGAGCAATAGCTTAAATTGACAAGAGGCTCGAGTACTTTATTATTACAAAATTTCAAGGTTTTATGACACTCCAGTAATAAGTAACAAGCATTTGTATGTTGCAAACTTTGATAAGTGTTGGACATACCGTATAGAAGTTAGGGCCATTTGAACTTTTATCAGTGTTTGATTTTGGGACTCAAGGGTTGCATAGTTTTGAGCGACAGCTTAAATTGACAAGAGACTCGAGTACTTTTATTGTTACAAAATTTCAAGGTTTTATGACGCTCCAGTAAAAAGTTACAAGCATTTGTATGTTGCAAACTTTGATAGGTGTAGAACGTACCGTATAGAAGTTAGGGCCATTTGAAGTAATATCAGTGTTTGATTTGGGATTCAAGGGTAGCATAGCTTTGAGCGATAGCTTAAATTGACAAGAGGCTCGAGTACTTTATTATTACAAAATTTCAAGGTTTTATGACGCTCCAGTAAAAAGTTACAAGCATTTGTATCTTGCAAACTTTGATAGGTGTAGGAAGTACCGTATAGAAGTTAGGGCCATTTGAAGTAATATCAGTGTTTGATTTGGGAATCAAGGGTAGCATAGCTTTGAGCGATAGCTTAAATTGACAAGAGGCTCGAGTACTTTATTGTTACAAAATTTCAAGGTTTTATGACGCTATAGTAAAAAGATACAAGCATTTGTATGTTGCAAATTTTGATAGGTGTAGGACGTACCGTATAGAAGTTAGGGCCATTTGAAGTTTTATCAGTGTTTGATTTGGGACTCAAGGGTAACATAACTTTGAGCGATAGCTTAAATTGACAAGAGGCTCGAGTACTTTATTGTTACAAAATTTCAAGGTTTTATGACGCTCCAGTAAAAAGTTACAAGCATTTGTATGTTGCAAACTTTGATAGGTGTAGGGCGTACCGTATAGAAGTTAGGGCCATTTGAAATTTTACCAGTGTTTGAGTTGGGAATGAAGGGTAGCATAGCTTTGAGCGATAGCTTAAATTGACAAGAGGCTCGAGTACTTTATTGTAACAAAATTTCAAGGTTTTATGACGCTCCAGTAAAAAGTTACAAGCATTTGTATGTTGCAAACTTTGATAGGTGTTGGACGTACCGTATAGAAGTTAGGGCCATTTGAAGTTTTATCAGTGTTTGACTTGGGACTCCAGGGTAGCATACCTTTGAGCGATAGCTAAAATTGACAAGAGGCTCGAGTACTTTATTGTTACAAAATTTCAAGGTTTTATGACGCTCCAGTAATAAGTAACAAGCATTTGTATGTTGCAAACTTTGATAAGTGTTGGACAGACCGTATAGAAGTTAGGGCCATTTGAAGTTTTATCAGTGTTTGATTTGGGACTCAAGGGTTGCATAGCTTTGAGCGACCGCTTAAATTGACAAGAGGCTCGAGTACTTTATTGTTACAAAATTTCAAGGTTTTATGACGCTCCAGTAAAAAGTTACAAGCATTTGTATGTTGCAAAATTTGATAGGTGTAGAACGTACCGTATAGAAGTTAGGGCCATTTGAAGTTTTATCAGTGTTTGATTTGGGACTCAAGGGTACCATAGCTTTGAGCGATAGCTTAAATTGACGAGAGGCTCGAGTACTTTATTGTTACAAAATTTCAAGGTTTTATGACGCTCCAGTAAAAAGTTACAAGCATTTGTATGTTGCAAACTTTGATAGGTGTAGGACGTACCGTATAGAAGTTAGGGCCATTTGAAGTTTTATCAGTGTTTGATTTGGGAATCAAGGGTAGCATAGCTTTGAGCGATAGTTTAAATTGACAAGAGGCTCGAGTACTTTATTGTTCCAAAATTTCAAGGTTTTATGACGCTCCAGTAATAAGTTACAAGCATTTGTATGTTGCAAACTTTGATAGGTGTAGAATGTACCGTATAGAAGTTAGGGCCATTTGAAGTTTTATCAGTGTTTGACTTGGGACTCCAGTGTAGCATAGCTTTGAGCGATAACTTAAATTGACAAGAGGCTCGAGTACTTTATTGTTACAAAATTTCAAGGTTTTATGACGCTCCAGTAAGAAGTTACAAGCATTTCTATGTTGCAAACTTTGATAAGTGTTGGACATACCGTATAGAAGTTAGGGCCATTTGAAGTTTTATCAGTGTTTGATTTGGGACTCAAGGGTTGCATAGCTTTGAGCGACAGCTTAAATTGACAAGAGGCTCGAGTACTTTATTGTTACAAAGTTTCAAGGTTTTATGACGCTCCAGTAAAAAGTTACAAGCATTTGTATGTTGCAAACTTTGATAGTTGTAGGACGTACCGTATAGAAGTTAGGGCCATTTGAAGTTTTATCAGTGTTTGATTTGGCACTCAAGGGTAACATAACTTTGAGCGATAGCTTAAATTGACAAGAGGCTGGAGTACTTTATTGTTACAAAATTTCAAGGTTTTATGACGCTCCAGTAAAAAGTTACAAGCATTTGTATGTTGCAAACTTTGATAGGTGTAGGGCGTACCGTATAGAAGTTAGGGCCATTTGAAATTTTACCAGTGTTTGATTTGGGAATCAAGTGTAGCATAGCTTTGAGCGATAGCTTAAATTGACAAGAGGCTCGAGTACTTTATTGTAACAAAATTTCAAGGTTTTATGACGCTCCAGTAAAAAGTTACAAGCATTTGTATGTTGCAAACTTTGATAGGTGTTGGACGTACCGTATAGAAGTTAGGGCCATTTGAAGTTTTATCAGTGTTTGACTTGGGACTCCAGGGTAGCATACCTTTGAGCGATAGCTAAAATTGACAAGAGGCTCGAGTACTTTATTGTTACAAAATTTCAAGGTTTTATGACGCTCCAGTAAAAAGTTACAAGCATTTGTATGTTGCAAACTTTGATAGGTGTAGGATGTACCGTATAGAACTAAGGGCCATTTGAAGTTTTTTCAGTGTTTGATTTGGGACTCAAGGGTAGCATAGCATTGAGCTATATCTTAAATTGGCAAGAGGCTCGAGTACTTTATTCTTACAAAATTTCAAGATTTTATGACGCTCCAGTAAAAAGTTACAAGCATTTGTATGTTGCAAATTTTGATAGGTGTAGGACGTACCGTATAGAAGTTAGGGCCATTTGAAGTTTTATCAGTATTTGATGTGGGACTCAAGGGCAGCATAGCTTTGAGCGACAGTTTAAATTGACAAGAGACTCGAGTACTTTATTGTTACAAAATTTCAAGGTTTTATGACGCTCCAGTAAAAAGTTACAAGCATTTGTATGTTGCAAACTTTTATAGGTGTAGGACGTACCGTATAGAACTTAGGGCCAGTTGAAGTTTTATCAGTGTTTGATTTGGGACTCAAGGGTAGCATAGCTTTGAGCGATAGCTTAAATTGACAAGAGGCTCGAGTACTTTATTGTTACAAAATTTCAAGGTTTTATGACGCTCCAGTAAAAAGTTACAAGCATTTGTATGTTGCAAACTTTGATAGGTGTAGGACGTACCATATAGAAGTTAGGGCCATTTGAAGTTTTATCAGTGTTTGGTTTGGGAAAAAAGGGTAGCATAGCTTTGAGCGATAGCTTTAATTGGCAAGAGGCTCGAGTACTTTGTTACAAAATTTCAAGGTTTTATGACGCTCCAGTAAAAAGTTACAAGCATTTGTATGTTGCAAACTTTGATAGGTGTAGGATGTACCGTATAGAAGTTAGGGCCATTTGTAGTTTTATCAGTGTTTGATTTGGGACTCAAGGGTAGCATAGCTTTGAGCGATAGCTTAAATTGACAAGAGGCTCGAGTACTTTATTGTTACAAAATTTCAAGGTTTTATAACGCCCCAGTATAAAGTTACAAGCATTTGTATGTTGCTTGTAGTTTGATAGATGTTGGACGTACCGTATAGAAGTTAGGGCCATTTGAAGTTTTATCTGTGTTTGACTTGGGACTCCAGGGTAGCATAGATTTGAGCGATAGCTTAAATTGACAAGAGGCTCGAGCACTTTATTGTTACAAAATTTCAAGGTTTTATGACGCTCCAGTAAAAAGTTACAAGCATTTGTATGTTGCAAACTTTGATAGGTGTAGGACGTACCGTATAGAAGTTAGGGCCATTTGAAGTTTTATCAGTTTTTGATTTGGGACTCAAGGGTAGCATAGCTTTGAGCGATAGCTTAAATTGACAAGAGGCTCGAGTTCTTTATTGTTACAAAATTTCAAGCATTTGTATATTGCAAACTTTGATAGGTGTAGGACGTACCGTATAGCAGTTGGGGCCATTTGAAGTTTTATCAGTGTTTGATTTGGGACTCAAGGGTAGCATAGCTTTGAGCGATAGCTTAAATTGACAAGAGGCTCGAGTACTTTATTATTACAAAATTTCAAGGTTTTATGACACTCCAGTAATAAGTAACAAGCATTTGTATGTTGCAAACTTTGATAAGTGTTGGACATACCGTATAGAAGTTAGGGCCATTTGAACTTTTATCAGTGTTTGATTTGGGACTCAAGGGTTGCATAGTTTTGAGCGACAGCTTAAATTGACAAGAGACTCGAGTACTTTATTGTTACAAAATTTCAAGGTTTTATGACGCTCCAGTAAAAAGTTACAAGCATTTGTATGTTGCAAACTTTGATAGGTGTAGAACGTACCGTATAGAAGTTAGGGCCATTTGAAGTAATATCAGTGTTTGATTTGGGATTCAAGGGTAGCATAGCTTTGAGCGATAGCTTAAATTGACAAGAGGCTCGAGTACTTTATTATTACAAAATTTCAAGGTTTTATGACGCTCCAGTAAAAAGTTACAAGCATTTGTATCTTGCAAACTTTGATAGGTGTAGGAAGTACCGTATAGAAGTTAGGGCCATTTGAAGTAATATCAGTGTTTGATTTGGGAATCAAGGGTAGCATAGCTTTGAGCGATAGCTTAAATTGACAAGAGGCTCGAGTACTTTATTGTTACAAAATTTCAAGGTTTTATGACGCTATAGTAAAAAGATACAAGCATTTGTATGTTGCAAACTTTGATAGGTGTAGGACGTACCGTATAGAAGTTAGGGCCATTTGAAGTTTTATCAGTGTTTGATTTGGGACTCAAGGGTAGCATAGCTTTGAGCGATAGCTTAAATTGACAAGAGGCTCGAATACTTTATTGTTACAAAATTTCAAGGTTTTATGACGCTCCAGTAATAAGTAACAAGCATTTGTATGTTGCAAACTTCGATAAGTGTTGGACATACCGTATAGAAGTTAGGGCCATTTGAAGTTTTATCAGTGTTTGATTTGGGACTCAAGGGTTGCATAGCTTTGAGCGACAGCTTAAATTGACAAGAGGCTCGAGTACTTTATTGTTACAAAATTTCAAGGTTTTATGACGCTCCATTAAAAAGTTACAAGCATTTGTATGTTGCAAACTTTGAAAGGTGTAGAACGTACCGTATAGAAGTTAGGGCCATTTGAAGTTTTATCAGTGTTTGATTTGGGACTCAAGGGTAGCACAGCTTTGAGCGATAGCTTAAATTGACAAGAGGCTCGAGTACTTTATTATTACAAAATTTCAAGGTTTTATGACGCTCCAGTAAAAAGTTACAAGCATTTGTATGTTGCAAACTTTGATAGCTGTAGGACGTACCGTATAGAAGTTAGGGCCATTTGAAGTACTCTCAGTGTTTGATTTGGGAATCAATGGTAGCATAGCTTTGAGCGATAGCTAAAATTGACAAGTGGCTCGAGTACTTTATTGTTACAAAATGTCAAGGTTTTATGACGCTATAGTAAAAAGTTACAAGCATTTGTATGTTGCAAACTTTGATAGGTGTAGGACGTACCGTAAAGAAGTTAGGGCCATTTGAAGTAATATCAGTGTTTGATTTGGGAATCAAGGGTAGCATAGCTTTGAGCGATAGCTTAAATTGACAAGAGGCTCGAGTACTTTATTATTACAAAATTTCAAGGTTTTATGACGCTCCAGTAAAAAGTTACAAGCATTTGTATGTTTCAAACTTTGATATGTGTAGGAAGTACCGTATAGAAGTTAGGGCCACTTGAAGTAATATCAGTGTTTGATTTGGGAATCAAGGGTAGCATAGCTTTGAGCGATAGCTTAAATTGACAAGAGGCTCGAGTACTTTATTGTTACAAAATTTCAAGGTTTTATGACGCTATAGTAAAAAGATACAAGCATTTGTATGTTGCAAACTTTGATAGGTGTAGGACGTACCGTATAGAAGTTAGGGCCATTTGAAGTTTTATCAGTGTTTGATTTGGGACTCAAGGGTTGCATAGCTTTGAGCGACAGCTTAAATTGACAAGAGGCTCGAGTACTTTATTGTTACAAAATTTCAAGGTTTTATGACGCTCCAGTAAAAAGTTACAAGCATTTGTATGTTGCAAACTTTGATAGGTGTAGAACGGACCGTATAGAAGTTAGGGCCATTTGAAGGTTTATCAGTGTTTGATTTGGGACTCAAGGGTAGCATAGCTTTGAGCGATAGCTTAAATTGACAAGAGGCTCGAGTACTTTATTGTTACAAAATTTCAAGGTTTTATGACGCTCCAGTAAAAAGTAACAAGCATTTGTATGTTGCAAACTTTGATAGGTGTAGGACGTACCGTATAAAAGTTAGGGCCATTTGAAGTTTTATCAGTGTTTGATTTGGGAATCAAGGGTAGCATAGCTTTGAGCGATAGTTTAAATTGACAAGAGGCTCGAGTACTTTATTGTTACAAAATTTCAAGGTTTTATGACGCTCCAGTAAAAAGTTACAAGCATTTGTATATTGCAAACTTTGATAGGTATAGGACGTACCGTATAGAAGTTAGGGCCATTTGAAGTAATATCAGTGTTTGATTTGGGAATCAAGGGTAGCATAGCTTTGAGCGATAGCTTAAATTGACAAGAGGCTCGAGTACTTTATTGTTACAAAATTTCAAGGTTTTATGACGCTATAGTAAAAAGATACAAGCATTTGTATGTTGCAAACTTTGATAGGTGTAGGACGTACCGTATAGAAGTTAGGGCCATTTGAAGTTTTATCAGTGTTTGATTTGGGACTCAAAGGTAGCATAGCTTTGAGCGATAGCTTAAATTGACAAGAGGCTCGAGTACTTTATTGTTACAAAATTTCAAGGTTTTATGACGCTCCAGTAATAAGTAACAAGCATTTGTATGTTGCAAACTTTGATAAGTGTTGGACATACCGTATAGAAGTTAGGGCCATTTGAAGTTTTATCAGTGTTTGATTTGGGACTCAAGGGTTGCATAGCTTTGAGCGACAGCTTAAATTGACAAGAGGCTCGAGTACTTTATTGTTACAAAATTTCAAGGTTTTATGACGCTCCAGTAAAAAGTTACAAGCATTTGTATGTTGCAAACTTTGATAGGTGTCGAACGTACCGTATAGAAGTTAGGGCCATTTGAAGGTTTATCAGTGTTTGATTTGGGACTCAAGGGTAGCATAGCTTTGAGCGATAGCTTAAATTGACAAGAGGCTCGAGTACTTTATTGTTACAAAATTTCAAGGTTTTATGACGCTCCAGTAAAAAGTTACAAGCATTTGTATGTTGCAAACTTTGATAGGTATAGGACGTACCGTATAGAAGTTAGGGCCATTTGAAGTAATATCAGTGTTTGATTTGGGAATCAAGGGTAGCATAGCTTTGAGCGATAGCTTAAATTGACAAGAGGCTCGAGTACTTTATTGTTACAAAATTTCAAGGTTTTATGACGCTCCAGTAATAAGTAACAAGCATTTGTATGTTGCAAACTTTGATAAGTGTTGGACATACCGTATAGAAGTTAGGGCCATTTGAAGTTTTATCAGTGTTTGATTTGGGACTCAAGGGTTGCATAGCTTTCAGCGACAGCTTAAATTGACAAGAGGCTCGAGTACTTTATTGTTACAAAATTTCAAGGTTTTATGACGCTCCAGTAAAAAGTTACAAGCATTTGTATGTTGCAAACTTTGATAGGTGTAGAACGTACCGTATAGAAGTTAGGGCCATTTGAAGTTTTATCAGTGTTTGATTTGGGACTCAAGGGTAGCACAGCTTTGAGCGATAGCTTAAATTGACAAGAGGCTCGAGTACTTTATTATTACAAAATTTCAAGGTTTTATGACGCTCCAGTAAAAAGTTACAAGCATTTGTATGTTGCAAACTTTGATAGGTGTAGGACGTACCGTATAGAAGTTAGGGCCATTTGAAGTACTATCAGTGTTTGATTTGGGAATCAATGGTAGCATAGCTTTGAGCGATAGCTAAAATTGACAAGAGGCTCGAGTACTTTATTGTTACAAAATGTCAAGGTTTTATGACGCTATAGTAAAAAGTTACAAGCATTTATATGTTGCAAACTTTGATAGGTGTAGGACGTACCGTAAAGAAGTTAGGGCCATTTGAAGTAATATCAGTGTTTGATTTTGAATCAAGGGTAGCATAGCTTTGAGCGATAGCTTAAATTGACAAGAGGCTCGAGTACTTTATTATTACAAAATTTCAAGGTTTTATGACGCTCCAGTAAAAAGTTACAAGCATTTGTATGTTGCAAACTTTGATAGGTGTAGGAAGTACCGTATAGAAGTTCGGGCCATTTGAAGTAATATCAGTGTTTGATTTGGGAATCAAGGGTAGCATAGCTTTGAGCGATAGCTTAAATTGACAAGAGGCTCGAGTACTTTATTATTACAAAATTTCAAGGTTTTATGACGCTATAGTAAAAAGATACAAGCATTTGTATGTTGCAAACTTTGATAGGTGTAGGACGTACCGTATAGAAGTTAGGGCCATTTGAAGTTTTATCAGTGTTTGATTTGGGACTCAAGGGTAGCATAGCTCTCAGCGATAGCTTAAATTGACAAGAGGCTCGAGTACTTTATTGTAACAAAATTTCAAGATTTTATGACGCTCCAGTAAGAAGTAACAAGGATTTGTATGTTGCAAACTTTGATAAGTGTTGGACATACCGTATAGAAGTTAGGGCCATTTGAAGTTTTATCAGTGTTTGATTTGGGACTCAAGGGTTGCATAGCTTTGAGCGACAGCTTAAATTGACAAGAGGCTCGAGTACTTTATTGTTACAAAATTTCAAGGTTTTATGACGCTCCATTAAAAAGTTACAAGCATTTGTATGTTGCAAACTTTGATAGGTGTAGAACGTACCGTATAGAAGTTAGGGCCATTTGAAGTTTTATCAGTGTTTGATTTGGGACTCAAGGGTAGCACAGCTTTGAGCGATAGCTTAAATTGACAAGAGGCTCGAGTACTTTATTATTACAAAATTTCAAGGTTTTATGACGCTCCAGTAAAAAGTTACAAGCATTTGTATGTTGCAAACTTTGATAGCTGTAGGACGTACCGTATAGAAGTTAGGGCCATTTGAAGTACTCTCAGTGTTTGATTTGGGAATCAATGGTAGCATAGCTTTGAGCGATAGCTAAAATTGACAAGAGGCTCGAGTACTTTATTGTTACAAAATGTCAAGGTTTTATGACGCTATAGTAAAAAGTTACAAGCATTTGTATGTTGCAAACTTTGATAGGTGTAGGACGTACCGTAAAGAAGTTAGGGCCATTTGAAGTAATATCAGTGTTTGATTTGGGAATCAAGGGTAGCATAGCTTTGAGCGATAGCTTAAATTGACAAGAGGCTCGAGTACTTTATTATTACAAAATTTCAAGGTTTTATGACGCTCCAGTAAAAAGTTACAAGCATTTGTATGTTGCAAACTTTGATAGGTGTAGGAAGTACCGTATAGAAGTTAGGGCCATTTGAAGTAATATCAGTGTTTGATTTGGGAATCAAGGGTAGCATAGCTTTGAGCGATAACTTAAATTGACAAGAGACTCGAGTACTTTATTGTTACAAAATTTCAAGGTTTTATGACGCTATAGTAAAAAGATACAAGCATTTGTATGTTGCAAACTTTGATAGGTGTAGGACGTACCGTATAGAAGTTAGGGCCATTTGAAGTTTTATCAGTGTTTGATTTGGGACTCAAGGGTAGCATAGCTTTGAGCGATAGCTTAAATTGACAAGAGGCTCGAGTACTTTATTGTTACAAAATTTCAAGGTTTTATGACGCTCCAGTAATAAGTAACAAGCATTTGTATGTTGCAAACTTTGATAAGTGTTGGACATACCGTATAGAAGTTAGGGCCATTTGAAGTTTTATCAGTGTTTGATTTGGGACTCAAGGGTTGCACAGCTTTGAGCGACAGCTTAAATTGACAAGAGGCTCGAGTACTTTATTGTTACAAAATTTCAAGGTTTTATGACGCTCCAGTAAAAAGTTACAAGCATTTGTATGTTGCAAACTTTGATAGGTATAGGACGTACCGTATAGAAGTTAGGGCCATTTGAAGTAATATCAGTGTTTGATTTGGGAATCAAGGGTAGCATAGCTTTGAGCGATAGCTTAAATTGACAAGAGGCTCGAGTACTTTATTGTTACAAAATTTCAAGGTTTTATGACGCTCCAGTAATAAGTAACAAGCATTTGTATGTTGCAAACTTTGATAAGTGTTGGACATACCGTATAGAAGTTAGGGCCATTTGAAGTTTTATCAGTGTTTGATTTGGGACTCAAGGGTTGCATAGCTTTCAGCGACAGCTTAAATTGACAAGAGGCTCGAGTACTTTATTGTTACAAAATTTCAAGGTTTTATGACGCTCCAGTAAAAAGTTACAAGCATTTGTATGTTGCAAACTTTGATAGGTGTAGAACGTACCGTATAGAAGTTAGGGCCATTTGAAGTTTTATCAGTGTTTGATTTGGGACTCAAGGGTAGCACAGCTTTGAGCGATAGCTTAAATTGACAAGAGGCTCGAGTACTTTATTATTACAAAATTTCAAGGTTTTATGACGCTCCAGTAAAAAGTTACAAGCATTTGTATGTTGCAAACTTTGATAGGTGTTGGACATACCGTATAGAAGTTAGGGCCATTTGAAGTTTTATCAGTGTTTGATTTGGGACTCAAGGGTTGCATAGCTTTCAGCGACAGCTTAAATTGACAAGAGGCTCGAGTACTTTATTGTTACAAAATTTCAAGGTTTTATGACGCTCCAGTAAAAAGTTACAAGCATTTGTATGTTGCAAACTTTGATAGGTGTAGAACGGACCGTATAGAAGTTAGGGCCATTTGAAGGTTTATCAGTGTTTGATTTGGGACTCAAGGGTAGCATAGCTTTGAGCGATATCTTAAATTGACAAGAGGCTCGAGTACTTTATTGTTACAAAATTTCAAGGTTTTATGACGCTCCAGTAAAAAGTAACAAGCATTTGTATGTTGCAAACTTTGATAGGTGTAGGACGTACCGTATAAAAGTTAGGGCCATTTGAAGTTTTATCAGTGTTTGATTTGGGAATCAAGGGTAGCATAGCTTTGAGCGATAGTTTAAATTGACAAGAGGCTCGAGTACTTTATTGTTACAAAATTTCAAGGTTTTATAACGCTCCAGTAAAAAGTTACAAGCATTTGTATGTTGCAAACTTTGAGAGGTATAGGACGTACCGTATAGAAGTTAGGGCCATTTGAAGTAATATCAGTGTTTGATTTGGGAATCAAGGGTAGCATAGCTTTGAGCGATAGCTTAAATTGACAAGAGGCTCGAGTACTTTATTGTTACAAAATTTCAAGGTTTTATGACGCTATAGTAAAAAGATACAAGCATTTGTATGTTGCAAACTTTGATAGTTGTAGGACGTACCGTATAGAAGTTAGGGCCATTTGAAGTTTTATCAGTGTTTGATTTGGGACTCAAGGGTAGCATAGCTTTGAGCGATAGCTTAAATTGACAAGAGGCTCGAGTACTTTATTGTTACAAAATTTCAAGGTTTTATGACGCTCCAGTAATAAGTAACAAGCATTTGTATGTTGCAAACTTTGATAAGTGTTGGACATACCGTATAGAAGTTAGGGCCATTTGAAGTTTTATCAGTGTTTGATTTGGGACTCAAGGGTTGCATAGCTTTGAGCGACAGCTTAAATTGACAAGAGGCTCGAGTACTTTATTGTTACAAAATTTCAAGGTTTTATGACGCTCCAGTAAAAAGTTACAAGCATTTGTATGTTGCAAACTTTGATAGGTGTAGAACGTACCGTATAGAAGTTAGGGCCATTTGAAGGTTTATCAGTGTTTGATTTGGGACTCAAGGGTAGCATAGCTTTGAGCGATAGCTTAAATTGACAAGAGGCTCGAGTACTTTATTGTTACAAAATTTCAAGGTTTTATGACGCTCCAGTAAAAAGTAACAAGCATTTGTATGTTGCAAACTTTGATAGGTGTAGGACGTACCATATAGAAGTTAGGGCCATTTGAAGTTTTATCAGTGTTTGATTTGGGAATCAAGGGTAGCATAGCTTTGAGCGATAGTTTAAATTGACAAGAGGCTCGAGTACTTTATTGTTACAAAATTTCAAGGTTTTATGACGCTCCAGTAAAAAGTTACAAGCATTTGTATGTTGCAAACTTTGATAGGTATAGGACGTACCGTATAGAAGTTAGGGCCATTTGAAGTAATATCAGTGTTTGATTTGGGAATCAAGGGTAGCATAGCTTTGAGCGATAGCTTAAATTGACAAGAGGCTCGAGTACTTTATTGTTACAAAATTTCAAGGTTTTATGACGCTCCAGTAATAAGTAACAAGCATTTGTATGTTGCAAACTTTGATAAGTGTTGGACATACCGTATAGAAGTTAGGGCCATTTGAAGTTTTATCAGTGTTTGATTTGGGACTCAAGGGTTGCATAGCTTTCAGCGACAGCTTAAATTGACAAGAGGCTCGAGTACTTTATTGTTACAAAATTTCAAGGTTTTATGACGCTCCAGTAAAAAGTTACAAGCATTTGTATGTTGCAAACTTTGATAGGTGTAGAACGTACCGTATAGAAGTTAGGGCCATTTGAAGTTTTATCAGTGTTTGATTTGGGACTCAAGGGTAGCACAGCTTTGAGCGATAGCTTAAATTGACAAGAGGCTCGAGTACTTTATTATTACAAAATTTCAAGGTTTTATGACGCTCCAGTAAAAAGTTACAAGCATTTGTATGTTGCAAACTTTGATAGGTGTAGGACGTACCGTATAGAAGTTAGGGCCATTTGAAGTACTATCAGTGTTTGATTTGGGAATCAATGGTAGCATAGCTTTGAGCGATAGCTAAAATTGACAAGAGGCTCGAGTACTTTATTGTTACAAAATGTCAAGGTTTTATGACGCTATAGTAAAAAGTTACAAGCATTTATATGTTGCAAACTTTGATAGGTGTAGGACGTACCGTAAAGAAGTTAGGGCCATTTGAAGTAATATCAGTGTTTGATTTTGAATCAAGGGTAGCATAGCTTTGAGCGATAGCTTAAATTGACAAGAGGCTCGAGTACTTTATTATTACAAAATTTCAAGGTTTTATGACGCTCCAGTAAAAAGTTACAAGCATTTGTATGTTGCAAACTTTGATAGGTGTAGGAAGTACCGTATAGAAGTTCGGGCCATTTGAAGTAATATCAGTGTTTGATTTGGGAATCAAGGGTAGCATAGCTTTGAGCGATAGCTTAAATTGACAAGAGGCTCGAGTACTTTATTATTACAAAATTTCAAGGTTTTATGACGCTATAGTAAAAAGATACAAGCATTTGTATGTTGCAAACTTTGATAGGTGTAGGACGTACCGTATAGAAGTTAGGGCCATTTGAAGTTTTATCAGTGTTTGATTTGGGACTCAAGGGTAGCATAGCTTTGAGCGATAGCTTAAATTGACAAGAGGCTCGAGTACTTTATTGTTACAAAATTTCAAGGTTTTATGACGCTCCAGTAATAAGTAACAAGCATTTGTATGTTGCAAACTTTGATAAGTGTTGGACGTACCGTATAGAAGTTAGGGCCATTTGAAGTTTTATCAGTGTTTGATTTGGGACTCAAGGGTAGCATAGCTTTGAGCGATAGCTTAAATTGACAAGAGGCTCGAGTACTTTATTGTTGCAAAATTTCAAGGTTTTATGACGCTCCAGTAAAAAGTTACAAGCATTTGTATGTTGCAAACTTTGATAGGTGTAGGACGTACCGTATAGAAGTTAGGGCCATTTGAAGTTTTATCAGTGTTTGATTTGGGAATCAAGGGTAGCATAGCTTTGAGCGATAGTTTAAATTGACAAGAGGCTCGAGTACTTTATTGTTACAAAATTTCAAGGTTTTATGACGCTCCAGTAAAAAGTTACAAGCATTTGTATGTTGCAAACTTTGATAGGTGTAGAATGTACCGTATAGAAGTTAGGGCCATTTGAAGTTTTATCAGTGTTTGATTTGGAACTGAAGGGTAGCATAGCTTTGACCGATAGCTTAAATTGACAAGAGGCTCGAGTACTTTATTGTTACAAAATTTCAAGGTTTTATGGCGCTCCAGTAAAAAGTTACAAGCATTTGTATGTTGCAAACTTTGATAGGTGTAGGACGTACCGTATAGAAGTTAGGGCCATTTGAAGTTTTATCAGTGTTTCACTTGGGACTCCAGTGTAGCATAGCTTTGAGCGATAACTTAAATTGACAAGAGGCTCGAGTACTTTATTGTTACAATATTTCAAGGTTTTATGACGCTCCAGTAAGAAGTTACAAGCATTTGTATGTTGCAAACATTGATAAGTGTTGGACATACCGTATAGAAGTTAGGGCCATTTGAAGTTTTATCAGTGTTTGATTTGGGACTCAAGGGTTGCATAGCTTTGAGCGACAGCTTAAATTGACAAGAGGCTCGAGTACTTTATTGTTACAAAGTTTCAAGGTTTTATCACGCTCCAGTAAAAAGTTACAAGCATTTGTATGTTGCAAACTTTGATAGGTGTAGAACGAACCGTATAGAAGTTAGGGCCATTTGAAGTTTTATCAGTGTTTGACTTGGGACTCAAGGGTAGCATAGCTTTGAGCGATAGCTTAAATTGACAAGAGGCTCGAGTACTTTATTGTTACAAAATTTCAAGGTTTTATGACGCTCCAGTAAAAAGTTACAAGCATTTGTATGTTGCAAACTTTGATAGGTGTAGGACGTACCGTATAGAAGTTAGGGCCAGTTGAAGTTTTATCAGTGTTTGATTTCGGACTAGCTTTGAGCGAAAGCTTAAATTGACAAGAGGCTCGAGTACTTTATTGTTACAAAATGTCAAGGTTTTATGACGCTATAGTAAAAAGTTACAAGCATATGTATGTTGCAAACTTTGATAGGTGTAGGACGTACCGTAAAGAAGTTAGGGCCATTTGAAGTAATATCAGTGTTTGATTTGGTAATCAAGGGTAGCATAGCTTTGAGCGATAGCTTAAAATGACAAGAGTCTCGAGTACTTTATTATTACAAAATATCAAGGTTTTATGACGCTCCAGTAAAAAGTTACAAGCATTTGTATGTTGCAAACTTTGATAGGTGTAGGACGTACCGTATAGAAGTTATTGCCATTTGAAGTAATATCAGTGTTTGATTTGGGAATCAAGGGTAGCATAGCTTTGAGCGATAGCTTAAATTGACAAGAGGCTCGAGTACTTTATTGTTACAAAATTTCAAGGTTTTATGACGCTATAGTAAAAAATACAAGCATTTGTATGTTGCAAACTTTGATAGGTGTAGGACGTACCGTATAGAAGTTAGGGCCATTTGAAGTTTTATCAGTGTTTGATTTGGGACTCAAGGGTAGCATAGCTTTGAGCGATAGCTTAAATTGACAAGAGGCTCGAGTACTTTATTGTTACAAAATGTCAAGGTTTTATGACGCTATAGTAAAAAGTTACAAGCATTTATATGTTGCAAACTTTGATAGGTATAGGACGTACCGTATAGAAGTTAGGGCCATTTGAAGTTTTATCAGTGTTTGATTTGGGAATCAAGGGTAGCATAGCTTTGAGCGATAGCTTAAATTGACAAGAGGCTCGAGTACTTTATTGTTACAAAATTTCAAGGTTTTATGACGCTCCAGTAATAAGTAACAAGCATTTGTATGTTGCAAACTTTGATAAGTGTTGGACATACCGTATAGAAGTTAGGGCCATTTGAAGTTTTATCAGTGTTTGATTTGGGACTCAAGGGTTGCATAGCTTTGAGCGACAGCTTAAATTGACAAGAGGCTCGAGTACTTTATTGTTGCAAAATTTCAAGGTTTTATGACGCTCCAGTAAAAAGTTACAAGCATTTGTATGTTGCAAACTTTGATAGGTGTAGAATGTACCGTATAGAAGTTAGGGCCATTTGAAGTTTTATCAGTGTTTGATTTGGAACTGAAGGGTAGCATAGCTTTGACCGATAGCTTAAATTGACAAGAGGCTCGAGTACTTTATTGTTACAATATTTCAAGGTTTTATGACGCTCCAGTAAGAAGTTACAAGCATTTGTATGTTGCAAACTTTGATAGGTGTAGGACGTACCGTATAGAAGTTAGGGCCATTTGAAGTTTTATCAGTGTTTCACTTGGGACTCCAGTGTAGCATAGCTTTGAGCGATAACTTAAATTGACAAGAGGCTCGAGTACTTTATTGTTACAATATTTCAAGGTTTTATGACGCTCCAGTAAGAAGTTACAAGCATTTGTATGTTGCAAACTTTGATAAGTGTTGGACATACCGTATAGAAGTTAGGGCCATTTGAAGTTTTATCAGTGTTTGATTTGGGACACAAGGGTTGCATAGCTTTGAGCGACAGCTTAAATTGACAAGAGGCTCGAGTACTTTATTGTTACAATATTTCAAGGTTTTATGACGCTCCAGTAAGAAGTTACAAGCATTTGTATGTTGCAAACTTTGATAAGTGTTGGACATACCGTATAGAAGTTAGGGCCATTTGAAGTTTTATCAGTGTTTGATTTGGGACACAAGGGTTGCATAGCTTTGAGCGACAGCTTAAATTGACAAGAGGCTCGAGTACTTTATTGTTACAAAATTTCAAGGTTTTATGACGCTCCAGTAAAAAGTTACAAGCATTTGTATGTTGCAAACTTTGATAGGTGTAGAACGAACCGTATAGAAGTTAGGGCCATTTGAAGTTTTATCAGTGTTTGATTTGGGACTCAAGGGTAGCACAGCTTTGAGCGATAGCTTAAATTGACAAGAGGCTCGAGTACTTTATTATTACAAAATTTCAAGGTTTTATGACGCTCCAGTAAAAAGTTACAAGCATTTGTATGTTGCAAACTTTGATAGGTGTAGAACGTACCGTATAGAAGTTAGGGCCATTTGAAGTTTTATCAGTGTTTGATTTGGAACTGAAGGGTAGCATAGCTTTGACCGATAGCTTAAATTGACAAGAGGCTCGAGTACTTTATTGTTACAAAATTTCAAGGTTTTATGGCGCTCCAGTAAAAAGTTACAAGCATTTGTATGTTGCAAACTTTGATAGGTGTAGGACGTACCGTATAGAAGTTAGGGCCATTTGAAGTTTTATCAGTGTTTCACTTGGGACTCCAGTGTAGCATAGCTTTGAGCGATAACTTAAATTGACAAGAGGCTCGAGTACTTTATTGTTACAATATTTCAAGGTTTTATGACGCTCCAGTAAGAAGTTACAAGCATTTCTATGTTGCAAACTTTGATAGGTGTAGAACGAACCGTATAGAAGTTAGGGCCATTTGAAGTTTTATCAGTGTTTGACTTGGGACTCAAGGGTAGCATAGCTTTGAGCGATAGCTTAAATTGACAAGAGGCTCGAGTACTTTATTGTTACAAAATTTCAAGGTTTTATGACGCTATAGTAAAAAGATACAAGCATTTGTATGTTGCAAACTTTGATAGGTGTAGGACGTACCGTATAGAAGTTAGGGCCATTTGAAGTTTTATCAGTGTTTGATTTGGGACTCAAGGGTAGCATAGCTTTGAGCGATAGCTTAAATTGACAAGAGGCTCGAGTACTTTATTGTTACAAAATGTCAAGGTTTTATGACGCTATAGTAAAAAGATACAAGCATTTGTATGTTGCAAACTTTGATAGGTGTAGGACGTACCGTATAGAAGTTAGGGCCATTTAAAGTAATATCAGTGTTTGATTTGGGAATCAAGGGTAGCATAGCTTTGAGCGATAGCTTAAATTGACAAGAGGCTCGAGTACTTTATTATTACAAAATTTCAAGGTTTTATGACGCTCCAGTAAAAAGTTACAAGCATTTGTATGTTGCAAACTTTGATAGGTGTAGGACGTACCGTATAGAAGTTAGGGCCATTTGAAGTTTTATCAGTGATTGATTTGGGAATCAAGGGTAGCATAGCTTTGAGCGATAGTTTAAATTGACAAGAGGCTCGAGTACTTTATTGTTACAAAATTTCAAGGTTTTATGACGCTCCAGTAAAAAGTTACAAGCATTTGTATGTTGCAAACTTTGATAGGTATAGGACGTACCGTATAGAAATTAGGGCCATTTGAAGTAATATCAGTGTTTGATTTGGGAATCAAGGGTAGCATAGCTTTGAGCGATAGCTTAAATTGACAAGAGGCTCGAGTACTTTATTGTTACAAAATTTCAAGGTTTTATGACGCTCCAGTAATAAGTAACAAGCATTTGTATGTTGCAAACTTTGATAAGTGTTGGACATACCGTATAGAAGTTAGGGCCATTTGAAGTTTTATCAGTGTTTGATTTGGGACTCAAGGGTTGCATAGCTTAGAGCGACAGCTTAAATTGACAAGAGGCTCGAGTACTTTATTGTTACAAAATTTCAAGGTTTTATGACGCTCCAGTAAAAAGTTACAAGCATTTGTATGTTGCAAACTTTGATAGGTGTAGAACGTACCGTATAGAAGTTAGGGCCATTTGAAGTTTTATCAGTGTTTGATTTGGGACTCAAGGGTAGCACAGCTTTGAGCGATAGCTTAAATTGACAAGAGGCTCGAGTACTTTATTATTACAAAATTTCAAGGTTTTATGACGCTCCAGTAAAAAGTTACAAGCATTTGTATGTTGCAAACTTTGATAGGTGTAGGACGTACCGTATAGAAGTTAGGGACATTTGAAGTACTATCAGTGTTTGATTTGGGAATCAATGGTAGCATAGCTTTGAGCGATAGCTAAAATTGACAAGAGGCTCGAGTACTTTATTGTTACAAAATGTCAAGGTTTTATGACGCTATAGTAAAAAGTTACAAGCATTTATATGTTGCAAACTTTGATAGGAGTAGGACGTACCGTAAAGAAGTTAGGGCCATTTGAAGTAATATCAGTGTTTGATTTTGAATCAAGGGTAGCATAGCTTTGAGCGATAGCTTAAATTGACAAGAGGCTCGAGTACTTTATTATTACAAAATTTCAAGGTTTTATGACGCTCCAGTAAAAAGTTACAAGCATTTGTATGTTGCAAACTTTGATAGGTGTAGGAAGTACCGTATAGAAGTTCGGGCCATTTGAAGTAATATCAGTGTTTGATTTGGGAATCAAGGGTAGCATAGCTTTGAGCGATAGCTTAAATTGACAAGAGGCTCGAGTACTTTATTGTTACAAAATTTCAAGGTTTTATGACGCTATAGTAAAAAGATACAAGCATTTGTATGTTGCAAACTTTGATAGGTGTAGGACGTACCGTATATAAGTTAGGGCCATTTGAAGTTTTATCAGTGTTTGATTTGGGACTCAAGGGTAGCATAGCTTTGAGCGATAGCTTAAATTGACAAGAGGCTCGAGTACTTTATTGTTACAAAATTTCAAGGTTTTATGACGCTCCAGTAATAAGTAACAAGCATTTGTATGTTGCAAACTTTGATAAGTGTTGGACATACCGTATAGAAGTTAGGGCCATTTGAAGTTTTATCAGTGTTTGATTTGGGACTCAAGGGTTGCATAGCTTTGAGCAACAGCTTAAATTGACAAGAGGCTTGAGTACTTTATTGTTACAAAATTTCAAGGTTTTATGACGCTCCAGTAAAAAGTTACAAGCATTTGTATGTTGCAAACTTTGATTGGTGTAGAACGTACCGTATAGAAGTTAAGGCCATTTGAAGTTTTATCAGTGTTTGATTTGGGACTCAAGGGTAGCATAGCTTTGAGCGATAGCTTAAATTGACAAGAGGCTCGAGTACTTTATTGTTGCAAAATTTCAAGGTTTTATGACGCTCCAGTAAAAAGTTACAAGCATTTGTATGTTGCAAACTTTGATAGGTGTAGGACGTACCGTATAGAAGTTAGGGCCATTTGAAGTTTTATCAGTGTTTGATTTGGGAATCAAGGGTAGCATAGCTTTGAGCGATAGTTTAAATTGACAAGAGGCTCGAGTACTTTATTGTTACAAAATTTCAAGGTTTTATGACGCTCCAGTAAAAAGTTACAAGCATTTGTATGTTGCAAACTTTGATAGGTGTAGAATGTACCGTATAGAAGTTAGAGCCATTTGAAGTTTTATCAGTGTTTGATTTGGAACTGAAGGGTAGCATAGCTTTGACCGATAGCTTAAATTGACAAGAGGCTCGAGTACTTTATTGTTGCAAAATTTCAAGGTTTTATGACGCTCCAGTAAAAAGTTACAAGCATTTGTATGTTGCAAACTTTGATAGGTGTAGGACGTACCGTATAGAAGTTAGGGCCATTTGAAGTTTTATCAGTGTTTCACTTGGGACTCCAGTGTAGCATAGCTTTGAGCGATAACTTAAATTGACAAGAGGCTCGAGTACTTTATTGTTACAATATTTCAAGGTTTTATGACGCTCCAGTAAGAAGTTACAAGCATTTGTATGTTGCAAACTTTGATAAGTGTGGACATACCGTATAGAAGTTAGGGCCATTTGAAGTTTTATCAGTGTTTGATTTGGGACTCAAGGGTTGCATAGCTTTGAGCGACAGCTTAAATTGACAAGAGGCTCGAGTACTTTATTGTTACAAAGTTTCAAGGTTTTATCACGCTCCAGTAAAAAGTTACAAGCATTTGTATGTTGCAAACTTTGATAGGTGTAGAACGAACCGTATAGAAGTTAGGGCCATTTGAAGTTTTATCAGTGTTTGACTTGGGACTCAAGGGTAGCATAGATTTGAGCGATAGCTTAAATTGACAAGAGGCTCGAGTACTTTATTGTTACAAAATTTCAAGGTTTTATGACGCTATAGTAAAAAGATACAAGCATTTGTATGTTGCAAACTTTGATAGGTGTAGGACGTACCGTATAGAAGTTAGGGCCATTTGAAGTTTTATCAGTGTTTGATTTGGGACTCAAGGGTAGCATAGCTTTGAGCGATAGCTTAAATTGACAAGAGGCTCGAGTACTTTATTGTTACAAAATGTCAAGGTTTTATGACGCTATAGTAAAAAGATACAAGCATTTGTATGTTGCAAACTTTGATAGGTGTAGGACGTACCGTATAGAAGTTAGGGCCATTTAAAGTAATATCAGTGTTTGATTTGGGAATCAAGGGTAGCATAGCTTTGAGCGATAGCTTAAATTGACAAGAGGCTCGAGTACTTTATTATTACAAAATTTCAAGGTTTTATGACGCTCCAGTAAAAAGTTACAAGCATTTGTATGTTGCAAACTTTGATAGGTGTAGGACGTACCGTATAGAAGTTAGGGCCATTTGAAGTACTATCAGTGTTTGATTTGGGAATCAATGGTAGCATAGCTTTGAGCGATAGCTAAAATTGACAAGAGGCTCGAGTACTTTATTGTTACAAAATGTCAAGGTTTTATGACGCTATAGTAAAAAGTTACAAGCATTTATATGTTGCAAACTTTGATAGGTGTAGGACGTACCGTAAAGAAGTTAGGGCCATTTGAAGTAATATCAGTGTTTGATTTTGAATCAAGGGTAGCATAGCTTTGAGCGATAGCTTAAATTGACAAGAGGCTCGAGTACTTTATTATTACAAAATTTCAAGGTTTTATGACGCTCCAGTAAAAAGTTACAATCATTTGTATGTTGCAAACTTTGATAGGTGTAGGAAGTACCGTATAGAAGTTAGGGCCATTTGAAGTAATATCAGTGTTTGATTTGGGAATCAAGGGTAGCATAGCTTTGAGCGATAGCTTAAAGTGACAAGAGGCTCGAGTACTTTATTGTTACAAAATTTCAAGGTTTTATGACGCTATAGTAAAAAGATACAAGCATTTGTATGTTGCAAACTTTGATAGGTGTAGGAAGTACCGTATAGAAGTTAGGGCCATTTGAAGTTTTATCAGTGTTTGATTTGGGACTCAAGGGTAGCATAGCTTTGAGCGATAGCTTAAATTGACAAGAGGATCGAGTACTTTATTGTTACAAAATTTCAAGGTTTTATGACGCTCCAGTAATAAGTAACAAGCATTTGTATGTTGCAAACTTTGATAAGTGTTGGACATACCGTATAGAAGATAGGGCCATTTGAAGTTTTATCAGTGTTTGATTTGGGACTCAAGGGTTGCATAGCTTTGAGCGACAGCTTAAATTGACAAGAGGCTCGAGTACTTTATTGTTTCAAAATTTCAAGGTTTTATGACGCTCCAGTAAAAAGTTACAAGCATTTGTATGTTGCAAACTTTGATAGGTGTAGGACGTACCGTATAGAAGTTAGGGCCATTTGAAGTACTATCAGTGTTTGATTTGGGAATCAATGGTAGCATAGCTTTGAGCGATAGCTAAAATTGACAAGAGTCTCGAGTACTTTATTGTTACAAAATGTCAAGGTTTTATGACGCTATAGTAAAAAGTTACAAGCATTTATATGTTGCAAACTTTGATAGGTGTAGGACGTACCGTAAAGAAGTTAGGGCCATTTGAAGTAATATCAGTGTTTGATTTTGAATCAAGGGTAGCATAGCTTTGAGCGATAGCTTAAATTGACAAGAGGCTCGAGTACTTTATTATTACAAAATTTCAAGGTTTTATGACGCTCCAGTAAAAAGTTACAAGCATTTGTATGTTGCAAACTTTGATAGGTGTAGGAAGTACCGTATAGAAGTTAGGGCCATTTGAAGTAATATCAGTGTTTGATTTGGGAATCAAGGGTAGCATAGCTTTGAGCGATAGCTTAAATTGACAAGAGGCTCGAGTACTTTATTGTTACAAAATTTCAAGGTTTTATGACGCTATAGTAAAAAGATACAAGCATTTGTATGTTGCAAACTTTGATAGGTGTAGGACGTACCGTATAGAAGTTAGGGCCATTTGAAGTTTTATCAGTGTTTCACTTGGGACTCCAGTGTAGCATAGCTTTGAGCGATAACTTAAATTGACAAGAGGCTCGAGTACTTTATTGTTACAATATTTCAAGATTTTATGACGCTCCAGTAAGAAGTTACAAGCATTTGTATGTTGCAAACTTTGATAAGTGTTGGACATACCGTATAGAAGTTAGGGCCATTTGAAGTTTTATCAGTGTTTGATTTGGGACTCAAGGGTTGCATAGCTTTGAGCGACAGCTTAAATTGACAAGAGGCTCGAGTACTTTATTGTTACAAAGTTTCAAGGTTTTATCACGCTCCAGTAAAAAGTTACAAGCATTTGTATGTTGCAAACTTTGATAGGTGTAGAACGAACCGTATAGAAGTTAGGGCCATTTGAAGTTTTATCAGTGTTTGACTTGGGACTCAAGGGTAGCATAGCTTTGAGCGATAGCTTAAATTGACAAGAGGCTCGAGTACTTTATTGTTACAAAATTTCAAGGTTTTATGACGCTAAAGTAAAAAGATACAAGCATTTGTATGTTGCAAACTTTGATAGGTGTAGGACGTACCGTATAGAAGTTAGGGCCATTTGAAGTTTTATCAGTGTTTGATTTGGGACTCAAGGGTAGCATAGCTTTGAGCGATAGCTTAAATTGACAAGAGGCTCGAGTACTTTATTGTTACAAAATGTCAAGGTTTTATGACGCTATAGTAAAAAGATACAAGCATTTGTATGTTGCAAACTTTGATAGGTGTAGGACGTACCGTATAGAAGTTAGGGCCATTTAAAGTAATATCAGTGTTTGATTTGGGAATCAAGGGTAGCATAGCTTTGAGCGATAGCTTAAATTGACAAGAGGCTCGAGTACTTTATTATTACAAAATTTCAAGGTTTTATGACGCTCCAGTAAAAAGTTACAAGCATTTGTATGTTGCAAACTTTGATAGGTGTAGGACGTACCGTATAGAAGTTAGGGCCATTTGAAGTACTATCAGTGTTTGATTTGGGAATCAATGGTAGCATAGCTTTGAGCGATAGCTAAAATTGACAAGAGGCTCGAGTACTTTATTGTTACAAAATGTCAAGGTTTTATGACGCTATAGTAAAAAGTTACAAGCATTTATATGTTGCAAACTTTGATAGGTGTAGGACGTACCGTAAAGAAGTTAGGGCCATTTGAAGTAATATCAGTGTTTGATTTTGAATCAAGGGTAGCATAGCTTTGAGCGATAGCTTAAATTGACAAGAGGCTCGAGTACTTTATTATTACAAAATTTCAAGGTTTTATGACGCTCCAGTAAAAAGTTACAAGCATTTGTATGTTGCAAACTTTGATAGGTGTAGGAAGTACCGTATAGAAGTTAGGGCCATTTGAAGTAATATCAGTGTTTGATTTGGGAATCAAGGGTAGCATAGCTTTGAGCGATAGCTTAAATTGACAAGAGGCTCGAGTACTTTATTGTTACAAAATTTCAAGGTTTTATGACGCTATAGTAAAAAGATACAAGCATTTGTATGTTGCAAACTTTGATAGGTGTAGGACGTACCGTATAGAAGTTAGGGCCATTTGAAGTTTTATCAGTGTTTGATTTGGGACTCAAGGGTAGCATAGCTTTGAGCGATAGCTTAAATTGAAAAGAGGATCGAGTACTTTATTGTTACAAAATTTCAAGGTTTTATGACGCTCCAGTAATAAGTAACAAGCATTTGTATGTTGCAAACTTTGATAAGTGTTGGACATACCGTATAGAAGTTAGGGCCATTTGAAGTTTTATCAGTGTTTGATTTGGGACTCAAGGGTTGCATAGCTTTGAGCGACAGCTTAAATTGACAAGAGGCTCGAGTACTTTATTGTTACAAAATTTCAAGGTTTTATGACGCTCCAGTAAAAAGTTACAAGCATTTGTATGTTGCAAACTTTGATTGGTGTAGAACGTACCGTATAGAAGTTAGGGCCATTTGAAGTTTTATCAGTGTTTGATTTTTGACTCAAGGGTAGCATAGCTTTGAGCGATAGCTTAAATTGACAAGAGGCTCGAGTACTTTATTGTTGCAAAATTTCAAGGTTTTATGACGCTCCATAAAAAGTTACAAGCATTTGTATGTTGCAAACTTTGATAGGTGTAGAATGTACCGTATAGAAGTTAGGGCCATTTGAAGTTTTATCAGTGTTTGATTTGGAACTGAAGGGTAGCATAGCTTTGACCGATAGCTTAAATTGACAAGAGGCTCGAGTACTTTATTGTTACAAAATTTCAAGGTTTTATGGCGCTCCAGTAAAAAGTTACAAGCATTTGTATGTTGCAAACTTTGATAGGTGTAGGACGTACCGTATAGAAGTTAGGGCCATTTGAAGTTTTATCAGTGTTTCACTTGGGACTCCAGTGTAGCATAGCTTTGAGCGATAACTTAAATTGACAAGAGGCTCGAGTACTTTATTGTTACAAAATTTCAAGGTTTTATGACGCTCCAGTAAGAAGTTACAAGCATTTGTATGTTGCAAACTTTGATAAGTGTTGGACATACCGTATAGAAGTTAGGGCCATTTGAAGTTTTATCAGTGTTTGATTTGGGACTCAAGGGTTGCATAGCTTTGAGCGACAGCTTAAATTGACAAGAGGCTCGAGTACTTTATTGTTACAAAGTTTCAAGGTTTTATCACGCTCCAGTAAAAAGTTACAAGCATTTGTATGTTGCAAACTTTGATAGGTGTAGAACGAACCGTATATAAGTTAGGGCCAATTGAAGTTTTATCAGTGTTTGACTTGGGACTCAAGGGTAGCATAGCTTTGAGCGATAGCTTAAATTGACAAGAGGCTCGAGTACTTTATTGTTACAAAATTTCAAGGTTTTATGACGCTCCAGTAAAAATTTACAAGCATTTGTATGTTGCAAACTTTGATAGGTGTAGGACGTACCGTATAGAAGTTAGGGCCAGTTGAAGTTTTATCAGTGTTTGATTTCGGAATCAGGGGTAGCATAGCTTTGAGCGATAGCTTAAATTGACAAGAGGCTCGAGTACTTTATTGTTACAAAATGTCAAGGTTTTATGACGCTATAGTAAAAAGTTACAAGCATTTGTATGTTGCAAACTTTGATAGGTGTAGGACGTACCGTAAAGAAGTTAGGGCCATTTGAAGTAATATCAGTGTTTGATTTGGGAATCAAGGGTAGCATAGCTTTGAGCGATAGCTTAAATTGACAAGAGGCTCGAGTACTTTATTATTACAAAATTTCAAGGTTTTATGACGCTCCAGTAAAAAGTTACAAGCATTTGTATGTTGCAAACTTTGATAGGTGTAGGACGTACCGTATAGAAGTTAGGGCCATTTGAAGTAATATCAGTGTTTGATTTGGGAATCAAGGGTAGCATAGCTTTGAGCGATAGCTTAAATTGACAAGAGGCTCGAGTACTTTATTGTTACAAAATTTCAAGGTTTTATGACGCTATAGTAAAAAGATACAAGCATTTGTATGTTGCAAACTTTGATAGGTGTAGGACGTACCGTATAGAAGTTAGGGCCATTTGAAGTTTTATCAGTGTTTGATTTGGGACTCAAGGGTAGCATAGCTTTGAGCGATAGCTTAAATTGACAAGAGGCTCGAGTACTTTATTGTTACAAAATTTCAAGGTTTTATGACGCTCCAGTAATAAGTAACAAGCATTTGTATGTTGCAAACTTTGATAAGTGTTGGACATACCGTATAGAAGTTAGGGCCATTTGAAGTTTTATCAGTGTTTGATTTGGGACTCAAGGGTTGCATAGCTTTGAGCGACAGCTTAAATTTACAAGAGGCTCGAGTACTTTATTGTTACAAAATTTCAAGGTTTTATGACGCTCCAGTAAAAAGTTACAAGCATTTGTATGTTGCAAACTTTGATTGGTGTAGAACGTACCGTATAGAAGTTAGGGCCATTTGAAGTTTTATCAGTGTTTGATTTTTGACTCAAGGGTAGCATAGCTTTGAGCGATAGCTTAAATTGACAAGAGGCTCGAGTACTTTATTGTTGCAAAATTTCAAGGTTTTATGACGCTCCATAAAAAGTTACAAGCATTTGTATGTTGCAAACTTTGATAGGTGTAGAATGTACCGTATAGAAGTTAGGGCCATTTGAAGTTTTATCAGTGTTTGATTTGGGACTAGCTTTGAGCGAAAGCTTAAATTGACAAGTGGCTCGAGTACTTTATTGTTACAAAATGTCAAGGTTTTATGACGCTATAGTAAAAAGTTACAAGCATTTGTATGTTGCAAACTTTGATAGGTGTAGGACGTACCGTAAAGAAGTTAGGGCCATTTGAAGTAATATCAGTGTTTGATTTGGGAAACAAGGGTAGCATAGCTTTGAGCGATAGCTTAAATTGACAAAAGGCTCGAGTACTTTATTGTTACAAAATTTCAAGGTTTTATGACGCTCCAGTAAAAAGTTACAAGCATTTGTATGTTGCAAACTTTGATAGGTGTAGGACGTACCGTATAGAAGTTAGGGCCATTTGAAGTACTATCAGTGTTTGATTTGGGAATCAATGGTAGCATAGCTTTGAGCGATAGCTTAAGTTGACAAGAGGCTCGAGTACTTTATTATTACAAAATTTCAAGGTTTTATGACGTATGACGTATGACGTAAAATTTCAAGGTTTTATCCAGTAAAAAGTTACAAGCATTTGTATGTTGCAAACTTTGATAGGTGTAGGACGTACCGTATAGAAGTTAGGGCCATTTGAAGTTTTATCAGTGTTTGATTTGGGACTCAAGGGTAGCATAGCTTTGAGCGATAGCTTAAATTGACACGAGGCTCGAGTACTTTATTGTTACAAAATTTCAAGGTTTTATGACGCTCCAGTAAAAAGTTACAAGCATTTGTATGTTGCAAACTTTGATAGGTGTAGAATGTACCGTATAGAAGTTAGGGCCATTTGAAGTTTTATCAGTGTTTGATTTGGAACTGAAGGGTAGCATAGCTTTGACCGATAGCTTAAATTGACAAGAGGCTCGAGTACTTTATTGTTACAAAATTTCAAGGTTTTATGACGCTCCAGTAAAAAGTTACAAGCATTTGTATGTTGCAAACTTTGATAGGTGTAGGACGTACCGTATAGAATTTAGGGCCATTTGAAGTTTTATCAGTGTTTCACTTGGGACTCCAGTGTAGCATAGCTTTGAGCGATAACTTAAATTGACAAGAGGCTCGAGTACTTTATTGTTACAAAATTTCAAGGTTTTATGACGCTCCAGTAAGAAGTTACAAGCATTTGTATGTTGCAAACTTTGATAAGTGTTGGACATACCGTATAGAAGTTAGGGCCATTTGAAGTTTTATCAGTGTTTGATTTGGGACTCAAGGGTTGCATAGCTTTGAGCGACAGCTTAAATTGACAAGAGGCTCGAGTACTTTATTGTTACAAAGTTTCAAGGTTTTATCACGCTCCAGTAAAAAGTTACAAGCATTTGTATCTTGCAAACTTTGATAGGTGTTGGACGTACCGTATAGAAGTTAGGGCCATTTGAAGTTTTATCAGTGTTTGACTTGGGGCTCCAGGGTAGCATAGATTTGAGCGATAGCTTAAATTGACAAGAGGCTCGAGCACTTTATTGTTACAAAATTTCAAGGTTTTATGACGCTCCAGTAAAAAGTTACAAGCATTTGTATGTTGCAAACTTTGATAGGTGTAGGACGTACCGTATAGAAGTTAGGACCATTTGAAGTTTTATCAGTTTTTGATTTGGGACTCAAGGGTAGCATAGCTTTGAGCTCTAGCTTAAATTGACAAGAGGCTCGACTTCTTTATTGTTACAAAATTTCAAGCATTTGTATATTGCAAACTTTGATAGGTGTAGGACGTACCGTATAGCAGTTGGGGCCATTTGAAGTTTTATCAGTGTTTGATTTGGGACTCAAGGGTAGCATAGCTTTGAGCGATAGCTTAAATTAACAAGAGGCTCGAGTACTTTATTGTTACAACATTTCACGGTTTTATGACGCTCCAGTAAAAAGTTACAAGCATTTGTATGTTGCAAACTTTGATAGGTGGTGGACGTACCGTATAAAAGTTAGGGCCATTTGAAGTTTTATAAGTTTTTGATTTGAGACTCAAGGGTAGCATAGCTTTGAGCGATAGCTTAAATTGACAAGAGGCTCGAGTACTTTATTGTTACAAAATTTCAAGGTTTTATTACGCTCCAGTAAAAAGTTACAAGCATTTGTATGTTGCACACTTTGATAGGTGTAGGACGTACCGTATAGAAGTTAGGACCATTTGAAGTTTTATCAGTGTTTGATTTGGGAATCAAGGGTAGAATAGCTTTGAGCGATAGCTTAAATTGACAAGAGGCTCGAGTACTTTATTGTTACAAAATTTCAAGGTTTTATTATGCTCCAGTAAAAAGTTATAAGCATTTGTATGTTGCAAACTTTGATAGGTGTAGGACGTACCGTATAGAAGTTAGGGCCATTTGAAGTAATATCAGTGTTTGATTTGGGAATCAAGGGTAGCATAGCTTTGAGCGATAGCTTAAATTGACAAGAGGCTCGAGTACTTTATTGTTACAAAATTTCAAGGTTTTATGACGCTATAGTAAAAAGTTACAAGCATTTGTATCTTGCAAACTTTGATAGGTGTAGGACGTACCGTATAGAAGTTAGGGCCATTTGAAGTAATATCAGTGTTTGATTTGGGAATCAAGGGTAGCATAGCTTTGAGCAATAGCTTAAATTGACAAGAGGCTCGAGTACTTTATTATTACAAAATTTCAAGGTTTTATGACGCTCCAGTAAAAAGTTACAAGCATTTGTATGTTGCAAACTTTGATAGGTGTAGGACGTACAGTATAGAAGTTAGGGCCATTTGAAGTTTTATCAGTTTTTGATTTGGCACTCAAGGGTAGCATAGCTTTGAGCGATAGCTTAAATTGACAAGAGGCTCGAGTACTTTATTGTTACAAAATGTCAAGGTTTTATGACGCTATAGTAAAAAGTTACAAGCATTTGTATGTTGCAAACTTTGATAGGTGTAGGACGTACCGTAAAGAAGTTAGGGCCATTTGAAGTAATATCAGTGTTTGATTTGGGAATCAAGGGTCGCATAGCTTTGAGCGATAGCTTAAATTGACAAGAGGCTCGAGTACTTTATTATTACAAAATTTCAAGGTTTTATGACGCTCCAGTAAAAAGTTACAAGCATTTGTATGTTGCAAACTTTGATAGGTGTAGGACGTACCGTATAGAAGTTAGGGCCATTTGAAGTTTTATCAGTGTTTGATTTGGGACTCAAGGGTAGCATAGCTTTGAGCGATAGCTTAAATTGACAAGAGGCTCGAGTACTTTATTGTTACAAAATTTCAAGGTTTTATGACGCTCCAGTAATAAGTAACAAGCATTTGTATGTTGCAAACTTTGATAAGTGTTGGACATACCGTATAGAAGTTAGAGCCATTTGAAGTTTTATCAGTGTTTGATTTGGGACTCAAGGGTTGCATAGCTTTGAGCGACAGCTTAAATTGACAAGAGGCTCGAGTACTTTATTGTTACAAAATTTCAAGGTTTTATGACTCTCCAGTAAAAAGTTACAAGCATTTGTATGTTGCAAACTTTGATAGGTGTAGAACGTACCGTATAGAAGTTAGGGACATTTGAAGTTTTATCAGTGTTTGATTTGGGACTCAAGGGTAGCACAGCTTTGAGCGATAGCTTACATTGACAAGAGGCTCGAGTACTTTATTATTACAAAATTTCAAGGTTTTATGACGCTCCAGTAAAAAGTTACAAGCATTTGTATGTTGCAAACTTTGAAAGGTGTAGAACGTACCGTATAGAAGTTAGGGCCATTTGAAGTTTTATCAGTTTTTGATTTGGGACTCAAGGGTAGCATAGCTTTGAGCTCTAGCTTAAATTGACAAGAGGCTCGACTTCTTTATTGTTACAAAATTTCAAGCATTTGTATATTGCAAACTTTGATAGGTGTAGGACGTACCGTATAGCAGTTGGGGCCATTTGAAGTTTTATCAGTGTTTGATTTGGGACTCAAGGGTAGCATAGCTTTGAGCGATAGCTTAAATTGACAAGAGGCTCGAGTACTTTATTGTTACAACATTTCACGGTTTTATGACGCTCCAGTAAAAAGTTACAAGCATTTGTATGTTGCAAACTGTGATAGGTGGTGGACGTACCGTATAAAAGTTAGGGCCATTTGAAGTTTTATCAGTTTTTGATTTGAAACTCAAGGGTAGCATAGCTTTGAGCGATAGCTTAAATTGACAAGAGGCTCGAGTACTTTATTGTTACAAAATTTCAAGGTTTTATTATGCTCCAGTAAAAAGTTACAAGCATTTGTATGTTGCACACTTTGATAGGTGTAGGACGTACCGTATAGAAGTTAGGACCATTTGAAGTTTTATCAGTGTTTGATTTGGGAATCAAGGGTAGAATAGCTTTGAGTGATAGCTTAAATTGACAAGAGGCTCGAGTACTTTATTGTTACAAAATTTCAAGGTTTTATTATGCTCCAGTAAAAAGTTATAAGCATTTGTATGTTGCAAACTTTGATAGGTGTAGAACGTACCGTAGAGAAGTTAGGGCCATTTGAAGTAATATCAGTGTTTGATTTGGGAATCAAGGGTAGCATAGCTTTGAGCGATAGCTTAAATTGACAAGAGGCTCGAGTACTTTATTGTTACAAAATTTCAAGGTTTTATGACGCTATAGTAAAAAGTTACAAGCATTTGTATGTTGCAAACTTTGATAGGTGTAGGACGTACCGTATAGAAGTTAGGGCCATTTGAAGTAATATCAGTGTTTGATTTGGGAATCAAGGGTAGCATAGCTTTGAGCAATAGCTTAAATTGACAAGAGGCTCGAGTACTTTATTATTACCAAATTTCAAGGTTTTATGATGCTCCAGTAAAAAGTTACAAGCATTTGTATGTTGCAAACTTTGATAGGTGTAGGACGTACCGTATAGAAGTTAGGGCCATTTGAAGTTTTATCAGTTTTTGATTTGGGACTCAAGGGTAGCATAGCTTTGAGCGATAGCTTAAATTGACAAGAGGCTCGAGTACTTTATTGTTACAAAATGTCAAGGTTTTATGACGCTATAGTAAAAAGTTACAAGCATGTGTATGTTGCAAACTTTGATAGGTGTAGGATGTACCGTAAAGAAGTTAGGGCCATTTGAAGTAATATCAGTGTTTGATTTGGGAATCAAGGGTCGCATAGCTTTGAGCGATAGCTTAAATTGACAAGAGGCTCGAGTACTTTATTATTACAAAATTTCAAGGTTTTGTGACGCTCCAGTAAAAAGTTACAAGCATTTGTATGTTGCAAACTTTGATAGGTATAGGACGTACCGTATAGAAGTTAGGGCCATTTGAAGTAATATCAGTGTTTGATTTGGCAATCAAGGGTAGCATAGCTTTGAGCGATAGCTTAAATTGACAAGAGGCTCGAGTACTTTATTGTTACAAAATTTCAAGGTTTTATGACGCTATAGTAAAAAGATACAAGCATTTGTATGTTACAAACTTTGATAGGTGTAGGACGTACCGTATAGAAGTTAGGGCCATTTGAAGTTTTATCAGTGTTTGATTTGGGACTCAAGGGTAGCATAGCTTTGAGCGATAGCTTAAATTGACAAGAGGCTCGAGTACTTTATTGTTACAAAATTTCAAGGTTTTATGACGCTCCAGTAAAAAGTTACAAGCATTTGTATGTTGCAAACTTTGATAGGTGTAGAACGTACCGTATAGAAGTTAGGGCCATTTGAAGTTTTATCAGTGTTTGATTTGGGACTCAAGGGTAGCACAGCTTTGAGCGATAGCTTAAATTGACAAGAGGCTCGAGTACTTTATTATTACAAAATTTCAAGGTTTTATGACGCTCCAGTAAAAAGTTACAAGCATTTGTATGTTGCAAACTTTGATAGGTGTAGGACGTACCGTATAGAAGTTAGGGCCATTTGAAGTACTATCAGTGTTTGATTTGGGAATCAATGGTAGCATAGCTTTGAGCGATAGCTAAAATTGACAAGAGGCTCGAGTACTTTATTGTTACAAAATGTCAAGGTTTTATGACGCTATAGTAAAAAGTTACAAGCATTTGTATGTTGCAAACTTTGATAGGTGTAGGACGTACCGTAAAGAAGTTAGGGTCATTTGAAGTAATATCAGTGTTTGATTTGGGATTCAAGGGTAGCATAGCTTTGAGCGATAGCTTAAATTGACAAGAGGCTCGAGTACTTTATTGTTACAAAATTTCAAGGTTTTATGACGCTATAGTAAAAAGTTACAAGCATTTGTATGTTGCAAACTTTGATAGGTGTAGGACGTACCGTAAAGAAGTTAGGGCCATTTGAAGTTTTATCAGTGTTTGATTTGGGACTCAAGGGTAGCATAGCTTTGAGCGATAGCTTAAATTGACAAGAGGCTCGAGTACTTTATTGTTACAAAATTTCAAGGTTTTATGACGCTCCAGTAATAAGTAACAAGCATTTGTATGTTGCAAACTTTGATAAGTGTTGGACATACCGTATAGAAGTTAGGGCCATTTGAAGTTTTATCAGTGTTTGATTTGGGACTCAAGGGTAGCATAGCTTTGAGCGATAGCTTAAATTGACAAGAGGCTCGAGTACTTTATTATTACAAAATTTCAAGGTTTTATGACGCTATAGTAAAAAGTTACAAGCATTTGTATGTTGCAAACTTTGATAGGTGTAGAACGTAACGTATAGAAGTTAGGGCCATTTGAAGTTTTATCAGTTTTTGATTTGAAACTCAAGGGTAGCATAGCTTTGAGCTCTAGCTTAAATTGACAAGAGGCTCGACTTCTTTATTGTTACAAAATTTCAAGCATTTGTATATTGCAAACTTTGATAGGTGTAGGACGTACCGTATAGCAGTTGGGGCCATTTGAAGTTTTATCAGTGTTTGATTTGGGACTCAAGGGTAGCATAGCTTTGAGCGATAGCTAAAATTGACAAGAGGCTCGAGTACTTTATTGTTACAACATTTCACGGTTTTATGACGCTCCAGTAAAAAGTTACAAGCATTTGTATGTTGCAAACTTTGATAGGTGGTGGACGTACCGTATAAAAGTTAGGGCCATTTGAAGTTTTATCAGTTTTTGATTTGAAACTCAAGGGTAGCATAGCTTTGAGCGATAGCTTAAATTGACAAGAGGCTCGAGTACTTTATTGTTACAAAATTTCAAGGTTTTATTACGCTCCAGTAAAAAGTTACAAGCATTTGTATGTTGCACACTTTGATAGGTGTAGGACGTACCGTATAGAAGTTAGGACCATTTGAAGTTTTATCAGTGTTTGATTTGGGAATCAAGGGTAGAATAGCTTTGAGCGATAGCTTAAATTGACAAGAGGCTCAAGTACTTTATTGTTACAAAATTTCAAGGTTTTATTATGCTCCAGTAAAAAGTTATAAGCATTTGTATGTTGCAAACTTTGATAGGTGTAGAACGTACCGTATAGAAGTTAGGGCCATTTGAAGTAATATCAGTGTTTGATTTGGGAATCAAGGGTAGCATAGCTTTGAGCGATAGCTTAAATTGACAAGAGGCTCGAGTACTTTATTGTTACAAAATTTCAAGGTTTTATGACGCTATTGTAAAAAGTTACAAGCATTTGTATGTTGCAAACTTTGATAGGTGTAGGACGTACCGTATAGAAGTTAGGGCCATTTGAAGTTTTATCAGTTTTTGATTTGGGACTCAAGGGTAGCATAGCTTTGAGCGATAGCTTAAATTGACAAGAGGCTCGAGTACTTTATTGTTACAAAATGTCAAGGTTTTATGACGCTATAGTAAAAAGTTACAAGCATGTGTATGTTGCAAACTTTGATAGGTGTAGGACGTACCGTAAAGAAGTTAGGGCCATTTGAAGTAATATCAGTGTTTGATTTGGGAATCAAGGGTCGCATAGCTTTGAGCGATAGCTTAAATTGACAAGAGGCTCGAGTACTTTATTATTACAAAATTTCAAGGTTTTATGACGCTCCAGTAAAAAGTTACAAGCATTTGTATGTTGCAAACTTTGATAGGTATAGGACGTACCGTATAGAAGTTAGGGCCATTTGAAGTAATATCAGTGTTTGATTTGGGACTCAAGGGTAGCATAGCTTTGAGCTCTAGCTTAAATTGACAAGAGGCTCGACTTCTTTATTGTTACAAAATTTCAAGCATTTGTATATTGCAAACTTTGATAGGTGTAGGACGTACCGTATAGCAGTTGGGGCCATTTGAAGTTTTATCAGTGTTTGATTTGGGACTCAAGGGTAGCATAGCTTTGAGCGATAGCTTAAATTGACAAGAGGCTCGAGTACTTTATTGTTACAAAATGTCAAGGTTTTATGACGCTATAGTAAAAAGTTACAAGCATTTGTATGTTGCAAACTTTGATAGGTGTAGGACGTACAGTATAGAAGTTAGGGCCATTTGAAGTTTTATCAGTTTTTGATTTGGGACTCAAGGGTAGCATAGCTTTGAGCGATAGCTTAAATTGACAAGAGGCTCGAGTACTTTATTGTTACAAAATGTCAAGGTTTTATGACGCTATAGTAAAAAGTTACAAGCATTTGTATGTTGCAAACTTTGATAGGTGTAGGACGTACCGTAAAGAAGTTAGGGCCATTTGAAGTAATATCAGTGTTTGATTTGGGAATCAAGGGTCGCATAGCTTTGAGCGATAGCTTAAATTGACAAGAGGCTCGAGTACTTTATTATTACAAAATTTCAAGGTTTTATGACGCTCCAGTAAAAAGTTACAAGCATTTGTATGTTGCAAACTTTGATAGGTGTAGGACGTACCGTATAGAAGTTAGGGCCATTTGAAGTTTTATCAGTGTTTGATTTGGGACTCAAGGGTAGCATAGCTTTGAGCGATAGCTTAAATTGACAAGAGGCTCGAGTACTTTATTGTTACAAAATTTCAAGGTTTTATGACGCTCCAGTAATAAGTAACAAGCATTTGTATGTTGCAAACTTTGATAAGTGTTGGACATACCGTATAGAAGTTAGAGCCATTTGAAGTTTTATCAGTGTTTGATTTGGGACTCAAGGGTTGCATAGCTTTGAGCGACAGCTTAAATTGACAAGAGGCTCGAGTACTTTATTGTTACAAAATTTCAAGGTTTTATGACTCTCCAGTAAAAAGTTACAAGCATTTGTATGTTGCAAACTTTGATAGGTGTAGAACGTACCGTATAGAAGTTAGGGCCATTTGAAGTTTTATCAGTGTTTGATTTGGGACTCAAGGGTAGCACAGCTTTGAGCGATAGCTTAAATTGACAAGAGGCTCGAGTACTTTATTATTACAAAATTTCAAGGTTTTATGACGCTCCAGTAAAAAGTTACAAGCATTTGTATGTTGCAAACTTTGAAAGGTGTAGAACGTACCGTATAGAAGTTAGGGCCATTTGAAGTTTTATCAGTTTTTGATTTGGGACTCAAGGGTAGCATAGCTTTGAGCTCTAGCTTAAATTGACAAGAGGCTCGACTTCTTTATTGTTACAAAATTTCAAGCATTTGTATATTGCAAACTTTGATAGGTGTAGGACGTACCGTATAGCAGTTGGGGCCATTTGAAGTTTTATCAGTGTTTGATTTGGGACTCAAGGGTAGCATAGCTTTGAGCGATAGCTTAAATTGACAAGAGGCTCGAGTACTTTATTGTTACAACATTTCACGGTTTTATGACGCTCCAGTAAAAAGTTACAAGCATTTGTATGTTGCAAACTTTGATAGGTGGTGGACGTACCGTATAAAAGTTAGGGCCATTTGAAGTTTTATCAGTTTTTGATTTGAAACTCAAGGGTAGCATAGCTTTGAGCGATAGCTTAAATTGACAAGAGGCTCGAGTACTTTATTGTTACAAAATTTCAAGGTTTTATTATGCTCCAGTAAAAAGTTACAAGCATTTGTATGTTGCACACTTTGATAGGTGTAGGACGTACCGTATAGAAGTTAGGACCATTTGAAGTTTTATCAGTGTTTGATTTGGGAATCAAGGGTAGAATAGCTTTGAGTGATAGCTTAAATTGACAAGAGGCTCGAGTACTTTATTGTTACAAAATTTCAAGGTTTTATTATGCTCCAGTAAAAAGTTATAAGCATTTGTATGTTGCAAACTTTGATAGGTGTAGAACGTACCGTAGAGAAGTTAGGGCCATTTGAAGTAATATCAGTGTTTGATTTGGGAATCAAGGGTAGCATAGCTTTGAGCGATAGCTTAAATTGACAAGAGGCTCGAGTACTTTATTGTTACAAAATTTCAAGGTTTTATGACGCTATAGTAAAAAGTTACAAGCATTTGTATGTTGCAAACTTTGATAGGTGTAGGACGTACCGTATAGAAGTTAGGGCCATTTGAAGTAATATCAGTGTTTGATTTGGGAATCAAGGGTAGCATAGCTTTGAGCAATAGCTTAAATTGACAAGAGGCTCGAGTACTTTATTATTACAAAATTTCAAGGTTTTATGATGCTCCAGTAAAAAGTTACAAGCATTTGTATGTTGCAAACTTTGATAGGTGTAGGACGTACCGTATAGAAGTTAGGGCCATTTGAAGTTTTATCAGTTTTTGATTTGGGACTCAAGGGTAGCATAGCTTTGAGCGATAGCTTAAATTGACAAGAGGCTCGAGTACTTTATTGTTACAAAATGTCAAGGTTTTATGACGCTATAGTAAAAAGTTACAAGCATGTGTATGTTGCAAACTTTGATAGGTGTAGGATGTACCGTAAAGAAGTTAGGGCCATTTGAAGTAATATCAGTGTTTGATTTGGGAATCAAGGGTCGCATAGCTTTGAGCGATAGCTTAAATTGACAAGAGGCTCGAGTACTTTATTATTACAAAATTTCAAGGTTTTGTGACGCTCCAGTAAAAAGTTACAAGCATTTGTATGTTGCAAACTTTGATAGGTATAGGACGTACCGTATAGAAGTTAGGGCCATTTGAAGTAATATCAGTGTTTGATTTGGCAATCAAGGGTAGCATAGCTTTGAGCGATAGCTTAAATTGACAAGAGGCTCGAGTACTTTATTGTTACAAAATTTCAAGGTTTTATGACGCTATAGTAAAAAGATACAAGCATTTGTATGTTACAAACTTTGATAGGTGTAGGACGTACCGTATAGAAGTTAGGGCCATTTGAAGTTTTATCAGTGTTTGATTTGGGACTCAAGGGTAGCATAGCTTTGAGCGATAGCTTAAATTGACAAGAGGCTCGAGTACTTTATTGTTACAAAATTTCAAGGTTTTATGACGCTCCAGTAATAAGTAACAAGCATTTGTATGTTGCAAACTTTGATAAGTGTTGGACATACCGTATAGAAGTTAGGGCCATTTGAAGTTTTATCAGTGTTTGATTTGGGACTCAAGGGTTGCATAGCTTTAAGCGACAGCTTAAATTGACAAGAGGCTCGAGTACTTTATTGTTATAAAATTTCAAGGTTTTATGACGCTCCAGTAAAAAGTTACAAGCATTTGTATGTTGCAAACTTTGATAGGTGTAGAACGTACCGTATAGAAGTTAGGGCCATTTGAAGTTTTATCAGTGTTTGATTTGGGACTCAAGGGTAGCACAGCTTTGAGCGATAGCTTAAATTGACAAGAGGCTCGAGTACTTTATTATTACAAAATTTCAAGGTTTTATGACGCTCCAGTAAAAAGTTACAAGCATTTGTATGTTGCAAACTTTGATAGGTGTAGGACGTACCGTATAGAAGTTAGGGCCATTTGAAGTACTATCAGTGTTTGATTTGGGAATCAATGGTAGCATAGCTTTGAGCGATAGCTAAAATTGACAAGAGGCTCGAGTACTTTATTGTTACAAAATGTCAAGGTTTTATGACGCTATAGTAAAAAGTTACAAGCATTTGTATGTTGCAAACTTTGATAGGTGTAGGACGTACCGTAAAGAAGTTAGGGTCATTTGAAGTAATATCAGTGTTTGATTTGGGATTCAAGGGTAGCATAGCTTTGAGCGATAGCTTAAATTGACAAGAGGCTCGAGTACTTTATTATTACAAAATTTCAAGGTTTTATGACGCTATAGTAAAAAGTTACAAGCATTTGTATGTTGCAAACTTTGATAGGTGTAGGACGTACCGTAAAGAAGTTAGGGCCATTTGAAGTTTTATCAGTGTTTGATTTGGGACTCAAGGGTAGCATAGCTTTGAGCGATAGCTTAAATTGACAAGAGGCTCGAGTACTTTATTGTTACAAAATTTCAAGGTTTTATGACGCTCCAGTAATAAGTAACAAGCATTTGTATGTTGCAAACTTTGATAAGTGTTGGACATACCGTATAGAAGTTAGGGCCATTTGAAGTTTTATCAGTGTTTGATTTGGGACTCAAGGGTAGCATAGCTTTGAGCGATAGCTTAAATTGACAAGAGGCTCGAGTACTTTATTATTACAAAATTTCAAGGTTTTATGACGCTATAGTAAAAAGTTACAAGCATTTGTATGTTGCAAACTTTGATAGGTGTAGAACGTACCGTATAGAAGTTAGGGCCATTTGAAGTTTTATCAGTTTTTGATTTGAAACTCAAGGGTAGCATAGCTTTGAGCTCTAGCTTAAATTGACAAGAGGCTCGACTTCTTTATTGTTACAAAATTTCAAGCATTTGTATATTGCAAACTTTGATAGGTGTAGGACGTACCGTATAGCAGTTGGGGCCATTTTAAGTTTTATCAGTGTTTGATTTGGGACTCAAGGGTAGCATAGCTTTGAGCGATAGCTAAAATTGACAAGAGGCTCGAGTACTTTATTGTTACAACATTTCACGGTTTTATGACGCTCCAGTAAAAAGTTACAAGCATTTGTATGTTGCAAACTTTGATAGGTGGTGGACGTACCGTATAAAAGTTAGGGCCATTTGAAGTTTTATCAGTTTTTGATTTGAAACTCAAGGGTAGCATAGCTTTGAGCGATAGCTTAAATTGACAAGAGGCTCGAGTACTTTATTGTTACAAAATTTCAAGGTTTTATTACGCTCCAGTAAAAAGTTACAAGCATTTGTATGTTGCACACTTTGATAGGTGTAGGACGTACCGTATAGAAGTTAGGACCATTTGAAGTTTTATCAGTGTTTGATTTGGGAATCAAGGGTAGAATAGCTTTGAGCGATAGCTTAAATTGACAAGAGGCTCAAGTACTTTATTGTTACAAAATTTCAAGGTTTTATTATGCTCCAGTAAAAAGTTATAAGCATTTGTATGTTGCAAACTTTGATAGGTGTAGAACGTACCGTATAGAAGTTAGGGCCATTTGAAGTAATATCAGTGTTTGATTTGGGAATCAAGGGTCGCATAGCTTTGAGCGATAGCTTAAATTGACAAGAGGCTCGAGTACTTTATTGTTACAAAATTTCAAGGTTTTATGACGCTATTGTAAAAAGTTACAAGCATTTGTATGTTGCAAACTTTGATAGGTGTAGGACGTACCGTATAGAAGTTAGGGCCATTTGAAGTTTTATCAGTTTTTGATTTGGGACTCAAGGGTAGCATAGCTTTGAGCGATAGCTTAAATTGACAAGAGGCTCGAGTACTTTATTGTTACAAAATGTCAAGGTTTTATGACGCTATAGTAAAAAGTTACAAGCATGTGTATGTTGCAAACTTTGATAGGTGTAGGACGTACCGTAAAGAAGTTAGGGCCATTTGAAGTAATATCAGTGTTTGATTTGGGAATCAAGGGTCGCATAGCTTTGAGCGATAGCTTAAATTGACAAGAGGCTCGAGTACTTTATTATTACAAAATTTCAAGGTTTTATGACGCTCCAGTAAAAAGTTACAAGCATTTGTATGTTGCAAACTTTGATAGGTATAGGACGTACCGTATAGAAGTTAGGGCCATTTGAAGTAATATCAGTGTTTGATTTGGCAATCAAGGGTAGCATAGCTTTGAGCGATAGCTTAAATTGACAAGAGGCTCGAGTACTTTATTGTTACAAAATTTCAAGGTTTTATGACGCTATAGTAAAAAGATACAAGCATTTGTATGTTGCAAACTTTGATAGGTGTAGGACGTACCGTATAGAAGTTAGGGCCATTTGAAGTTTTATCAGTGTTTGATTTGGGACTCAAGGGTAGCATAGCTTTGAGCGATAGCTTAAATTGACAAGAGGCTCGAGTACTTTATTGTTACAAAATTTCAAGGTTTTATGACGCTCCAGTAATAAGTAACAAGCATTTGTATGTTGCAAACTTTGATAAGTGTTGGACATACCGTATAGAAGTTAGGGCCATTTGAAGTTTTATCAGTGTTTGATTTGGGACTCAAGGGTTGCATAGCTTTGAGCGACAGCTTAAATTGACAAGAGGCTCGAGTACTTTATTGTTACAAAATTTCAAGGTTTTATGACCCTCCAGTAAAAAGTTACAAGCATTTGTATGTTGCAAACTTTGATAGGTGTAGAACGTACCGTATAGAAGTTAGGGCCATTTGAAGTTTTATCAGTGTTTGATTTGGGACTCAAGGGTAGCACAGCTTTGAGCGATAGCTTAAATTGACAAGAGGCTCGAGTACTTTATTGTTACAAAATTTCAAGGTTTTATGACGCTCCAGTAATAAGTAACAAGCATTTGTATGTTGCAAACTTTGATAAGTGTTGGACATACCGTATAGAAGTTAGGGCCATTTGAAGTTTTATCAGTGTTTGATTTGGGACTCAAGGGTTGCATAGCTTTGAGCGACAGCTTAAATTGACAAGAGGCTCGAGTACTTTATTGTTACAAAATTTCAAGGTTTTATGACGCTCCAGTAAAAAGTTACAAGCATTTGTATGTTGCAAACTTTGATAGGTGTAGAACGTACCGTATAGAAGTTAGGGCCATTTGAAGTAATATCAGTGTTTGATTTGGGAATCAAGGGTAGCATAGCTTTGCGCGATAGCTTAAATTGACAAGAGGCTCAAGTACTTTATTGTTACAAAATTTCAAGGTTTTATGACGCTATAGTAAAAAGATACAAGCATTTGTATGTTGCAAACTTTGATAGGTGTAGGACGTACCGTATAGAAGTTAGGGCCATTTGAAGTTTTATCATTGTTTGATTTGGGACTCAAGGGAAGCATAGCTTTGAGCGATAGCTTAAATTGACAAGAGGCTCGAGTACTTTATTGTTACAAAATTTCAAGGTTTTATGACGCTCCAGTAATAAGTAACAAGCATTTGTATGTTGCAAACTTTGATAAGTGTTGGACATACCGTATAGAAGTTAGGGCCATTTGAAGTTTTATCAGTGTTTGATTTGGGACTCAAGGGTTGCATAGCTTTGAGCGACAGCTTAAATTGACAAGAGGCTCGAGTACTTTATTGTTACAAAATTTCAAGGTTTTATGACGCTCCAGTAAAAAGTTACAAGTATTTGTATGTTGCAAACTTTGATAGGTGTAGAACGTACCGTATAGAAGTTAGGGCCATTTGAAGGTTTATCAGTGTTTGATTTGGGACTCAAGGGTAGCATATCTTTGAGCGATAGCTTAAATTGACAAGAGGCTCGAGTACTTTATTGTTACAAAATTTCAAGGTTTTATGACGCTCCAGTAAAAAGTTACAAGCATTTGTATGTTGCAAACTTTGATAGGTGTAGGACGTACCGTATAGAAGTTAGGGCTATTTGAAGTATTATCAGTGTTTGATTTGGGAATCAAGGGTAGCATAGCTTTGAGCGATAGTTTAAATTGACAAGAGGCTCGAGTACTTTATTGTTACAAAATTTCAAGGTTTTATGACGCTCCAGTAAAAAGTTACAAGCATTTGTCTGTTGCAAACTTTGATAGGTATAGGACGTACCGTATAGATGTTAGGGCCATTTGAAGTACTATCAGTGTTTGATTTGGGAATCAATGGTAGCATAGCTTTGAGCGATAGCTAAAATTGACAAGAGGCTCGAGTACTTTATTGTTACAAAATGTCAAGGTTTTATGACGCTATAGTAAAAAGTTACAAGCATTTGTATGTTGCAAACTTTGATAGGTGTAGGACGTACCGTAAAGAAGTTAGGGCCATTTGAAGTAATATCAGTGTTTGATTTGGGAATCAAGGGTAGCATAGCTTTGAGCGATAGCTTAAATTGACAAGAGGCTCGAGTACTTTATTATTACAAAATTTCAAGGTTTTATGACGCTCCAGTAAAAAGTTACAAGCATTTGTATGTTGCAAACTTTGATAGGTGTAGGAAGTACCGTATAGAAGTTAGGGCCATTTGAAGTAATATCAGTGTTTGATTTGGGAATCAAGGGTAGCATAGCTTTGCGCGATAGCTTAAATTGACAAGAGGCTCAAGTACTTTATTGTTACAAAATTTCAAGGTTTTATGACGCTATAGTAAAAAGATACAAGCATTTGTATGTTGCAAACTTTGATAGGTGTAGGACGTACCGTATAGAAGTTAGGGCCATTTAAAGTTTTATCAGTGTTTGATTTGGGACTCAAGGGAAGCATAGCTTTGAGCGATAGCTTAAATTGACAAGAGGCTCGAGTACTTTATTGTTACAAAATTTCAAGGTTTTATGACGCTCCAGTAATAAGTAACAAGCATTTGTATGTTGCAAACTTTGATAAGTGTTGGACATACCGTATAGAAGTTAGGGCCATTTGAAGTTTTATCAGTGTTTGATTTGGGACTCAAGGGTTGCATAGCTTTGAGCGACAGCTTAAATTGACAAGAGGCTCGAGTACTTTATTGTTACAAAATTTCAAGGTTTTATGACGCTCCAGTAAAAAGTTACAAGTATTTGTATGTTGCAAACTTTGATAGGTGTAGAACGTACCGTATAGAAGTTAGGGCCATTTGAAGGTTTATCAGTGTTTGATTTGGGACTCAAGGGTAGCATATCTTTGAGCGATAGCTTAAATTGACAAGAGGCTCGAGTACTTTATTGTTACAAAATTTCAAGGTTTTATGACGCTCCAGTAAAAAGTTACAAGCATTTGTATGTTGCAAACTTTGATAGGTGTAGGACGTACCGTATAGAAGTTAGGGCTATTTGAAGTATTATCAGTGTTTGATTTGGGAATCAAGGGTAGCATAGCTTTGAGCGATAGTTTAAATTGACAAGAGGCTCGAGTACTTTATTGTTACAAAATTTCAAGGTTTTATGACGCTCCAGTAAAAAGTTACAAGCATTTGTCTGTTGCAAACTTTGATAGGTATAGGATGTACCGTATAGAAGTTAGGGCCATTTGAAGTAATATCAGTGTTTGATTTGGGAATCAAGGGTAGCATAGCTTTGAGCGATAGCTTAAATTGACAAGAGGCTCGAGTACTTTATTGTTACAAAATTTCAAGGTTTTATGACGCTATAGTAAAAAGATACAAGCATTTGTATTTTGCAAACTTTGATAGGTGTAGGACGTACCGTATAGAAGTTAGGGCCATTTAAAGTTTTATCAGTGTTTGATTTGGGACTCAAGGGTAGCATAGCTTTGAGCGATAGCTTAAGTTGACAAGAGGCTCGAGTACTTTATTGTTACAAAATTTCAAGGTTTTATGACGCTCCAGTAATAAGTAACAAGCATTTGTATGTTGCAAACTTTGATAAGTGTTGGACATACCGTATAGAAGTTAGGGCCATTTGAAGTTTTATCAGTGTTTGATTTGGGACTCAAGGGTTGCATAGCTTTGAGCGACAGCTTAAATTGACAAGAGGCTCGAGTACTTTATTGTTACAAAATTTCAAGGTTTTATGACGCTCCAGTAAAAAGTTACAAGCATTTGTATGTTGCAAACTTTGATAGGTGTAGAACGTACCGTATAGAAGTTAGGGCCATTTGAAGTTTTATCAGGGTTTGATTTGGGACTCAACGGTAGCACAGCTTTGAGCGATAGCTTAAATTGACAAGAGGCTCGAGTACTTTATTATTACAAAATTTCAAGGTTTTATGACGCTCCAGTAAAAAGTTACAAGCATTTGTATGTTGCAAACTTTGATAGGTGTAGGACGTACCGTATAGAAGTTAGGGCCATTTGAAGTACTATCAGTGTTAGATTTGGGAATCAATGGTAGCATAGCTTTGAGCGATAGCTAAAATTGACAAGAGGCTCGAGTACTTTATTGTTACAAAATGTCAAGGTTTTATGACGCTATAGTAAAAAGTTACAAGCATTTATATGTTGCAAACTTTGATAGGTGTAGGACGTACCATAAAGAAGTTAGGGCCATTTCAAGTAATATCAGTGTTTGATTTGGGAATCAAGGGTAGCATAGCTTTGAGCGATAGCTTAAATTGACAAGAGGCTCGAGTACTTTATTATTACAAAATTTCAAGGTTTTATGACGCTCCAGTAAAAAGTTACAAGCATTTGTATGTTGCAAACTTTGATGGGTGTAGGAAGTACCGTATAGAAGTTAGGGCCATTTGAAGTAATATCAGTGTTTGATTTGGGAATCAAGGGTAGCATAGCTTTGAGCGATAGCTTAAATTGACAAGAGGCTCGAGTACTTTATTGTTACAAAATTTCAAGGTTTTATGACGCTATAGTAAAAAGATACAAGCATTTGTATGTTGCAAACTTTGATAGGTGTAGGACGTACCGTATAGAAGTTAGGGCCATTTGAAGTTTTATCAGTGTTTGATTTGGGACTCAAGGGTAGCATAGCTTTGAGCGATAGCTTAAATTGACAAGAGGCTCGATAACTTTATTGTTACAAAATTTCAAGGTTTTATGACGCTATAGTAAAAAGTTACAAGCATTTATATGTTGCAAACTTTGATAGGTGTAGAACGAACCGTATAGAAGTTAGCGCCATTTGAAGTTTTATCAGTGTTTGACTTGGGACTCAAGGGTAGCATAGCTTTGAGCGATAGCTTAAATTGACAAGAGGCTCGAGTACTTTATTATTACAAAATTTCAAGGTTTTATGACGCTCCAGTAAAAAGTTACAAGCATTTGTATGTTGCAAACTTTGATGGGTGTAGGAAGTACCGTATAGAAGTTAGGGCCATTTGAAGTAATATCAGTGTTTGATTTGGGAATCAAGGGTAGCATAGCTTTGAGCGATAGCTTAAATTGACAAGAGGCTCGAGTACTTTATTGTTACAAAATTTCAAGGTTTTATGACGCTATAGTAAAAAGATACAAGCATTTGTATGTTGCAAACTTTGATGGGTGTAGGAAGTACCGTATAGAAGTTAGGGCCATTTGAAGTAATATCAGTGTTTGATTTGGGAATCAAGGGTAGCATAGCTTTGAGCGATAGCTTAAATTGGCAAGAGGCTCGAGTACTTTATTATTACAAAATTTCAAGGTTTTATGACGCTCCAGTAAAAAGTTACAAGCATTTGTATGTTGCAAACTTTGATAGGTGTAGGACGTACCGTATAGAAGTTAGGGCCATTTGAAGTACTATCAGTGTTTGATTTGGGAATCAATGGTAGCATAGCTTTGAGCGATAGCTAAAATTGACAAGAGGCTCGAGTACTTTATTGTTACAAAATGTCAAGGTTTTATGACGCTATAGTAAAAAGTTACAAGCATTTATATGTTGCAAACTTTGATAGGTGTAGGACGTACCGTAAAGAAGTTAGGGCCATTTCAAGTAATATCAGTGTTTGATTTGGGAATCAAGGGTAGCATAGCTTTGAGCGATAGCTTAAATTGACAAGAGGCTCGAGTACTTTATTATTACAAAATTTCAAGGTTTTATGACGCTCCAGTAAAAAGTTACAAGCATTTGTATGTTGCAAACTTTGATGGGTGTAGGAAGTACCGTATAGAAGTTAGGGCCATTTGAAGTAATATCAGTGTTTGATTTGGGAATCAAGGGTAGCATAGCTTTGAGCGATAGCGTAAATTGACAAGAGGCTCGAGTACTTTATTGTTACAAAATTTCAAGGTTTTATGACGCTATAGTAAAAAGATACAAGCATTTGTATGTTGCAAACTTTGATAGGTGTAGGACGTACCGTAAAGAAGTTAGGGCCATTTGAAGCAATATCAGTGTTTGATTTGGGAATCAAGGGTAGCATAGCTTTGAGCGATAGCTTAAATTGACAAGAGGCTCGAGTACTTTATTATTACAAAATTTCAAGGTTTTATGACGCTCCAGTAAAAAGTTACAAGCATTTGTATGTTGCAAACTTTGATAGGTGTAGGACGTACCGTATAGAAGTTAGGGCCATTTGAAGTAATATCAGTGTTTGATTTGGGAATCAAGGGTAGCATAGCTTTGAGCGATAGCTTAAATTGACAATAGGCTCGAGTACTTTATTGTTACAAAATTTCAAGGTTTTATGACGCTCCAGTAATAAGTAACAAGCATTTGTATGTTGCAAACTTTGATAAGTGTTAGACACACCGTATTGAAGTTTGGGCCATTTGAAGTAATATCAGTGTTTGATTTGGGAAACAAGGGTAGCATAGCTTTGAGCGATAGCTTAAATTGACAAGAGGCTCGAGTACTAATAGTACTAATACTATTATTACAAAATTTCAAGGTTTTATGACGCTCCAGTAAAAAGTTACAAGCATTTGTATGTTGCAAACTTTGATAGGTGTAGGACGTACCGTATAGAAGTTAGGGCCATTTGAAGTAATATCAGTGTTTGATTTGGGAATCAAGGGTGGCATATCTTTGAGCGATAGCTTAAATTTACAAGAGGCTCGAGTACTTTATTGTTACAAAATTTCAAGGTTTTATGACGCTATAGTAAAAAGATACAAGCATTTGTATGTTGCAAACTTTGATAGGTGTAGGACGTACCGTATAGAAGTTAGGGCCATTTGAAGTTTTATCAGTGTTTGATTTGGGACTCAAGGGTAGCATAGCTTTGAGCGATAGCTTAAATTGGCAAGAGGCTCGAGTACTTTATTGTTACAAAATTTCAAGGTTTTATGACGCTCCAGTAAAAAGTTACAAGCATTTGTATGTTGCAAACTTTGATAGGTGTAGGACGTACCGTATAGAAGTTAGGGCCATTTGAAGTTTTATCAGTGTTTGATTTCGGACTCAAGGGTAGCATAGCTATGAGCGATAGCTTAAATTGACAAAAGGCTCGAGTACTTTATTGTTACAAAATGTCAAGGTTTTATGACGCTATAGTAAAAAGTTACAAGCATTTGTGTGTTGCAAACTTTGATAGGTGTAGGACGTACCGTAAAGAAGTTAGGGCCATTTGAAGTAATATCAGTGTTTGATTTGGGAATCAAGGGTAGCATAGCTTTGAGCGATAGCTTAAATTGACAAGAAGCTCGAGTACTTTATTATTACAAAATTTCAAGGTTTTATGACGCTCCAGTAAAAAGTTACAAGCATTTGTATGTTGCAAACTTTGATAGGTGTAGGACGTACCGTACAGAAGTTAGGGCTATTTGAAGTAATATCAGTGTTTGATTTGGGAATCAAGGGTAGCATAGCTTTGAGCGATAGCTTAAATTGACAAGAGGCTCGAGTACTTTATTATTACAAAATTTCAAGGTTTTATGACGCTCCAGTAATAAGTAACAAGCATTTGTATGTTGCAAAGTTTGATAAGTGTTGGACATACCGTATTGAAGTTTGGGCCATTTGAAGTAATATCAGTGTTTGATTTGGGAATCAAGGGTAGCATAGCTTTGAGCGATAGCTTAAATTGACAAGAGGCTCGAGTACTTTATTATTACAAAATTTCAAGGTTTTATGACGCTCCAGTAAAAAGTTACAAGCATTTGTATGTTGCAAACTTTGATAGGTGTAGGACGTACCATATAGAAGTTAGGGCCATTTGAAGTAATATCAGTGTTTGATTTGGGAATCAAGGGTGGCATATCTTTGAGCGATAGCTTAAATTTACAAGAGGCTCGAGTACTTTATTGTTACAAAATTTCAAGGTTTTATGACGCTATAGTAAAAAGATACAAGCATTTGTATGCTGCAAACTTTGATAGGTGTAGGACGTACCGTATAGAAGTTAGGGCCATTTGAAGTTTAATCAGTGTTTGATTTGGGACTCAAGGTTAGCATAGCTTTGAGCGATAGCTTAAATTGACAAGAGGCTCGAGTACTTTATTGTTACAAAATTTCAAGGTTTTATGACGCTCCAGTAAAAAGTTACAAGCATTTGTATGTTGCAAACTTTGATAGGTGTAGAATGTACCGTATAGAAGTTAGGGCCATTTGAAGTTTTATCCATGTTTGATTTGGAACTGAAGGGTAGCATAGCTTTGACCGATAGCTTAAATTGACAAGAGGCTCGAGTACTTTATTGTTACAAAATTTCAAGGTTTTATGACGCTCAAGTAAAAAGTTACAAGCATTTGTATGTTGCAAACTTTGATAGGTGTAGGACGTACCGTATAGAATTTAGGGCCATTTGAAGTTTTATCAGTGTTTCACTTGGGACTGCAGTGTAGCATAGCTTTGAGCGATAACTTAAATTGACAAGAGGCTCGAGTACTTTATTGTTACAAAATTTCAAGGTTTTATGACGCTCCAGTAAGAAGTTACAAGCATTTGTATGTTGCAAACTTTGATAAGTGTTGGACATACCGTATAGAAGTTAGGGCCATTTGAAGTTTTATCAGTGTTTGATTTGGGACTCAAGGGTTGCATAGCTTTGAGCGACAGCTTAAATTGACAAGAGGCTCGAGTACTTTATTGTTACAAAGTTTCAAGGTTTTATCACGCTCCAGTAAAAAGTTACAAGCATTTGTATGTTGCAAACTTTGATAGGTGGAGAACGAACCGTATAGAAGTTAGGGCCATTTGAAGTTTTATCAGTGTTTGACTTGGGACTCAAGGGTAGCATAGCTTTGAGCGATAGCTTAAATTGACAAGAGGCTCGAGTACTTTTTTGTTACAAAATTTCAAGGTTTTATGACGCTCCAGTAAAAAGTTACAAGCATTTGTATGTTGCAAACTTTGATAGGTGTAGGACGTACCGTATAGAAGTTAGGGCCATTTAAAGTTTTATCAGTGTTTGATTTCGGACTCAAGGGTAGCATAGCTTTGAGCGATAGCTTAAATTGGCAAGAGGCTCGAGTACTTTATTCTTACAAAATTTCAAGGTTTTATGACGCTATAGTAAAAAGATACAAGCATTTGTATGTTGCAAACTTTGATAGGTGTAGGACGTACCGTATAGAAGTTAGGACGATTTGAAGTTTTATCAGTGTTTGATTTGGGACTCAAGGGTAGCATAGCTTTGAGCGATAGCTTAAATTGACAAGAGGCTCGAGTACTTTATTGTTACAAAATTTCAAGGTTTTATGACGCTCCGGTAATAAGTAACAAGCATTTGTATGTTGCAAACTTTGATAAGTGTTGGACATACCGTATTGAAGTTAGGGCAATTTGAAGTTTTATCAGTGTTTGATTTGGGACTCAAGGGTTGCATAGCTTTGAGCGACAGCTTAAATTGACAAGAGGCTCGAGTACTTTATTATTACAAAATTTCAAGGTTTTATGACGCTCCAGTAATAAGTAACAAGCATTTGTATGTTGCAAACTTTGATAAGTGTTGGACATACCGTATTGAAGTTTGGGCCATTTGAAGTAATATCAGTGTTTGATTTGGGAATCAAGGGTAGCATAGCTTTGAGCGATAGCTTAAATTGACAAGAGGCTCGAGTACTTTATTATTACAAAATTTCAAGGTTTTATGACGCTCCAGTAAAAAGTTACAAGCATTTGTATGTTGCAAACTTTGATAGGTGTAGGACGTACCATATAGAAGTTAGGGCCATTTGAAGTAATATCAGTGTTTGATTTGGGAATCAAGGGTGGCATATCTTTGAGCGATAGCTTAAATTTACAAGAGGCTCGAGTACTTTATTGTTACAAAATTTCAAGGTTTTATGACGCTATAGTAAAAAGATACAAGCATTTGTATGCTGCAAACTTTGATAGGTGTAGGACGTACCGTATAGAAGTTAGGGCCATTTGAAGTTTAATCAGTGTTTGATTTGGGACTCAAGGTTAGCATAGCGTTGAGCGATAGCTTAAATTGACAAGAGGCTCGAATACTTTATTGTTACAAAATTTCAAGGTTTTATGACGCTCCAGTAAAAAGTTACAAGCATTTGTATGTTGCAAACTTTGATAGGTGTAGAATGTACCGTATAGAAGTTAGGGCCATTTGAAGTTTTATCCATGTTTGATTTGGAACTGAAGGGTAGCATAGCTTTGACCGATAGCTTAAATTGACAAGAGGCTCGAGTACTTTATTGTTACAAAATTTCAAGGTTTTATGACGCTCAAGTAAAAAGTTACAAGCATTTGTATGTTGCAAACTTTGATAGGTGTAGGACGTACCGTATAGAATTTAGGGCCATTTGAAGTTTTATCAGTGTTTCACTTGGGACTGCAGTGTAGCATAGCTTTGAGCGATAACTTAAATTGACAAGAGGCTCGAGTACTTTATTGTTACAAAATTTCAAGGTTTTATGACGCTCCAGTAAGAAGTTACAAGCATTTGTATGTTGCAAACTTTGATAAGTGTTGGACATACCGTATAGAAGTTAGGGCCATTTGAAGTTTTATCAGTGTTTGATTTGGGACTCAAGGGTTGCATAGCTTTGAGCGACAGCTTAAATTGACAAGAGGCTCGAGTACTTTATTGTTACAAAGTTTCAAGGTTTTATCACGCTCCAGTAAAAAGTTACAAGCATTTGTATGTTGCAAACTTTGATAGGTGGAGAACGAACCGTATAGAAGTTAGGGCCATTTGAAGTTTTATCAGTGTTTGACTTGGGACTCAAGGGTAGCATAGCTTTGAGCGATAGCTTAAATTGACAAGAGGCTCGAGTACTTTTTTGTTACAAAATTTCAAGGTTTTATGACGCTCCAGTAAAAAGTTACAAGCATTTGTATGTTGCAAACTTTGATAGGTGTAGGACGTACCGTATAGAAGTTAGGGCCATTTAAAGTTTTATCAGTGTTTGATTTCGGACTCAAGGGTAGCATAGCTTTGAGCGATAGCTTAAATTGGCAAGAGGCTCGAGTACTTTATTCTTACAAAATTTCAAGGTTTTATGACGCTATAGTAAAAAGATACAAGCATTTGTATGTTGCAAACTTTGATAGGTGTAGGACGTACCGTATAGCAGTTAGGACGATTTGAAGTTTTATCAGTGTTTGATTTGGTTCTCAAGGGTTGCATACCTTTGAGCGATAGCTTAAATTGACAAGAGGCTCGAGTACTTTATTGTTACAAAATTTCAAGGTTTTATGACGCTCCGGTAATAAGTAACAAGCATTTGTATGTTGCAAACTTTGATAAGTGTTGGACATACCGTATTGAAGTTAGGGCAATTTGAAGTTTTATCAGTGTTTGATTTGGGACTCAAGGGTTGCATAGCTTTGAGCGACAGCTTAAATTGACAAGAGGCTCGAGTACTTTATTGTTACAAAATTTCAAGGTTTTATGACGCTATAGTAAAAAGATACAAGCATTTGTATGTTGCAAACTTTGATAGGTGTAGGACGTACCGTATGGAAGTTAGGGCCATTTGAAGTTTTATCAGTGTTTGATTTAGGACTCAAGGGTTGCATAGCTTTGAGCGACAGCTTAAATTGACAAGAGGCTCGAGTACTTTATTGTTACAAAGTTTCAAGGTTTTATCACGCTCCAGTAAAAAGTTACAAGCATTTGTATGTTGCAAACTTTGATAGGTGTAGAACGAACCGTATAGAAGTTAGGGCCATTTGAAGTTTTATCAGTGTTTGATTTGGGAATCAAGGGTAGCATAGCTTTGAGCGATAGCTTAAATTGACAAGAGGCTCGAGTACTTTATTATTACAAAATTTCAAGGTTTTATGACGCTCCAGTAAAAAGTTACAAGCATTTGTATGTTGCAAACTTTGATAAGTGTTGGACACACCGTATTGAAGTTTGGGCCATTTGAAGTAATATCAGTGTTTGATTTGGGAAACAAGGGTAGCATAGCTTTGAGCGATAGCTTAAATTGACAAGAGGCTCGAGTACTAATAGTACTAATACTATTATTACAAAATTTCAAGGTTTTATGACGCTCCAGTAAAAAGTTACAAGCATTTGTATGTTGCAAACTTTGATAGGTGTAGGACGTACCGTATAGAAGTTAGGGCCATTTGAAGTAATATCAGTGTTTGATTTGGGAATCAAGGGTGGCATATCTTTGAGCGATAGCTTAAATTTACAAGAGGCTCGAGTACTTTATTGTTACAAAATTTCAAGGTTTTATGACGCTATAGTAAAAAGATACAAGCATTTGTATGTTGCAAACTTTGATAGGTGTAGGACGTACCGTATAGAAGTTAGGGCCATTTGAAGTTTTATCAGTGTTTGATTTGGGACTCAAGGGTAGCATAGCTTTGAGCGATAGCTTAAATTGACAAGAGGCTCGAGTACTTTATTGTTACAAAATTTCAAGGTTTTATGACGCTATAGTAAAAAGTTACAAGCATTTATATGTTGCAAACTTTGATAGGTGTAGAACGAACCGTATAGAAGTTAGCGCCATTTGAAGTTTTATCAGTGTTTGACTTGGGACTCAAGGGTAGCATAGCTTTGAGCGATAGCTTAAATTGACAAGAGGCTCGAGTACTTTATTGTTACAAAATTTCAAGGTTTTATGACGCTCCAGTAAAAAGTTACAAGCATTTGTATGTTGCAAACTTTGATAGGTGTAGGACGTACCGTATAGAAGTTAGGGCCATTTGAAGTTTTATCAGTGTTTGATTTCGGACTCAAGGGTAGCATAGCTATGAGCGATAGCTTAAATTGACAAAAGGCTCGAGTACTTTATTGTTACAAAATGTCAAGGTTTTATGACGCTATAGTAAAAAGTTACAAGCATTTGTGTGTTGCAAACTTTGATAGGTGTAGGACGTACCGTAAAGAAGTTAGGGCCATTTGAAGTAATATCAGTGTTTGATTTGGGAATCAAGGGTAGCATAGCTTTGAGCGATAGCTTAAATTGACAAGAAGCTCGAGTACTTTATTATTACAAAATTTCAAGGTTTTATGACGCTCCAGTAAAAAGTTACAAGCATTTGTATGTTGCAAACTTTGATAGGTGTAGGACGTACCGTACAGAAGTTAGGGCTATTTGAAGTAATATCAGTGTTTGATTTGGGAATCAAGGGTAGCATAGCTTTGAGCGATAGCTTAAATTGACAAGAGGCTCGAGTACTTTATTGTTACAAAATTTCAAGGTTTTATGACGCTCCAGTAAAAAGTTACAAGCATTTGTATGTTGCAAACTTTGATAGGTGTAGAATGTACCGTATAGAAGTTAGGGCCATTTGAAGTTTTATCCATGTTTGATTTGGAACTGAAGGGTAGCATAGCTTTGACCGATAGCTTAAATTGACAAGAGGCTCGAGTACTTTATTGTTACAAAATTTCAAGGTTTTATGACGCTCAAGTAAAAAGTTACAAGCATTTGTATGTTGCAAACTTTGATAGGTGTAGGACGTACCGTATAGAATTTAGGGCCATTTGAAGTTTTATCAGTGTTTCACTTGGGACTGCAGTGTAGCATAGCTTTGAGCGATAACTTAAATTGACAAGAGGCTCGAGTACTTTATTGTTACAAAATTTCAAGGTTTTATGACGCTCCAGTAAGAAGTTACAAGCATTTGTATGTTGCAAACTTTGATAAGTGTTGGACATACCGTATAGAAGTTAGGGCCATTTGAAGTTTTATCAGTGTTTGATTTGGGACTCAAGGGTTGCATAGCTTTGAGCGACAGCTTAAATTGACAAGAGGCTCGAGTACTTTATTGTTGCAAAGTTTCAAGGTTTTATCACGCTCCAGTAAAAAGTTACAAGCATTTGTATGTTGCAAACTTTGATAGGTGGAGAACGAACCGTATAGAAGTTAGGGCCATTTGAAGTTTTATCAGTGTTTGACTTGGGACTCAAGGGTAGCATAGCTTTGAGCGATAGCTTAAATTGACAAGAGGCTCGAGTACTTTTTTGTTACAAAATTTCAAGGTTTTATGACGCTCCAGTAAAAAGTTACAAGCATTTGTATGTTGCAAACTTTGATAGGTGTAGGACGTACCGTATAGAAGTTAGGGCCATTTAAAGTTTTATCAGTGTTTGATTTCGGACTCAAGGGTAGCTTAGCTTTGAGCGATAGCTTAAATTGGCAAGAGGCTCGAGTACTTTATTCTTACAAAATTTCAAGGTTTTATGACGCTATAGTAAAAAGATACAAGCATTTGTATGTTGCAAACTTTGATAGGTGTAGGACGTACCGTATAGAAGTTAGGACGATTTGAAGTTTTATCAGTGTTTGATTTGGGACTCAAGGGTAGCATAGCTTTGAGCGATAGCTTAAATTGACAAGAGGCTCGAGTACTTTATTGTTACAAAATTTCAAGGTTTTATGACGCTCCGGTAATAAGTAACAAGCATTTGTATGTTGCAAACTTTGATAAGTGTTGGACATACCGTATTGAAGTTAGGGCAATTTGAAGTTTTATCAGTGTTTGATTTGGGACTCAAGGGTTGCATAGCTTTGAGCGACAGCTTAAATTGACAAGAGGCTCGAGTACTTTATTGTTACAAAATTTCAAGGTTTTATGACGCTATAGTAAAAAGATACAAGCATTTGTATGTTGCAAACTTTGATAGGTGTAGGACGTACCGTATGGAAGTTAGGGCCATTTGAAGTTTTATCAGTGTTTGATTTAGGACTCAAGGGTTGCATAGCTTTGAGCGACAGCTTAAATTGACAAGAGGCTCGAGTACTTTATTGTTACAAAGTTTCAAGGTTTTATCACGCTCCAGTAAAAAGTTACAAGCATTTGTATGTTGCAAACTTTGATAGGTGTAGAACGAACCGTATAGAAGTTAGGGCCATTTGAAGTTTTATCAGTGTTTGACTTGGGACTGAAGGGTATCATAGCTTTGAGCGATAGCTTAAATTGACAAGAGGCTCGAGTACTTTATTGTTACAAAATTTCAAGGTTTTATGAGCTCCAGTAAAAAGTTACAAGCAGTTGTATGTTGCAAACTTTGATAGGTGTAGGACGTACCGTATAGAAGTTAGGGCCATTTGAAGTTTTATCAGTGTGTGATTTCGGACTCAAGGGTAGCATAGCTTTGAGCGATAGCTTAAATTGGCAAGAGGCTCGAGTACTTTATTGTTACAAAATTTCAAGATTTTATGACGCTCCAGTAAAAAGTTACAAGCATTTGTATGTTGCAAACTTTGATAAGTGTTGGACATACCGTATAGAAGTTAGGGCCATTTGAAGTTTTATCAGTGTTTGATTTGGGACTCAAGGGTTGCATAGCTTTGAGCGACAGCTTAAATTGACAAGAGGCTCGAGTACTTTATTGTTACAAAATTGCAAGGTTTTATGACGCTCCAGTAAAAAGTTACAAGCATTTGTATGTTGCAAACTTTGATAGGTGTAGGACGTACCGTATAGAAGTTAGGGCCATTTGAAGTTTTATCAGTGTTTGATTTGGCACTCCAGGGTAGCATAGCTTTGACCGATAGCTTAAATTGACAAGAAGCTCGAGTACTTTATTGTTACCAAATTTCAAGGTTTTATGACCCTCCAGTAAAAAGTTACAAGCATTTGTATGTTGCAAACTTTGATAGGTGTAGGATGTACCGTATAGAAGTTAGGGCCATTTGAAGTTTTATCAGTGTTTGATTTGGGACTGAAGTGTCGCATAGCTTTGAGCGATAGCTTTAATTGACAAGAGGCTCGAGTACTTTATTGTTACAAAATTTCAAGGTTTTATGACGCTCCAGTAAAAAGTTACAAGCATTTGTATGTTGCAAACTTTGATAGTTGTAGGACGTACCGTATAGAAGTTAGGGCCATTTGAAGTTTTATCAGTGTTTGATCTGGGATTCAAGGGTATCATAGCTTTGAGCGATAGCTAAAATTGACAAGAGGCTCGAGTACTTTCATGTTACAATAATTTCAAGGTTTTATGACGCTCCAGTAAAAAGTTACAAGCATTTGTATGTTGCAAACTTTGATAGGTGTAGGACGTACCGTATAGAAGTTAGGGGTATTTGAAGTTTTATCAGTGTTTGATTTGGGACTCAAGGGTAGCATAGCTTTGAGCGATAGCTTAAATTGCCAAGAGTCTCGAGTACTTTATTGTTACAAAATTTCAAGGTTTTATGACGCTCCAGTAAAAAGTTACAAGCATTTGTATGTTGCAAACTTTGAAAGGTGTAGTTCGTACCGTATAGAACTTAGGGCCATTTGAAGTTTTATCAGTGTTTGATTTGGGACTCAAGGGTAGCATAGCATTGAGCTATAACTTAAATAGGCAAGAGGCTCGAGTACTTTATTGTTACAAAATTTCAAGGTTTTATGACGCCCCAGTAAAAAGTTACAAGCATTTGTATGTTGCTTGTACTTTGATAGGTGTTGGGCGTACCGTATAGAAGTTAGGGCCATTTGAAGTTTTATCAGTGTTTGACTTGGGACTCCAGGGTAGCATAGATTTGAGCGATAGCTTAAATTGACAAGAGGCTCGAGTACTTTATTGTTACAAAATTTCAAGGTTTTATGACGCTCCAGTAAAAAGTTACAAGCATTTGTATGTTGCAAACTTTGATAGCTGTAGGACGTACCATATAGAAGTTAGGGCCATTGGAAGTTTTCCAGTGTTTGGTTTGGGAAAAAAGGGTAGCATAGCTTTGAGCGATAGCTTAAATTGACAAGAGGCTCGAGTACTTTATTGTTACAAAATTTCAAGGTTTTATGTCGCTATAGTAAAAAGTTACAAGCATTTGTATGTTGCAAACTTTGATAGGTGTAGGACGTACCGTATAGAAGTTAGGGCTATTTGAAGATTTATCAGTGTTTGATTTGGGACTCCAGGGTAGCATAGCTTTGAGCGATAGCTTTAATTGGCAAGAGGCTCGAGTACTTTGTTACAAAATTTCAAGGTTTTATGACGCTCCAGTAAAAAGTTACAAGCATTTGTATGTTGCAAACTTTGATAGGTGTAGGACGTACCGTATAGAAGTTAGGGCCATTTGTAGTTTTATCAGTGATTGATTTGGGACTCAAGGGTAGCATAGCTTTGAGCGATAGCTTAAATTGACAAGAGGCTCGAGTACTTTATTGTTACAAAATTTCAAGGTTTTATGACGCCCCAGTAAAAAGTTACAAGCATTTGTATGTTGCTTGTACTTTGATAGGTGTTGGACGTACCGTATAGAAGTTAGGGCCATATGAAGTTTTATCAGTGTTTGACTTGGGAGTAGCATAGATTTGGGGGTAGCATAGTAGCATAGACTTGGGGTAGCATAGATTTGAGCGATAGCTTAAATTGACATGAGGCTCGAGTACTTTATTGCTACAACATTTCACGGTTTTATGACGCTCCAGTAAAAAGTTACAAGCATTTGTATGTTGCAAACTTTGATAGGTGTAGGACGTACCGTATAGATATTAGGGCCATTTGAAGTTTTATCAGTTTTTGATTTGGGATTCAAGGGTATCATAGCTTTGAGCGATAGCTAAAATTGACAAGAGGCTCGAGTACTTTAATGTTACAATAATTTCAAGGTTTTATGACGCTCCAGTAAAAAGTTACAAGCATTTGTATGTTGCAAACTTTGATAGGTGTAGGATGTACCGTATAGAAGTTAGGGCCATTTGAAGTTTTATCAGTGTTTGAATTGGGACTGAAGTGTCGCATAGCTTTGAGCGATAGCTTTAATTGACAAGAGGCTCGAGTACTTTATTGTTACAAACATTTCAAGGTTTTATGACGCTCCAGTAAAAAGTTACAAGCATTTGTATGTTGCAAACTTTGATAGTTGTAGGACGTACCGTATAGAAGTTAGGGCCATTTGAAGTTTTATCAGTGTTTGATCTGGGATTCAATGGTATCATAGCTTTGAGCGATAGCTAAAATTGACAAGAGGCTCGAGTACTTTAATGTTACAATAATTTCAAGGTTTTATGACGCTCCAGTAAAAAGTTACAAGCATTTGTATGTTGCAAACTTTGATAGGTGTAGGACGTACCGTATAGAAGTTAGGGGTATTTGAAGTTTTATCAGTGTTTGATTTGGGACTCAAGGGTAGCATAGCTTTGAGCGATAGCTTAAATTGCCAAGAGTCTCGAGTACTTTATTGTTACAAAATTTCAAGGTTTTATGACGCTCCAGTAAAAAGTTACAAGCATTTGTATGTTGCAAACTTTGATAGGTGTAGGTCGTACCGTATAGAACTTAGGGCCATTTGAAGTTTTATCAGTGTTTGATTTGGGACTCAAGGGTAGCATAGCATTGAGCTATAACTTAAATAGGCAAGAGGCTCGAGTACTTTATTGTTACAAAATTTCAAGGTTTTATGACGCCCCAGTAAAAAGTTACAAGCATTTGTATGTTGCTTGTACTTTGATAGGTGTTGGGCGTACCGTATAGAAGTTAGGGCCATTTGAAGTTTTATCAGTGTTTGACTTGGGACTCCAGGGTAGCATAGATTTGAGCGATAGCTTAAATTGACAAGAGGCTCGAGTACTTTATTGTTACAAAATTTCAAGGTTTTATGACGCTCCAGTAAAAAGTTACAAGCATTTGTATGTTGCAAACTTTGATAGCTGTAGGACGTACCATATAGAAGTTAGGGCCATTTGAAGTTTTCCAGTGTTTGGTTTGGGAAAAAAGGGTAGCATAGCTTTGAGCGATAGCTTAAATTGACAAGAGGCTCGAGTACTTTATTGTTACAAAATTTCAAGGTTTTATGACGCCCCAGTAAAAAGTTACAAGCATTTGTATGTTGCTTGTACTTTGATAGGTGTTGGACGTACCGTATAGAAGTTAGGGCCATTTGAAGTTTTATCAGTGTTTGACTTGGGAGTAGCATAGATTTGGGGGTAGCATAGTAGCATAGACTTGGGGTAGCATAGATTTGAGCGATAGCTTAAATTGACATGAGGCTCGAGTACTTTATTGCTACAACATTTCACGGTTTTATGACGCTCCAGTAAAAAGTTACAAGCATTTGTATGTTGCAAACTTTGATAGGTGTAGGACGTACCGTATAGATATTAGGGCCATTTGAAGTTTTATCAGTTTTTGATTTGGGACTCAAGGGTAGCATAGCTTTGAACGATATCTTAAATTGACAAGAGGCTCAAGTACTTTATAGTTACAAAATTTCAAGCATTTGTATGTTGCAAACTTTGATAGGTGTAGGACGTACCGTATAGCAGTTAGGGCCATTTGAAGTTTTATCAGTGTTTGATTTGGGACTCAAGGGTAGCATAGCTTTGAGCGATAGCTTAAATTGACAAGAGGCTCGAGTACTTTATTGTTACAACATTTTACGGTTTTATGACGCTCCAGTAAAAAGTTACAAGCATTTGTATGTTGCAAACTTTGATAGGTGTAGGATGTACCGTATAGAAGATAGGACCATTTGAAGTTTTATCAGTGTTTGATTTGGGAATCAAGGGTAGAATAGCTTTGAGGGATAGCTTAAATTGACAAGAATCTCGAGTACTTTATTGTTACAAAATTTCAAGGTTTTATTACGCTCCTGTAAAAAGTTACAAGCATTTGTATGTTGCAAACTTTGATAGGTGTAGGACGTACCGTATAGAAGTTAGGGCCATTTGAAGTAATATCAGTGTTTGATTTGGGAATCAAGGGTAGCATAGCTTTGAGCGATAGCTTAAATTGACAAGAGGCTCGAGTACTTTATTGTTACAAAATTTCAAGGTTTTATGACGCTATAGTAAAAAGTTACAAGCATTTGTATGTTGCAAACTTGGATAGGTGTAGGACGTACCGTATAGAAGTTAGGGCCATTTGAAGTAATATCAGTGTTTGATTTGGGAATCAAGGGTAGCATAGCTTTGAGCGATAGCTTAAATTGACAAGAGGCTCGAGTACTTTATTATTACAAAATTTCAAGGTTTTATGACGCTCCAGTAAAAAGTTACAAGCATTTGTATGTTGCAAACTTTGATAGGTGTAGGACGTACCGTATAGAAGTTAGGGCCATTTGAAGTACTATCAGTGTTTGATTTGGGAATCAATGGTAGCATAGCTTTGAGCGATAGCTTAAATTGACGAGAGGCTCGAGTACTTTATTGTTACAAAATGTCAAGGTTTTATGACGCTATAGTAAAAAGTTACAAGCATTTGTATGTTGCAAACTTTGATAGGTGTAGGACATACCGTATAGAAGTTAGGGCCATTTGAAGTAATATCAGTGTTTGATTTGGGAATCAAGGGTAGCATAGCTTTGAGCGATAGCTTAAATTGACAAGAGGCTCGAGTACTTGATTATTACAAAATTTCAAGGTTTTATGACGCTCCAGTAAAAAGTTACAAGCATTTGTATGTTGCAAACTTTGATAGGTGTAGGACGTACCGTATAGAAGTTAGGGCCATTTGAAGTTTTATCAGTATTTGATTTGGGACTCAAGGGTAGCATAGCTTTGAGCGATAGCTTAAATTGACAAGAGGCTCGAGTACTTTATTGTTACAAAATTTCAAGTTTTTATGACGCTCCAGTAAAAAGTTACAAGCATTTGTATGTTGCAAACTTTGATAAGTGTTGGACGTACAGTATAGAAGGTAGGGCCATTTGAAGTTTTATCAGTGTTTGATTTGGGACTCAAGGGTAGCATAGCTTTGAGCGATAGCTTAAATTGACAAGAGGCTCGAGTACTTTATTGTTACAAAATTTCAAGGTTTTATGACGCTCCAGTAAAAAGTTACATGCATTTGTATGTTGCAAACTTTGATAGGTGTAGAACGTACCGTATAGAAGTTAGGGCTATTTGAAATTTTATCAGTGTTTGATTTGGGAATCAAGGGTAGCATAGCTTTGAGCGATAGCTTATATTGACAAGAGGCTCGAGAACTTTATTGTTACAAAATTTCAAGGTTTTATGACGCTCCAGTAAAAAGTAACAAGCATTTGTATGTTGCAAACTTTGATAGGTGTAGGACGTACCGTATAGAAGTTAGGGCCATTTGAAGTTTTATCAGTGTTTGATTTCGGACTCAAGGGTAGCATAGCTTTGAGCGATAGCTTAAATTGGCAAGAGACTCGAGTACTTTATTATTACAAAATTTCAAGGTTTTATGACGCTCCAGTAAAAAGTTACAAGCATTTGTATGTTGCAAACTTTGATAAGTGTTGGACATACCGTATAGAAGTTAGGGCCATTTGAAGTTTTATCAGTGTTTGATTTGGGACTCAAGGGTTGCATAGCTTTGAGCGACAGCTTAAATTGACAAGAGGCTCGAGTACTTTATTGTTACAAAATTGCAAGGTTTTATGATGCTCCAGTAAAAAGTTACAAGCATTTGTATGTTGCAAACTTTGATAGGTGTAGGATGTACCGTATAGAAGTTAGGGCCATTTGTAGTTTTATCAGTGTTTGATTTGGAACTCAAGGGTAGCATAGCTTTGAGCAATAGCTTAAATTGACAAGAGGCTCGAGTACTTTATTGTTACAAAATTTCAAGGTTTTATGACGCTCCAGTAAAAAGTTACAAGCACTTGTATGTTGCAAACTTTGATAGGTGTAGGACGTACCGTATAGAAGTTAGGGCCATTTGAAGTTTTATCAGTGTTTGACTTGGGACTCCAGGGTAGCATAGATTTGAGCGATAACTTAAATTGACAAGAGGCTCGAGTACTTTTTGTTACAACATTTCACGGTTTTATGACGCTCCAGGAAAAAGTTACAAGCATTTGTATGTTGCAAACTTTGATAGGTGTAGGACGTACCGTATAGAAGTTAGGGCCATTTGAAGTCTTATCAGTTTCTGAATTGGGACTCAAGGGTAGCATAGCTTTGAGCGATATCTTAAATTGACAAGAGGCTCAAATACTTTATTGTTACAAAATTTCAAGCATTTGTATGTTGCAAACTTTGATAGGTGTAGGATGTACCGTCTAGAAGTTAGGGCCATTTGAAGTTTTATCAGTGTTTGATTTGGGACTGAAGTGTCGAATAGCTTTGAGCGACAGCTTAAATTGACAAGAGGCTCGAGTACTTTATTGTTACAAAATTGCAAGGTTTTATAACGCTCCAGTAAAAAGTTACAAGCATTTGTATGTTGCAAACTTTGATAGTTGTAGGACGTACCGTATAGAAGTTAGGGCTATTTGAAGTTTTATCAGTGTTTGATCTGGGATTCAAGGGTATCATAGCTTTGAGCGATAGCTAAAATTGACAAGAGGCTCGAGTACTTTATTGTTACAATAATTTCAAGGTTTTATGACGCTATAGTAAAATGTTACAAGCATTTTTATGTTGCAACCTTTGATAGGTGTAAGACGTACCGTATAGAAGTTAGGTCCATTTGAAGTAATATCACTGTTTGATTTGGGACTCAAGGGTAACATAACTTTGAGCGATAGCTTAAATTGACAAGAGGCTCGAGCACTTTATTGTTACAAAATTTCAAGGTTTTATGACGCTCCAGTAAAAAGTTACAAGCATTTGTATGTTGCAAACTTTGATAGGTGTAGGACGTACCATATAGAAGTTAGGGCCATTTGAAGTTTTATCAGTGTTTGGTTTGGGAAAAAAGGGTAGCATAGCTTTGCACTTGCTCTCTTTTTCCTTCCCGCAGGCACAACGGATCAAAAGAAATCAAAAGAAAGAAATAGCTATTACCTACCCTGCCAGTACACAATCGCACATACATACATACATACATGCATATACGATCTGCGTTTACATAGAGTCTGGTGTGATTTCATAGGAACGCTTAAAATAAAGGCACAATTAAGTTTTGCACTTAATTTATGTATATAGCTACTTAATACTACAAACATACGCATGTATATGCGATCTGCTTTTACATAGCTCTGACGTCATCTCAAATGAATGCCTAAATTAAAGGCGCAATTTCATTTCGCACATAATTACTTATAGCTCTACTTAATATATACATATATGTACATATTCATATGCATCGCACCATACTTGCTGTATTGCATAGATCACTGGTACGATCCGGCTCGACATGGACCAATGTATCGAATCGACAATGAAAATATGGCAATACTTACTGCAATCCGACTTAAATAAAAACACAATTGTTTTAAGTGGAAAGCATACGAAAAACCACTTTTTATTGCTCTTATATGTATATATGCATGTGCATAATATATGTAGCTCAACAATAAATCGGCATGTATGCGATACATGTATATATGTACGAGTATATACAGTTAGTGAATATGCACAAGCTCTTGCGCGTTTAGCTCAATTGCTCTCATATGCATGAACGGACCTGCATATGTATGTGTAAATAGGTACGTTTATGTATATATATAATGTATAATGCAATGTGAACATAAATATAGTCAGCGTATATAATCTAAACGTGACTATGCTCTCGAATACCTGTGGCACCGCTCATACTTGCTCCTGTGTATAGGCTCTGTATAAGCTCCCCTGCTCCGCACCGCTCTCCTGGCTCAGCTTCCTGCACATAGATTGCACCGCACTGCTCCTTGTGCTCTCACGCACTGCCCCATTAGCACAACCGCACATCTCCATCGTCAGAAACGAACTAAACTTTAAAATACTCGCTGAACCTATTTTCGCTATGTGCGGAAACTCAAACGCATGGTTGCATTTGATACAATTTCAAAGTTTTATGACGCTATAGTAAAAAGTTACAAGAATTTGTATGTTGCAAACTTTGATAGGTGTAGGACGTACCGTATAGAAGTTAGGGCTATTTGATGTTTTATCAGTGTTTGATTTGGGACTCCAGGGTAGCATAGCTTTGAGCGATAGCTTTAATTGGCAAGAGGCTCGAGTACTTTGTTACAAAATTTCAAGGTTTTATGACGCTCCAGTAAAAAGTTACAAGCATGTGTATGTTGCAAACTTTGATAGGTGTAAGACGTACCGTATAGAAGTTAGGGCCATTTGTAGTTTTATCAGTGTTTGATTTGGGACTCAAGGGTAGCATAGCTTTGAGCGATAGCTTAAATTGACAAGAGGCTCGAGTACTTTATTGTTACAAAATTTCAAGGTTTTATGACGCCATAGTAAAAAGTTACAAGCATTTGTATGTTGCTTGTACTTTGATAGGTGTTGGACGTACCGTATAGAAGTTAGGGCCATTTGAAGTTTTATCAGTGTTTGACTTGGGACTCCAGGGTAGCATAGATTTGAGCGATAGCTTAAATTGACAAGAGGCTCGAGCACTTTATTGTTACAAAATTTCAAGGTTTTATGACGCTCCAGTAAAAAGTTACAAGCATTTGTATATTGCAAACTTTAATAGGTGTAGGACGTACCGTATAGAAGTTAGGGCCATTTGAAGTTTTATCAGTTTTTGATTTGGGACTCAAGGGTAGCATAGCTTTGAGCGATATCTTAAATTGACAAGAGGTTCAAGTACTTCATTGTTACAAAATTTCAAGCATTTGTATGTTGCAAACTTTGATAGGTGTAGGACGTACCGTATAGCAGTTAGGGCCATTTGAAGTTTTATCAGTGTTTGATTTGGGACTCAAGGGTAGCATAGTTTTGAGCGATAGCTTAAATTGACAAGATTCTCGAGTACTTTATTGTTACAACATTTCACGGTTTTATGACGCTCCAGTAAAAAGTTCCAAGCATTTGTATGTTGCAAACTTTGATAGGTGTTGGACGTACCGTATAGAAGTTAGGGCCATTTGAAGTTTTATCAGTTTTTGATTTGAGACTCAAGGGTGGCATAGCTTTGAGCGATAGCTTAAATTGCCAAGAGGCTCGAGTACTTTATTGTTACAAAATTTCAAGGTTTTATTACACTCCAGTAAAAAGTTACAAGCATTTGTATGTTGCAAACTATAATAGGTGTAGGATGTACCGTATAGAAGTTAGGACCATTTGAAGTTTTATCAATGTTTGATTTGGGAATCAAGGGTAGAATAGCTTTGAGCGATAGCTTAAATTGAGAAGAGGCTCGAGTATTTTATTGTTACAAAATTTCAAGGTTTTATTACGCTCCAGTAAAAAGTTACAAGCATTTGTATGTTGCAAACTTTGATAGGTGTAGGATGTAACGTATAGAAGTTAGGGCCATTTGAAGTAATATCAGTGTTTGATTTCGGAATCAAGGGTAGCATAGCTTTGAGCGATAGCTTAAATTGACAAGAGGCTCGAGTACTTTATTGTTACAAAATTTCAAGGTTTTATGACGCTATAGTAAAATGTTACAAGCATTTTTATGTTGCAACCTTTGATAGGTGTAAGACGTACCGTATAGAAGTTAGGTCCATTTGAAGTAATATCAGTGTTTGATTTGGGAATCAAGGGTAGCATAGCTTTGAGCGATAGCTTAAATTGACAAGAGGCTCGAGTACTTTATTATTACAAAATTTCAAGGTTTTATGACGCTCCAGTAAAAAGTTACAAGCATTTGTACGTTGCAAACTTTGATAGGTGTAGGACGTACCGTATAGAAGTTAGGGCCATTTGAAGTTTTATCAGTATTTGACTTGGGACTCAAGGGTAGCATAGCTTTGAGCGATAGCTTAAATTGACAAGAGGCTCGAGTACTTTATTGTTACAAAATTTCAAGTTTTTATGACGCTCCAGTAAAAAGTGGAAGCATTTGTATGTTGCAAACTTTGATAAGTGTTGGACGTACCGTATAGAAGGTAGGGCCATTTGAAAGTTTATCAGTGTTTGATTTGGGAATCAAGGGTAGCATAGCTTTGAGCGATAGCTTAAATTGACAAGAGGCTCGAGAACTTTATTGTTACAAAATTTCAAGTTTTTATGACGCTCCAGTAAAAAGTTACAAGCATTTGTATGTTGCAAACTTTGATAAGTGTTGGACGTACCGTATAGAAGGTAGGGCCATTTGAAGTTTTATCAATGTTTGATTTGGGACTCAAGGGTAGCATAGCTTTGAGCGATAGCTTAAATTGACAAGAGGCTCGAGTACTTTATTGTTACAAAATTTCAAGGTTTTATGACGCTCCAGTAAAAAGTTACATGCATTTGTATGTTGCAAACTTTGATAGGTGTAGGACGTACCGTATAGAAGTTAGGGCCATTTGAAAGTTTATCAGTGTTTGATTTGGGAATCAAGGGTAGCATAGCTTTGAGCGATAGCTTAAATTGACAAGAGGCTCGAGAACTTTATTGTTACAAAATTTCAAGGTTTTATGACGCTCCAGAAAAAAGGTAAAAGCATTTGTATGTTGCAAACTTTGATAGGTGTTGGATGTACCGAGTAGAAGTTAGGGCCATTTGAAGTTTTATCAGTGTTTGACTTGGGACTCCAGGGTAGCATAGCTTTGAGCGATAGAATAAATTGACAAGAGGCTCGAGTACTTTATTGTTCCAAAATTTCAAGGTTTTATGACGCTCCAGTAAAAAGTTACAAGCATTTGTATGTTGCAAACTTTGATAGGTGTAGAATGTACCGTATAGAAGTTAGGGCCATTTGAAGTTTTATCAGTGTTTGACTTGGGACTCAAGGGTAGCATAGCTTTGAGCGATAGCTTAAATTGACAAGAGGCTCGAGTACTTTATTGTTACAAAATTTCAAGGTTTTATGACGCTCCAGTAAAAAGTTACAAGCATTTGTATGTTACAAACTTTGATAGGTGTAGGACGTACCGTATAGAAGTTAGGGCCATTTGAAGTTTTATCAGTGTTTGATTTCGGACTCAAGGGTAGCATAGCTTTGAGCGATAGCTTAAATTGGCAAGAGACTCGAGTACTTTATTGTTACAAAATTTCAAGGTTTTATGACGCTCCAGTAAAAAGTTACAAGCATTTGTATGTTGCAAACTTTGATAAGTGTTGGACATACCGTATAGAAGTTAGGGCCATTTGAAGTTTTATCAGTGTTTGATTTGGGACTCAAGGGTTGCATAGCTTTGAGCGACCGCTTAAATTGACAAGAGGCTCGAGTACTTTATTGTTACAAAATTGCAAGGTTTTATGACGCTCCAGTAAAAAGTTACAAGCATTTGTATGTTGCAAACTTTGATAGGTGTAGGACGTACCGTATAGAAGTTAGGGCCATTTGAAGTTTTATCAGTGTTTGATTTGGCACTCCAGGGTAGCATAGCTTTGACCGAGAGCTTAAATTGACAAGAAGCTTGAGTACTTTATTGTTACCAAATTTCAAGGTTTTATGACCCTCCAGTAAAAAGTTAGAAGCATTTGTATGTTGCAAACTTTGATAGGTGTAGGATGTACCGTATAGAAGTTAGGGCCATTTGAAGTTTTATCAGTGTTTGATTTGGGACTGAAGTGTCGCATAGCTTTGAGCGATAGCTTTAATTGACAAGAGGCTCGAGTACTTTATTGTTACAAAATTTCAAAGTTTTATGACACTCCAGTAAAAAGTTACAAGCATTTGTATGTTGCAAACTTTGATAAGTGTTGGACGTACCGTATAGAAGGTAGGGCCATTTGAAGTTTTATCAGTGTTTGATTTGGGACTCAAGGGTAGCATAGGTTTGAGCGATAGCTTAAATTGACAAGAGGCTCGAGTACTTTATTGTTACAAAATTTCAAGCTTTTATGACGCTCCAGTAAAAAGTTACAAGCATTTGTATGTTGCAAACTTTGATAAGTGTTGGACGTACCGTATAGAAGGTAGGGCCATTTGAAGTTTTATCAGTGTTTGATTTGGGACTCAAGGGTAGCATAGGTTTGAGCGATAGCTTAAATTGACAAGAGGCTCGAGAACTTTATTGTTACAAAATTTCAAGGTTTTATGACGCTCCAGTAAAAAGTTACATGCATTTGTATGTTGCAAACTTTGATAGGTGTAGGACGTACCGTATAGAAGTTAGGGCCATTTGAAGTTTTATCAGTGTTTGACTTGGGACTCAAGGGTAGCATAGCTTTGAGCGATAGCTTAAATTGGCAAGAGACTCGAGTACTTTATTGTTACAAAATTTCAAGGTTTTATGACGCTCCAGTAAAAAGTTACAAGCATTTGTATGTTGCAAACTTTGATAAGTGTTGGACATACCGTATAGAAGTTAGGGCCATTTGAAGTTTTTTTTATCAGTGTTTGATTTGGGACTGAAGTGTCGCATAGCTTTGAGCGATAGCTTTAATTGACAAGAGGCTCGAGTACTTTATTGTTACAAAATTTCAAGGTTTTATGACGCTCCAGTAAAAAGTTATATGCATTTGTATGTTGCAAACTTTGATAGTTGTAGGACGTACCGTATAGAAGTTAGGGCCATTTGAAGTTTTATCAGTGTTTGATCTGGGATTCAAGGGTATCATAGCTTTGAGCGATAGCTAAAATTGACAAGAGGCTCGAGTACTTTATTGTTACAATAATTTCAAGGTTTTATGACGCTCCAGTAAAAAGTTACAAGCATTTGTATGTTGCAAACTTTGATAGGTGTAGGACGTACCGTATAGAAGTTAGGGCTATTTGAAGTTTTATCAGTGTTTGATTTGGGACTCAAGGGTAGCATAGCTTTGAGCGATAGCTTAAATTGACAAGAGGCTCGAGTACTTTATTGTTGCAAAATTTCAAGTTTTTATGTCGCTCCAGTAAAAACTTACAAGCATTTGTATGTTGCAAACTTTGATAAGTGTTGGACGTACCGCATAGAAGGTAGGGCCATTTGAAGTTTTATCAGTGTTTGACTTGGGACTCAAGGGTAGCATAGCTTTGAGCGATAGCTTAAATTGGCAAGAGACTCGAGTACTTTATTGTTACAAAATTTCAAGGTTTTATGACGCTCCAGTAAAAAGTTACAAGCATTTGTATGTTGCAAACTTTGATAAGTGTTGGACATACCGTATAGAAGTTAGGGCCATTTGAAGTTTTTTTTATCAGTGTTTGATTTGGGACTGAAGTGTCGCATAGCTTTGAGCGATAGCTTTAATTGACAAGAGGCTCGAGTACTTTATTGTTACAAAATTTCAAGGTTTTATGACGCTCCAGTAAAAAGTTATATGCATTTGTATGTTGCAAACTTTGATAGTTGTAGGACGTACCGTATAGAAGTTAGGGCCATTTGAAGTTTTATCAGTGTTTGATCTGGGATTCAAGGGTATCATAGCTTTGAGCGATAGCTAAAATTGACAAGAGGCTCGAGTACTTTATTGTTACAATAATTTCAAGGTTTTATGACGCTCCAGTAAAAAGTTACAAGCATTTGTATGTTGCAAACTTTGATAGGTGTAGGACGTACCGTATAGAAGTTAGGGCTATTTGAAGTTTTATCAGTGTTTGATTTGGGACTCAAGGGTAGCATAGCTTTGAGCGATAGCTTAAATTGACAAGAGGCTCGAGTACTTTATTGTTGCAAAATTTCAAGTTTTTATGTCGCTCCAGTAAAAACTTACAAGCATTTGTATGTTGCAAACTTTGATAAGTGTTGGACGTACCGCATAGAAGGTAGGGCCATTTGAAGTTTTATCAGTGTTTGATTAGGGACTCAAGGGTAGCATAGCTTTGAGCGATAGCTTAAATTGACAAGAGGCTCGAGTACTTTATTGTTACAAAATTTCAAGCTTTTATGACGCTCCAGTAAAAAGTTACATGCATTTGTATGTTGCAAACTTTGATAGGTGTAGGACGTACCGTATAGAAGTTAGGGCCATTTGAAATTTTATCAGTGTTTGATTTGGGAATCAAGGGTAGCATAGCTTTGAGCGATAGCTTAAATTGACAAGAGGCTCGAGAACTTTATTGTTACAAAATTTCAAGGTTTTATGACGCTCCAGAAAAAAGTTAAAAGCATTTGTATGTTGTAAACTTTGATAGGTGTTGGATGTACCGAATAGAAGTTAGGGCCATTTGAAGTTTTATCAGTGTTTGACTTGGCACTCCAGGGTAGCATGGCTTTGAGCGATAGAATAAATTGACAAGAGGCTCGAGTACTTTATTGTTCCAAAAATTCAAGGTTTTATGACGGTCCAGTAAAAAGTTACAAGCATTTGTATGTTGCAAACTTTGATAGGTGTAGAATGTACTGTATAGAAGTTAGGGCCATTTGAAGTTTTATCAGTGTTTGACTTGGGACTCAAGGGTAGCATAGCTTTGAGCGATAGCTTAAATTGACAAGAGGCTCGAGTACTTTATTGTTACAAAATTTCAAGGTTTTATGACGCTCCAGTAAAAAGTTACAAGCATTTGTATGTTGCAAACTTTGATAAGTGTTGGACGTACCGTATAGAAGGTAGGGCCATTTGAAGTTTTATCAGTGTTTGATTTGGGACTCAAGGGTAGCATAGGTTTGAGCGATAGCTTAAATTGACAAGAGGCTCGAGTACTTTATTGTTACAAAATTTCAAGGTTTTATGACGCTCCAGTAAAAAGTTACATGCATTTGTATGTTGCAAACTTTGATAGGTGTAGGACGCACCGTATAGAAGTTAGGGCCATTTGAAATTTTATCAGTGTTTGATTTGGGACTCAAGGGTAGCATAGCTTTGAGCGATAGCTTAAATTGACAAGAGGCTCGAGTACTTTATTGTTAAAAAATTTCAAGATTTTATGACGCTCAAGTAAAAAGTTACAAGCATTTGTATGTTGCAAACTTTGATAGGTGTAGGACGTACCGTATAGAAGTTAGGGCCATTTGAAGTTTTATCAGTGTTTGATTTGGGACTCAAGGGTTGCATAGCTTTGAGCGACCGCTTATATTGACAAGAGGCTCGAGTACTTTATTGTTACAAAATTGCAAGGTTTTATGACGCTCCAGTAAAAAGTTACAAGCATTTGTATGTTGCAAACTTTGATAGGTGTAGGACGTACCGTATAGAAGTTAGGGCCATTTGAAGTTTTATCAGTGTTTGATTTGGCACTCCAGGGTAGCATAGCTTTGGCCGATATCTTAAATTGACAAGAAGCTTGAGTACTTTATTGTTACCAAATTTCAAGGTTTTATGACCCTCCAGTAAAAAGTTACAAGCATTTGTATGTTGCCAACTTTGATAGGTGTAGGATGTACCATATAGAAGTTAGGGCCATTTGAAGTTTTTTTATCAGTGTTTGATTTGGGACTGAAGTGTCGCATAGCTTTGAGCGATAGCTTTAATTGACAAGAGGCTCGAGTACTTTATTGTTACAAAATTTCAAGGTTTTATGACGGTCCAGTAAAAAGTTACAAGCATTTGTATGTTGCAAACTTTGATAGTTGTAGGACGTACCGTATAGAAGTTAGGGCCATTTGAAGTTTTATCAGTGTTTGATCTGGGATTCAAGGGTTTCATAGCTTTGAGCGATAGCTAAAATTGACAAGAGGCTCGAGTACTTTATTGTTACAATAATTTCAAGGTTTTATGACGCTCCAGTAAAAAGTTACAAGCATTTGTATGTTGCAAACTTTGATAGGTGTAGGACGTACCGTATCGAAGTTAGGGCTATTTGAAGTTTTATCAGTGTTTGATTTGGGACTCAAGGGTAGCATAGCTTTGAGCGATAGCTTAAATTGACAAGAGGCTCGAGTACTTTATTGTTGCAAAATTTCAAGTTTTTATGTCGCTCCAGTAAAAAGTTACAAGCATTTGTATGTTGCAAACTTTGATAAGTGTTGGACGTACCGCATAGAAGGTAGGGCCATTTGAAGCTTTATCAGTGTTTGATTTGGGACTCAAGGGTAGCATAGCTTTGAGCGATAGCTTAAATTGACAAGAGGCTCGAGTACTTTATTGTTACAAAATTTCAAGGTTTTATGACGCTCCAGTAAAAAGTTACATGCATTTGTATGTTGCAAACTTTGATAGGTGTAGGACGTACCGTATAGAAGTTAGGGCCATTTGAAATTTTATCAGTGTTTGATTTGGGAATCAAAGGTAGCATAGCTTTGAGCGATAGCTTAAATTGACAAGAGGCTCGAGAACTTTATTGTTACAAAATTTCAAGGTTTTATGACGCTCCAGAAAAAAGTTAAAAGCATTTGTATGTTGCAAACTTTGATAGGTGTAGAATGTACCGTATAGAAGTTAGGGCCATTTGAAGTTTTATCAGTGTTTGACTTGGGACTCAAGGGTAGCATAGCCTTGAGCGATAGCTTAAATTGACAAGAGGCTCGAGTACTTTATTGTTACAAAATTTCAAGGTTTTATGACGCTCCAGTAAAAAGTTACAAGCATTTGTATGTTGCAAACTTTGATAAGTGTTGGACGTACCGTATAGAAGGTAGGGCCATTTGAAGTTTTATCAGTGTTTGATTTGGGACTCAAGGGTAGCATAGGTTTGAGCGATAGCTTAAATTGACAAGAGGCTCGAGTACTTTATTGTTACAAAATTTCAAGGTTTTATGACGCTCCAGTAAAAAGTTACATGCATTTGTATGTTGCAAACTTTGATAGGTGTAGGACGTACCGTATAGAAGTTAGGGCCATTTGAAATTTTATCAGTGTTTGATTTGGGACTCAAGGGTAGCATAGCTTTGAGCGATAGCTTAAATTGACAAGAGGCTCGAGTACTTTATTGTTAAAAAATTTCAAGGTTTTATGACGCTCCAGTAAAAAGTTACAAGCATTTGTATGTTGCAAACTTTGATAGGTGTAGGACGTACCGTATAGAAGTTAGGGCCATTTAAAGTTTTATCAGTGTTTGATTTCGGACTCAAGGGTAGCATAGCTTTGAGCGATAGCTTAAATTGGCAAGAGACTCGAGTACTTTATTGTTACAAAATTTCAAGGTTTTATGACGCTCCAGTAAAAAGTTACAAGCATTTGTATGTTGCAAACTTTGATAAGTGTTGGACATACCGTATAGAAGTTAGGGCCATTTGAAGTTTTTTTTATCAGTGTTTGATTTGGGACTGAAGTGTCGCATAGCTTTGAGCGATAGCTTTAATTGACAAGAGGCTCGAGTACTTTATTGTTACAAAATTTCAAGGTTTTATGACGCTCCAGTAAAAAGTTACATGCATTTGTATGTTGCAAACTTTGATAGGTGTAGGACGCACCGTATAGAAGTTAGGGCCATTTGAAATTTTATCAGTGTTTGATTTGGGACTCAAGGGTAGCATAGCTTTGAGCGATAGCTTAAATTGACAAGAGGCTCGAGTACTTTATTGTTAAAAAATTTCAAGATTTTATGACGCTCAAGTAAAAAGTTACAAGCATTTGTATGTTGCAAACTTTGATAGGTGTAGGACGTACCGTATAGAAGTTAGGGCCATTTGAAGTTTTATCAGTGTTTGATTTGGGACTCAAGGGTTGCATAGCTTTGAGCGACCGCTTATATTGACAAGAGGCTCGAGTACTTTATTGTTACAAAATTGCAAGGTTTTATGACGCTCCAGTAAAAAGTTACAAGCATTTGTATGTTGCAAACTTTGATAGGTGTAGGACGTACCGTATAGAAGTTAGGGCCATTTGAAGTTTTATCAGTGTTTGATTTGGCACTCCAGGGTAGCATAGCTTTGGCCGATATCTTAAATTGACAAGAAGCTTGAGTACTTTATTGTTACCAAATTTCAAGGTTTTATGACCCTCCAGTAAAAAGTTACAAGCATTTGTATGTTGCCAACTTTGATAGGTGTAGGATGTACCATATAGAAGTTAGGGCCATTTGAAGTTTTTTTATCAGTGTTTGATTTGGGACTGAAGTGTCGCATAGCTTTGAGCGATAGCTTTAATTGACGAGAGGCTCGAGTACTTTATTGTTACAAAATTTCAAGGTTTTATGACGCTCCAGTAAAAACTTACAAGCATTTGTATGTTGCAAACTTTGATAGTTGTAGGACGTACCGTATAGAAGTTAGGGCCATTTGAAGTTTTATCAGTGTTTGATCTGGGATTCAAGGGTTTCATAGCTTTGAGCGATAGCTAAAATTGACAAGAGGCTCGAGTACTTTATTGTTACAAAATTTCAAGGTTTTATGACGCTCCAGTAAAAAGTTACAAGCATTTGTATGTTGCAAACTTTGATAGGTGTAGGACGTACCGTATCGAAGTTAGGGCTATTTGAAGTTTTATCAGTGTTTGATTTGGGACTCAAGGGTAGCATAGCTTTGAGCGATAGCTTAAATTGACAAGAGGCTCGAGTACTTTATTGTTGCAAAATTTCAAGTTTTTATGTCGCTCCAGTAAAAAGTTACAAGCATTTGTATGTTGCAAACTTTGATAAGTGTTGGACGTACCGCATAGAAGGTAGGGCCATTTGAAGCTTTATCAGTGTTTGATTTGGGACTCAAGGGTAGCATAGCTTTGAGCGATAGCTTAAATTGACAAGAGGCTCGAGTACTTTATTGTTACAAAATTTCAAGGTTTTATGACGCTCCAGTAAAAAGTTACATGCATTTGTATGTTGCAAACTTTGATAGGTGTAGGACGTACCGTATAGAAGTTAGGGCCATTTGAAATTTTATCAGTGTTTGATTTGGGAATCAAAGGTAGCATAGCTTTGAGCGATAGCTTAAATTGACAAGAGGCTCGAGAACTTTATTGTTACAAAATTTCAAGGTTTTATGACGCTCCAGAAAAAAGTTAAAAGCATTTGTATGTTGCAAACTTTGATAGGTGTAGAATGTACCGTATAGAAGTTAGGGCCATTTGAAGTTTTATCAGTGTTTGACTTGGGACTCAAGGGTAGCATATCTTTGAGCGATAGCTTAAATTGACAAGAGGCTCGAGTACTTTATTGTTACAAAATTTCAAGGTTTTATGACGCTCCAGTAAAAAGTTACAAGCATTTGTATGTTGCAAACTTTGATAAGTGTTGGACGTACCGTATAGAAGGTAGGGCCATTTGAAGTTTTATCAGTGTTTGATTTGGGACTCAAGGGTAGCATAGGTTTGAGCGATAGCTTAAATTGACAAGAGGCTCGAGTACTTTATTGTTACAAAATTTCAAGGTTTTATGACGCTCCAGTAAAAAGTTACATGCATTTGTATGTTGCAAACTTTGATAGGTGTAGGACGCACCGTATAGAAGTTAGGGCCATTTGAAATTTTATCAGTGTTTGATTTGGGACTCAAGGGTAGCATAGCTTTGAGCGATAGCTTAAATTGACAAGAGGCTCGAGTACTTTATTGTTAAAAAATTTCAAGATTTTATGACGCTCAAGTAAAAAGTTACAAGCATTTGTATGTTGCAAACTTTGATAGGTGTAGGACGTACCGTATAGAAGTTAGGGCCATTTGAAGTTTTATCAGTGTTTGATTTGGCACTCCAGGGTAGCATAGCTTTGGCCGATATCTTAAATTGACAAGAAGCTTGAGTACTTTATTGTTACCAAATTTCAAGGTTTTATGACCCTCCAGTAAAAAGTTACAAGCATTTGTATGTTGCCAACTTTGATAGGTGTAGGATGTACCATATAGAAGTTAGGGCCATTTGAAGTTTTTTTATCAGTGTTTGATTTGGGACTGAAGTGTCGCATAGCTTTGAGCGATAGCTTTAATTGACAAGAGGCTCGAGTACTTTATTGTTACAAAATTTCAAGGTTTTATGACGCTCCAGTAAAAAGTTACAAGCATTTGTATGTTGCAAACTTTGATAGTTGTAGGACGTACCGTATAGAAGTTAGGGCCATTTGAAGTTTTATCAGTGTTTGATCTGGGATTCAAGGGTTTCATAGCTTTGAGCGATAGCTAAAATTGACAAGAGGCTCGAGTACTTTATTGTTACAATAATTTCAAGGTTTTTTGACGCTCCAGTAAAAAGTTACAAGCATTTGTATGTTGCAAACTTTGATAGGTGTAGGACGTACCGTATAGAAGTTAGGGCTATTTGAAGTTTTATCAGTGTTTGATTTGGGACTCAAGGGTAGCATAGCTTTGAGCGATAGCTTAAATTGACAAGAGGCTCGAGTACTTTATTGTTGCAAAATTTCAAGTTTTTATGTCGCTCCAGTAAAAAGTTACAAGCATTTGTATGTTGCAAACTTTGATAAGTGTTGGACGTACCGCATAGAAGGTAGGGCCATTTGAAGCTTTATCAGTGTTTGATTTGGGACTCAAGGGTAGCATAGCTTTGAGCGATAGCTTAAATTGACAAGAGGCTCGAGTACTTTATTGTTACAAAATTTCAAGGTTTTATGACACTCCAGTAAAAAGTTACATGCATTTGTATGTTGCAAACTTTGATAGGTGTAGGACGTACCGTATCGAAGTTAGGGCTATTTGAAGTTTTATCAGTGTTTGATTTGGGACTCAAGGGTAGCATAGCTTTGAGCGATAGCTTAAATTGACAAGAGGCTCGAGTACTTTATTGTTGCAAAATTTCAAGTTTTTATGTCGCTCCAGTAAAAAGTTACAAGCATTTGTATGTTGCAAACTTTGATAAGTGTTGGACGTACCGCATAGAAGGTAGGGCCATTTGAAGCTTTATCAGTGTTTGATTTGGGACTCAAGGGTAGCATAGCTTTGAGCGATAGCTTAAATTGACAAGAGGCTCGAGTACTTTATTGTTACAAAATTTCAAGGTTTTATGACGCTCCAGTAAAAAGTTACATGCATTTGTATGTTGCAAACTTTGATAGGTGTAGGACGTACCGTATAGAAGTTAGGGCCATTTGAAATTTTATCAGTGTTTGATTTGGGAATCAAAGGTAGCATAGCTTTGAGCGATAGCTTAAATTGACAAGAGGCTCGAGAACTTTATTGTTACAAAATTTCAAGGTTTTATGACGCTCCAGAAAAAAGTTAAAAGCATTTGTATGTTGCAAACTTTGATAGGTGTAGAATGTACCGTATAGAAGTTAGGGCCATTTGAAGTTTTATCAGTGTTTGACTTGGGACTCAAGGGTAGCATAGCTTTGAGCGATAGCTTAAATTGACAAGAGGCTCGAGTACTTTATTGTTACAAAATTTCAAGGTTTTATGACGCTCCAGTAAAAAGTTACAAGCATTTGTATGTTGCAAACTTTGATAAGTGTTGGACGTACCGTATAGAAGGTAGGGCCATTTGAAGTTTTATCAGTGTTTGATTTGGGACTCAAGGGTAGCATAGGTTTGAGCGATAGCTTCAATTGACAAGAGGCTCGAGTACTTTATTGTTACAAAATTTCAAGGTTTTATGACGCTCCAGTAAAAAGTTACATGCATTTGTATGTTGCAAACTTTGATAGGTGTAGGACGTACCGTATAGAAGTTAGGGCCATTTGAAGTTTTATCAGTGTTTGATTTGGCACTCCAGGGTAGCATAGCTTTGGCCGATATCTTAAATTGACAAGAAGCTTGAGTACTTTATTGTTACCAAATTTCAAGGTTTTATGACCCTCCAGTAAAAAGTTACAAGCATTTGTATGTTGCCAACTTTGATAGGTGTAGGATGTACCATATAGAAGTTAGGGCCATTTGAAGTTTTTTTATCAGTGTTTGATTTGGGACTGAAGTGTCGCATAGCTTTGAGCGATAGCTTTAATTGACAAGAGGCTCGAGTACTTTATTGTTACAATAATTTCAAGGTTTTTTGACGCTCCAGTAAAAAGTTACAAGCATTTGTATGTTGCAAACTTTGATAGGTGTAGAATGTACCGTATAGAAGTTAGGGCCATTTGAAGTTTTATCAGTGTTTGACTTGGGACTCAAGGGTAGCATAGCTTTGAGCGATAGCTTAAATTGACAAGAGGCTCGAGTACTTTATTGTTACAAAATTTCAAGGTTTTATGACGCTCCAGTAAAAAGTTACAAGCATTTGTATGTTGCAAACTTTGATAAGTGTTGGACGTACCGTATAGAAGGTAGGGCCATTTGAAGTTTTATCAGTGTTTGATTTGGGACTCAAGGGTAGCATAGGTTTGAGCGATAGCTTCAATTGACAAGAGGCTCGAGTACTTTATTGTTACAAAATTTCAAGGTTTTATGACGCTCCAGTAAAAAGTTACATGCATTTGTATGTTGCAAACTTTGATAGGTGTAGGACGTACCGTATAGAAGTTAGGGCCATTTGAAGTTTTATCAGTGTTTGATTTGGCACTCCAGGGTAGCATAGCTTTGGCCGATATCTTAAATTGACAAGAAGCTTGAGTACTTTATTGTTACCAAATTTCAAGGTTTTATGACGCTCCAGTAAAAAGTTACAAGCATTTGTATGTTGCAAACTTTGATAGTTGTAGGACGTACCGTATAGAAGTTAGGGCCATTTGAAGTTTTATCAGTGTTTGATCTGGGATTCAAGGGTTTCATAGCTTTGAGCGATAGCTAAAATTGACAAGAGGCTCGAGTACTTTATTGTTACAATAATTTCAAGGTTTTTTGACGCTCCAGTAAAAAGTTACAAGCATTTGTATGTTGCAAACTTTGATAGGTGTAGGACGTACCGTATAGAAGTTAGGGCTATTTGAAGTTTTATCAGTGTTTGATTTGGGACTCAAGGGTAGCATAGCTTTGAGCGATAGCTTAAATTGACAAGAGGCTCGAGTACTTTATTGTTGCAAAATTTCAAGTTTTTATGTCGCTCCAGTAAAAAGTTACAAGCATTTGTATGTTGCAAACTTTGATAAGTGTTGGACGTACCGCATAGAAGGTAGGGCCATTTGAAGCTTTATCAGTGTTTGATTTGGGACTCAAGGGTAGCATAGCTTTGAGCGATAGCTTAAATTGACAAGAGGCTCGAGTACTTTATTGTTACAAAATTTCAAGGTTTTATGACACTCCAGTAAAAAGTTACATGCATTTGTATGTTGCAAACTTTGATAGGTGTAGGACGTACCGTATAGAAGTTAGGGCCATTTGAAATTTTATCAGTGTTTGATTTGGGAATCAAAGGTAGCATAGCTTTGAGCGATAGCTTAAATTGACAAGAGGCTCGAGAACTTTATTGTTATAAAATTTCAAGGTTTTTTGACGCTCCAGTAAAAAGTTACAAGCATTTGTATGTTGCAAACTTTGATAGGTGTAGGACGTACCGTATAGAAGTTAGGGCTATTTGAAGTTTTATCAGTGTTTGATTTGGGACTCAAGGGTAGCATAGCTTTGAGCGATAGCTTAAATTGACAAGAGGCTCGAGTACTTTATTGTTGCAAAATTTCAAGTTTTTATGTCGCTCCAGTAAAAAGTTACAAGCATTTGTATGTTGCAAACTTTGATAAGTGTTGGACGTACCGCATAGAAGGTAGGGCCATTTGAAGCTTTATCAGTGTTTGATTTGGGACTCAAGGGTAGCATAGCTTTGAGCGATAGCTTAAATTGACAAGAGGCTCGAGTACTTTATTGTTACAAAATTTCAAGGTTTTATGACACTCCAGTAAAAAGTTACATGCATTTGTATGTTGCAAACTTTGATAGGTGTAGGACGTACCGTATAGAAGTTAGGGCCATTTGAAATTTTATCAGTGTTTGATTTGGGAATCAAAGGTAGCATAGCTTTGAGCGATAGCTTAAATTGACAAGAGGCTCGAGAACTTTATTGTTATAAAATTTCAAGGTTTTATGACGCTCCAGAAAAAAGTTAAAAGCATTTGTATGTTGCAAACTTTGATAGGTGTTGGATGTACCGTATAGAAGTTAGGGCCATTTGAAGTTTTATCAGTGTTTGACTTGGAACTCAAGGGTAGCATAGCTTTGAGCGATAGCTTAAATTGACAAGAGGCTCGAGTACTTTATTGTTACAAAATTTCAAGGTTTTATGACGCTCCAGTAAAAAGTTACAAGCATTTGTATGTTGCAAACTTTGATAAGTGTTGGACGTACCGTATAGAAGGTAGGGCCATTTGAAGTTTTATCAGTGTTTGACTTGGGACTCCAGGGTAGCATAGCTTTGAGCGATAGAATAAATTGACAAGAGGCTCGAGTACTTTATTGTTCCAAAAATTCAAGGTTTTATGACGCTCCAGTAAAAAGTTACAAGCATTTGTATGTTGCAAACTTTGATAGGTGTAGAATGTACCGTATAGAAATTAGGGCCATTTGAAGTTTTATCAGTGTTTGACTTGGGACTCAAGGGTAGCATAGCTTTGAGCGATAGCTTAAATTGACAAGAGGCTCGAGTACTTTATTGTTACAAAATTTCAAGGTTTTATGACGCTCCAGTAAAAAGTTACAAGCATTTGTATGTTGCAAACTTTGATAGGTGTAGGACGTACCATATAGAAGTTAGGGCCATTTGAAGGTTTATCAGTGTTTGATTTCGGATTCAAGGGTAGCATAGTTTTGAGCGATAGCTTAAATTGGCAAGAGACTCGAGTACGTTATTGTTACAAAATTTCAAGGTTTTATGACGCTCCAGTAAAAAGTTACAAGCATTTGTATGTTGCAAACTTTGATAAGTGTTGGACATACCGTATAGAAGTTAGGGCCATTTGAAGTTTTATCAGTGTTTGATTTGGGACTCAAGGGTTGCATAGCTTTGAGCGACCGCTTAAATTGACAAGAGGCTCGAGTACTTTATTGTTACAAAATTGCAAGGTTTTATGACGCTCCAGTAAAAAGTTACAAGCATTTGTATGTTGCAAACTTTGATAGTTGTAGGACGCACCGTATAGAAGTTAGGGCCATTTGAAGTTTTTTTATCAGTGTTTGATTTGGGACTGAAGTGTCGCATAGCTTTGAGCGATAGCTTTAATTGACAAAAGGCTCGAGTACTTTATTGTTACAAAATTTCAAGGTTTTATGACGCTCCAGTAAAAAGTTATATGCATTTGTATGTTGCAAACTTTGATAGTTGTAGGACGTACCGTATAGAAGTTAGGGCCATTTGAAGTTTTATCAGTGTTTGATCTGGGATTCAAGGGTATCATAGCTTTGAGCGATAACTAAAATTGACAAGAGGCTCGAGTACTTTATTGTTACAATAATTTCAAGGTTTTATGACGCTCCAGTAAAAAGTTACAAGCATTTGTATGTTGCAAACTTTGATAGGTGTAGGACGTACCGTATAGAAGTTAGGGCTATTTGAAGTTTTATCAGTGTTTGATTTGGGACTCAAGGGTAGCATAGCTTTGAGCGATAGCTTAAATTGACAAGAGGCTCGAGTACTTTATTGTTGCAAAATTTCAAGTTTTTATGTCGCTCCAGTAAAAAGTTACAAGCATTTGTATGTTGCAAACTTTGATAAGTGTTGGACATACCGCATAGAAGGTAGGGCCATTTGAAGTTTTATCAGTGTTTGATTTGGGACTCAAGGGTAGCATAGCTTTGAGCGATAGCTTAAATTGACAAGAGGCTCGAGTACTTTATTGTTACAAAATTTCAAGCTTTTATGACGCTCCAGTAAAAAGTTACATGCATTTGTATGTTGCAAACTTTGATAGGTGTAGGACGTACCGTATAGAAGTTAGGGCCATTTGAAATTTTATCAGTGTTTGATTTGGGACTCAAGGGTAGCATAGCTTTGAGCGATAGCTTAAATTGACAAGAGGCTCGAGTACTTTATTGTTAAAAAATTTCAAGATTTTATGACGCTCAAGTAAAAAGTTACAAGCATTTGTATGTTGCAAACTTTGATAGGTGTAGGACGTACCGTATAGAAGTTAGGGCCATTTGAAGTTTTATCAGTGTTTGATTTGGGACTCAAGGGTTGCATAGCTTTGAGCGACCGCTTAAATTGACAAGAGGCTCGAGTACTTTATTGTTACAAAATTGCAAGGTTTTATGACGCTCCAGTAAAAAGTTACAAGCATTTGTATGTTGCAAACTTTGATAGGTGTAGGACGTACCGTATAGAAGTTAGGGCCATTTGAAGTTTTATCAGTGTTTGATTTGGCACTCCAGGGTAGCATAGCTTTGGCCGATATCTTAAATTGACAAGAAGCTTGAGTACATTATTGTTACCAAATTTCAAGGTTTTATGACCCTCCAGTAAAAAGTTACAAGCATTTGTATGTTGCCAACTTTGCTAGGTGTAGGATGTACCATATAGAAGTTAGGGCCATTTGAAGTTTTTTTATCAGTGTTTGATTTGGGACTGAAGTGTCGCATAGCTTTGAGCAATAGCTTTAATTGACAAGAGGCTCGAGTACTTTATTGTTACAAAATTTCAAGGTTTTATGACGCTCCAGTAAAAAGTTACAAGCATTTGTATGTTGCAAACTTTGATAGTTGTAGGACGTACCGTATAGAAGTTAGGGCCATTTGAAGTTTTATCAGTGTTTGATCTGGGATTCAAGGGTATCATAGCTTTGGGCGATAGCTAAAATTGACAAGAGGCTCGAGTACTTTATTGTTACAATAATTTCAAGGTTTTATGACGCTCCAGTAAAAAGTTACAAGCATTTGTATGTTGCAAACTTTGATAGGTGTAGGACGTACCGTATAGAAGTTACGGCTATTTGAAGTTTTATCAGTGTTTGATTTGGGACTCAAGGGTAGCATAGCTTTGAGCGATAGCTTAAATTGACAAGAGGCTCGAGTACTTTATTGTTGCAACATTTCAAGTTTTTATGTCGCTCCAGTAAAAAGTTACAAGCATTTGTATGTTGCAAACTTTGATAAGTGTTGGACGTACCGCATAGAAGGTAGGGCCATTTGAAGCTTTATCAGTGTTTGATTTGGGACTCAAGGGTAGCATAGCTTTGAGCGATAGCTTAAATTGACAAGAGGCTCGAGTACTTTATTGTTACAAAATTTCAAGGTTTTATGACGCTCCAGTAAAAAGTTACATGCATTTGTATGTTGCAAACTTTGATAATTGTAGGACGTACCGTATAGAAGTTAGGGCCATTTGAAATTTTATCAGTGTTTGATTTGGGAATCAAAGGTAGCATAGCTTTGAGCGATAGCTTAAATTGACAAGAGGCTCGAGAACTTTATTGTTACAAAATTTCAAGGTTTTATGACGCTCCAGAAAAAAGTTAAAAGCATTTGTATGTTGCAAACTTTGATAGGTGTTGGATGTACCGAATAGAAGTTAGGGCCATTTGAAGTTTTATCAGTGTTTGACTTGGGACTCCAGGGTAGCATAGCTTTGAGCGATAGAGTAAATTGACAAGAGGCTCGAGTACTTTATTGTTCCAAAAATTCAAGGTTTTATGACGCTCCAGTAAAAAGTTACAAGCATTTGTATGTTGCAAACTTTGATAGGTGTAGAATGTACCGTATAGAAGTTAGGGCCATTTGAAGTTTTATCAGTGTTTGACTTGGGACTCAAGGGTAGCATAGCTTTGAGCGATAGCTTAAATTGACAAGAGGCTCGAGTACTTTATTGTTACAAAATTTCAAGGTTTTATGACGCTCCAGTAAAAAGTTACAAGCATTTGTATGTTGCAAACTTTGATAGGTGTAGGACGTACGGTATATAAGTTAGGGCCATTTGAAGTTTTATCAGTGTTTGATTTCGGATTCAAGGGTAGCATAGCTTTGAGCGATAGCTTAAATTGGCAAGAGACTCGAGTACTTTATTGTTACAAAATTTCAAGGTTTTATGACGCTCCAGTAAAAAGTTACAAGCATTTGTATGTTGCAAACTTTGATAAGTGTTGGACATACCGTATAGAAGTTAGGGCCATTTGAAGTTTTATCAGTGTTTGATTTGGGACTCAAGGGTTGCCTAGCTTTGAGCGACCGCTTAAATTGACAAGAGGCTCGAGTACTTTATTGTTACAAAATTGCAAGGTTTTATGACGCTCCAGTAAAAAGTTACAAGCATTTGTATGTTGCAAACTTTGATAGGTGTAGGACGCACCGTATAGAAGTTAGGGCCATTTGAAGTTTTTTATCAGTGTTTGATTTGGGACTGAAGTGTCGCATAGCTTTGAGCGATAGCTTTAATTGACAAGAGGCTCGAGTACTTTATTGTTACAAAATTTCAAGGTTTTATGACGCTCCAGTAAAAAGTTATATGCATTTGTATGTTGCAAACTTTGATAGTTGTAGGACGTACCGTATAGAAGTTAGGGCCATTTGAAGTTTTATCAGTGTTTGATCTGGGATTCAAGGGTATCATAGCTTTGAGCGATAGCTAAAATTGACAAGAAGCTCGAGTACTTTATTGTTACAATAATTTCAAGGTTTTATGACGCTCCAGTAAAAAGCTACAAGCATTTGTATGTTGCAAACTTTGATAGGTGTAGGACGTACCGTATAGAAGTTAGGGCCATTTGAAGTTTTATCAGTGTTTGATTTGGCACTCCAGGGTAGCATAGCTTTGGCCGATATCTTAAATTGACAAGAAGCTTGAGTACTTTATTGTTACCAAATTTCAAGGTTTTATGACCCTCCAGTAAAAAGTTACAAGCATTTGTATGTTGCCAACTTTGATAGGTGTAGGATGTACCATATAGAAGTTAGGGCCATTTGAAGTTTTTTTTATCAGTGTTTGATTTGGGACTGAAGTGTCGCATAGCTTTGAGCGATAGCTTTAATTGACAAGAGGCTCGAGTACTTTATTGTTACAAAATTTCAAGGTTTTATGACGCTCCAGTAAAAAGTTACAAGCATTTGTATGTTGCAAACTTTGATAGTTGTAGGACGTACCGTATAGAAGTTAGGGCCATTTGAAGTTTTATCAGTGTTTGATCTGGGATTCAATGGTATCATAGGTTTGAGCGATAGCTAAAATTGACAAGAGGCTCGAGTACTTTATTGTTACAATAATTTCAAGGTTTTATGACGCTCCAGTAAAAAGTTACAAGCATTTGTATGTTGCAAACTTTGATAGGTGTAGGACGTACCGTATAGAAGTTAGGGCTATTTGAAGTTTTATCAGTGTTTGATTTGGGACTCAAGGGTAGCATAGCTTTGAGCGATAGCTTAAATTGACAAGAGGCTCGAGTACTTTATTGTTGCAAAATTTCAAGTTTTTATGTCGCTCCAGTAAAAAGTTACAAGCATTTGTATGTTGCAAACTTTGATAAGTGTTGGACGTACCGCATAGAAGGTAGGGCCATTTGAAGCTTTATCAGTGTTTGATTTGGGACTCAAGGGTAGCATAGCTTTGAGCGATAGCTTAAATTGACAAGAGGCTCGAGTACTTTATTGTTACAAAATTTCAAGGTTTTATGACGCTCCAGTAAAAAGTTACATGCATTTGTATGTTGCAAACTTTGATAGGTGTAGGACGTACCGTATAGAAGTTAGGGCCATTTGAAATTTTATCAGTGTTTGATTTGGGAATCAAAGGTAGCATAGCTTTGAGCGATAGCTTAAATTGACAAGAGGCTCGAGAACTTTATTGTTACAAAATTTCAAGGTTTTATGACGCTCCAGAAAAAAGTTAAAAGCATTTGTATGTTGCAAACTTTGATAGGTGTTGGATGTACCGAATAGAAGTTAGGGCCATTTGAAGTTTTATCAGTGTTTGACTTGGGACTCCAGGGTAGCATAGCTTTGAGCGATAGAGTAAATTGACAAGAGGCTCGAGTACTTTATTGTTCCAAAAATTCAAGGTTTTATGACGCTCCAGTAAAAAGTTACAAGCATTTGTATGTTGCAAACTTTGATAGGTGTAGAATGTACCGTATAGAAGTTAGGGCCATTTGAAGTTTTATCAGTGTTTGACTTGGGACTCAAGGGTAGCATAGCTTTGAGCGATAGCTTAAATTGACAAGAGGCTCGAGTACTTTATTGTTACAAAATTTCAAGGTTTTATGACGCTCCAGTAAAAAGTTACAAGCATTTGTATGTTGCAAACTTTGATAGGTGTAGGACGTACGGTATAGAAGTTAGGGCCATTTGAAGTTTTATCAGTGTTTGATTTCGGATTCAAGGGTAGCATAGCTTTGAGCGATAGCTTAAATTGGCAAGAGACTCGAGTACTTTATTGTTACAAAATTTCAAGGTTTTATGACGCTCCAGTAAAAAGTTACAAGCATTTGTATGTTGCAAACTTTGATAAGTGTTGGACATACCGTATAGAAGTTAGGGCCATTTGAAGTTTTATCAGTGTTTGATTTGGGACTCAAGGGTTGCCTAGCTTTGAGCGACCGCTTAAATTGACAAGAGGCTCGAGTACTTTATTGTTACAAAATTGCAAGGTTTTATGACGCTCCAGTAAAAAGTTACAAGCATTTGTATGTTGCAAACTTTGATAGGTGTAGGACGCACCGTATAGAAGTTAGGGCCATTTGAAGTTTTTTTATCAGTGTTTGATTTGGGACTGAAGTGTCGCATAGCTTTGAGCGATAGCTTTAATTGACAAGAGGCTCGAGTACTTTATTGTTACAAAATTTCAAGGTTTTATGACGCTCCAGTAAAAAGTTATATGCATTTGTATGTTGCAAACTTTGATAGTTGTAGGACGTACCGTTTAGAAGTTAGGGCCATTTCAAGTTTTATCAGTGTTTGATCTGGGATTCAAGGGTATCATAGCTTTGAGCGATAGCTAAAATTGACAAGAAGCTCGAGTACTTTATTGTTACAATAATTTCAAGGTTTTATGACGCTCCATTAAAAAGCTACAAGCATTTGTATGTTGCAAACTTTGATAGGTGTAGGACGTACCGTATAGAAGTTAGGGCCATTTGAAGTTTTATCAGTGTTTGATTTGGCACTCCAGGGTAGCATAGCTTTGGCCGATATCTTAAATTGACAAGAAGCTTGAGTACTTTATTGTTACCAAATTTCAAGGTTTTATGACCCTCCAGTAAAAAGTTACAAGCATTTGTATGTTGCCAACTTTGATAGGTGTAGGATGTACCATATAGAAGTTAGGGCCATTTGAAGTTTTTTTTATCAGTGTTTGATTTGGGACTGAAGTGTCGCATAGCTTTGAGCGATAGCTTTAATTGACAAGAGGCTCGAGTACTTTATTGTTACAAAATTTCAAGGTTTTATGACGCTCCAGTAAAAAGTTACAAGCATTTGTATGTTGCAAACTTTGATAGTTGTAGGACGTACCGTATAGAAGTTAGGGCCATTTGAAGTTTTATCAGTGTTTGATCTGGGATTCAATGGTATCATAGGTTTGAGCGATAGCTAAAATTGACAAGAGGCTCGAGTACTTTATTGTTACAATAATTTCAAGGTTTTATGACGCTCCAGTAAAAAGTTACAAGCATTTGTATGTTGCAAACTTTGATAGGTGTAGGACGTACCGTATAGAAGTTAGGGCTATTTGAAGTTTTATCAGTGTTTGATTTGGGACTCAAGGGTAGCATAGCTTTGAGCGATAGCTTAAATTGACAAGAGGCTCGAGTACTTTATTGTTGCAAATTTTCAAGTTTTTATGTCGCTCCAGTAAAAAGTTACAAGCATTTGTATGTTGCAAACTTTGATAAGTGTTGGACGTACCGCATAGAAGGTAGGGCCATTTGAAGCTTTATCAGTGTTTGATTTGGGACTCAAGGGTAGCATAGCTTTGAGCGATAGCTTAAATTGACAAGAGGCTCGAGTACTTTATTGTTACAAAATTTCAAGGTTTTATGACGCTCCAGTAAAAAGTTACATGCATTTGTATGTTGCAAACTTTGATAGGTGTAGGACGTACCGTATAAAAGTTAGGGCCATTTGAAATTTTATCAGTGTTTGATTTGGGACTCAAGGGTAGCATAGCTTTGAGCGATAGCTTAAATTGACAAGAGGCTCGAGTACTTTATTGTTGCAAAATTTCAAGTTTTTATGTCGCTCCAGTAAAAAGTTACAAGCATTTGTATGTTGCAAACTTTGATAAGTGTTGGACGTACCGCATAGAAGGTAGGGCCATTTAAAGTTTTATCAGTGTTTGATTTGGGACTCAAGGGTAGCATAGCTTTGAGCGATAGCTTAAATTGACAAGAGGCTCGACTACTTTATTGTTACAAAATTTCAAGCTTTTATGATGCTCCAGTAAAAAGTTACATGCATTTGTATGTTGCAAACTTTGATAGGTGTAGGACGTACCGTATAGAAGTTAGGGCCATTTGAAATTTTATCAGTGTTTGATTTGGGAATCAAGGGTAGCATAGCTTTGAGCGATAGCTTAAATTGGCAAGAGACTCGAGTACTTTATTGTTACAAAATTTCAAGGTTTTATGACGCTCCAGTAAAAAGTTACAAGCATTTGTATGTTGCAAACTTTGATAAGTGTTGGACATACCGTATAGAAGTTAGGGCCATTTGAAGTTTTATCAGTGTTTGATTTGGGACTCAAGGGTTGCATAGCTTTGAGCGACCGCTTAAATTGACAAGAGGCTCGAGTACTTTATTGTTACAAAATTGCAAGGTTTTATGACGCTCCAGTAAAAAGTTACAAGCATTTGTATGTTGCAAAGTTTGATAGGTGTAGGACGAACCGTATAGAAGTTAGAGCCATTTGAAGTTTTTTTATCAGTGTTTGATTTGGGACTGAAGTGTCGCATAGCTTTGAGCGATAGCTTTAATTGACAAGAGGCTCGAGTACTTTATTGTTACAAAATTTCAAGGTTTTATGACGCTCCAGTAAAAAGTTACATGCATTTGTATGTTGCAAACTTTGATAGGTGTAGGACGTACCGTATAGAAGTTAGGGCCATTTGAAATTTTATCAGTGTTTGATTTGGGAATCAAGGGTAGCATAGCTTTGAGCGATAGCTTAAATTGACAAGAGGCTCGAGAACTTTATTGTTACAAAATTTCAAGGTTTTATGACGCTCCAGAAAAAAGTTACAAGCATTTGTATGTTGCAAACTTTGATAGGTGTTGGATGTACCGAATAGAAGTTAGGGCCATTTGAAGTTTTATCAGTGTTTGACTTGGGACTCCAGGGTAGCATAGCTTTGAGCGATAGAATAAATTGACAAGAGGCTCGAGTACTTTATTGTTCCAAAAATTCAAGGTTTTATGACGGTCCAGTAAAAAGTTACAAGCATTTGTATGTTGCAAACTTTGATAGGTGTAGAATATACCGTATAGAAGTTAGGGCCATTTGAAGTTTTATCAGTGTTTGACTTGGGACTCAAGGGTAGCATAGCTTTGAGCGATAGCTTAAATTGACAAGAGGCTCGAGTACTTTATTGTTACAAAATTTCAAGGTTTTATGACGCTCCAGTAAAAAGTTACAAGCATTTGTATGTTGCAAACTTTGATAAGTGTTGGACGTACCGTATAGAAGGTAGGGCCATTTGAAGTTTTATCAGTGTTTGATTTGGGACTCATGGGTAGCATAGGTTTGAGCGATAGCTTAAATTGACAAGAGGCTCGAGTACTTTATTGTTACAAAATTTCAAGGTTTTATGACGCTCCAGTAAAAAGTTACATGCATTTGTATGTTGCAAACTTTGATAGGTGTAGGACGTACCGTATAGAAGTTAGGGCCATTTGAAATTTTATCAGTGTTTGATTTGGGACTCAAGGGTAACATAGCTTTGAGCGATAGCTTAAATTGACAAGAGGCTCGAGTACTTTATTGTTAAAAAATTTCAAGATTTTATGACGCTCAAGTAAAAAGTTACAAGCATTTGTATGTTGCAAACTTTGATAGGTGTAGGACGTACCGTATAGAAGTTAGGGCCATTTGAAGTTTTATCAGTGTTTGATTTGGGACTCAAGGGTTGCATAGCTTTGAGCGACCGCTTAAATTGACAAGAGGCTCGAGTACTTTATTGTTACAAAATTGCAAGGTTTTATGACGCTCCAGTAAAAAGTTACAAGCATTTGTATGTTGCAAACTTTGATAGGTGTAGGACGTACCGTATAGAAGTTAGGGCCATTTGAAGTTTTATCAGTGTTTGATTTGGCACTCCAGGGTAGCATAGCTTTGGCCGATATCTTAAATTGACAAGAAGCTTGAGTACTTTATTGTTACCAAATTTCAAGGTTTTATGACCCTCCAGTAAAAACTTACAAGCATTTGTATGTTGCCAACTTTGATAGGTGTAGGATGTACCATATAGAAGTTAGGGCCATTTGAAGTTTTATCAGTGTTTGACTTGGGACTCAAGGGTAGCATAGCTTTGAGCGATAGCTTAAATTGACAAGAGGCTCGAGTACTTTATTGTTACAAAATTTCAAGGTTTTATGACGCTCCAGTAAAAAGTTACAAGCATTTGTATGTTGCAAACTTTGATAGGTGTAGGACGTACCGTATAGAAGTTAGGGCCATTTGAAGTTTTATCAGTGTTTGATTTCGGATTCAAGGGTAGCATAGCTTTGAGCGATAGCTTAAATTGGCAAGAGACTCGAGTACTTTATTGTTACAAAATTTCAAGGTTTTATGACGCTCCAGTAAAAAGTTACAAGCATTTGTATGTTGCAAACTTTGATAAGTGTTGGACATACCGTATAGAAGTTAGGGCCATTTGAAGTTTTATCAGTGTTTGATTTGGGACTCAAGGGTTGCATAGCTTTGAGCGACCGCTTAAATTGACAAGAGGCTCGATTACTTTATTGTTACAAAATTGCAAGGTTTTATGACGCTCCAGTAAAAAGTTACAAGCATTTGTATGTTGCAAACTTTGATAGGTGTAGGACGCACCGTATAGAAGTTAGGGCCATTTGAAGTTTTATTAGTGTTTGATTTGGCACTCCAGGGTAGCATAGCTTTGACCGATAGCTTAAATTGACAAGAAGCTTGAGTACTTTATTGTTACCAAATTTCAAGGTTTTATGACCCTCCAGTAAAAAGTTACAAGCATTTGTATGTTGCAAACTTTGATAGGTGTAGGATGTAGCGTATAGAAGTTAGGGCCATTTGAAGTTTTATCAGTGTTTGATGTGGGACTCAAGGGCAGCATAGCTTTGAGCGACAGTCTAAATTGACAAGAGGCTCGAGTACTTTATTGTTACCACATTTCACGGTTTTATGACGCTCCAGTAAAAAGTTACAAGGATTTGTATGTTGCAAACTTTGATAAGTGTTGGACGTACCGTATAGAAGTTAGGGCCATTTGAAATTTTATCAGTGTTTGATTTGGGAATCAAGGGTAGCATAGCTTTGAGCGATAGCTTAAATTGGCAAGAGACTCGAGTACTTTATTGTTACAAAATTTCAAGGTTTTATGACGCTCCAGTAAAAAGTTACAAGCATTTGTATGTTGCAAACTTTGATAAGTGTTGGACGTACCGTATAGAAGTTAGGGCCATTTGAAATTTTATCAGTGTTTGATTTGGGAATCAAGGGTAGCATAGCTTTGAGCGATAGCTTAAAATGACAAGAGGCTCGAGTACTTTATTGTTACAAAATTTCAAGGTTTTATGACGCTCCAGTAAAAAGTTACAAGCATTTGTATGTTGCAAACTTTGATAGGTGTTGGACGTACCGTATAGAAGTTAGGGCCATTTGAAGTTTTATCAGTGTTTGACTTGGGACTCCAGGGTAGCATACCTTTGAGCGATAGCTTAAATTGACAAGAGGCTCGAGTACTTTATTGTTACAAAATTTCAAGGTTTTATGACGCTCCAGTAAAAAGTTACAAGCATTTGTATGTTGCAAACTTTGATAGGTGTAGGACGTACCGTATAGAAGTTAGGGCCATTTGAAGTTTTATCAGTGTTTGATTTGGGACTCAAAGGTAGCATAGCTTTGAGCGATAGCTTTAATTGACAAGAGGCTCGAGTACTTTATTGTTACAAAATTTCAAGGTTTTATGACGCTCCAGTAAAAAGTTACAAGCATTTGTATGTTGCAAACTTTGATAGTTGTAGGACGTACCGTATAGAAGTTAGGGCCATTTGAAGTTTTATCAGTGTTTGATCTGGGATTCAAGGGTATCATAGCTTTGAGCGATAGCTAAAATTGACAAGAGGCTCGATTACTTAATTGTTACAATAATTTCAAGGTTTTATGACGCTCCAGTAAAAAGTTACAAGCATTTGTATGTTGCAAACTTTGATAGGTGTAGGACGTACCGTATAGAAGTTAGGGCTATTTGAAGTTTTATCAGTGTTTGATTTGGGACTCAAGGGTAGCATAGCTTTGAGCGATAGCTTAAATTGACAAGAGTCTCGAGTACTTTATTGTTACAAAATGTCAAGGTTTTATGACGCTCCAGTAAAAAGTTACAAGCATTTGTATGTTGCAAACTTTGATAAGTGTTGGACGTACCGTATAGAAGTTAGGGCCATTTGATGTTTTATCAGTGTTTGATTTGGGACTCAAGGGTAACATAACTTTGAGCGATAGCTTAAATTGACAAGAGGCTCGAGTACTTTATTGTTACAAAATTTCAAGGTTTTATGACGCTCCAGTAAAAAGTTACAAGCATTTGTATGTTGCAAACTTTGATAGGTGTAGGACGTACCGTATAGAAGTTAGGGCCATTTGAAATTTTATCAGTGTTTGATTTGGGACTCAAGGGTAGCATAGCTTTGAGCGATAGCTTAAATTGACAAGAGGCTCGAGTACTTTATTGTTAAAAAATTGCAAGGTTTTATGACGCTCCAGTAAAAAGTTACAAGCATTTGTATGTTGCCAACTTTGATAGGTGTAGGATGTACCATATAGAAGTTAGGGCCATTTGAAGTTTTATCAGTGTTTGACTTGGGACTCAAGGGTAGCATAGCTTTGAGCGATAGCTTAAATTGACAAGAGGCTCGAGTACTTTATTGTTACAAAATTTCAAGGTTTTATGACGCTCCAGTAAAAAGTTACAAGCATTTGTATGTTGCAAACTTTGATAGGTGTAGGACGTACCGTATAGAAGTTAGGGCCATTTGAAGTTTTATCAGTGTTTGATTTCGGATTCAAGGGTAGCATAGCTTTGAGCGATAGCTTAAATTGGCAAGAGACTCGAGTACTTTATTGTTACAAAATTTCAAGGTTTTATGACGCTCCAGTAAAAAGTTACAAGCATTTGTATGTTGCAAACTTTGATAAGTGTTGGACATACCGTATAGAAGTTAGGGCCATTTGAAGTTTTATCAGTGTTTGATTTGGGACTCAAGGGTTGCATAGCTTTGAGCGACCGCTTAAATTGACAAGAGGCTCGAGTACTTTATTGTTACAAAATTGCAAGGTTTTATGACGCTCCAGTAAAAAGTTACAAGCATTTGTATGTTGCAAACTTTGATAGGTGTAGGACGCACCGTATAGAAGTTAGGGCCATTTGAAGTTTTATTAGTGTTTGATTTGGCACTCCAGGGTAGCATAGCTTTGACCGATAGCTTAAATTGACAAGAAGCTTGAGTACTTTATTGTTACCAAATTTCAAGGTTTTATGACCCTCCAGTAAAAAGTTACAAGCATTTGTATGTTGCAAACTTTGATAGGTGTAGGATGTACCGTATAGAAGTTAGGGCCATTTGAAGTTTTATCAGTGTTTGATGTGGGACTCAAGGGCAGCATAGCTTTGAGCGACAGTCTAAATTGACAAGAGGCTCGAGTACTTTATTGTTACCACATTTCACGGTTTTATGACGCTCCAGTAAAAAGTTACAAGGATTTGTATGTTGCAAACTTTGATAAGTGTTGGACGTACCGTATAGAAGTTAGGGCCATTTGAAATTTTATCAGTGTTTGATTTGGGACTCAAGGGTAGCATAGCTTTGAGCGATAGCTTAAATTGGCAAGAGACTCGAGTACTTTATTGTTACAAAATTTCAAGGTTTTATGACGCTCCAGTAAAAAGTTACAAGCATTTGTATGTTGCAAACTTTGATAAGTGTTGGACGTACCGTATAGAAGTTAGGGCCATTTGAAATTTTATCAGTGTTTGATTTGGGAATCAAGGGTAGCATAGCTTTGAGCGATAGCTTAAAATGACAAGAGGCTCGAGTACTTTATTGTTACAAAATTTCAAGGTTTTATGACGCTCCAGTAAAAAGTTACAAGCATTTGTATGTTGCAAACTTTGATAGGTGTTGGACGTACCGTATAGAAATTAGGGCCATTTGAAGTTTTATCAGTGTTTGACTTGGGACTCCAGGGTAGCATACCTTTGAGCGATAGCTTAAATTGACAAGAGGCTCGAGTACTTTATTGTTACAAAATTTCAAGGTTTTATGACGCTCCAGTAAAAAGTTACAAGCATTTGTATGTTGCAAACTTTGATAGGTGTAGGACGTACCGTATAGAAGTTAGGGCCATTTGAAGTTTTATCAATGTTTGATTTGGGACTCAAAGGTAGCATAGCTTTGAGCGATAGCTTTAATTGACAAGAGGCTCGAGTACTTTATTGTTACAAAATTTCAAGGTTTTATGACGCTCCAGTAAAAAGTTACAAGCATTTGTATGTTGCAAACTTTGATAGTTGTAGGACGTACCGTATAGAAGTTAGGGCCATTTGAAGTTTTATCAGTGTTTGATCTGGGATTCAAGGGTATCATAGCTTTGAGCGATAGCTAAAATTGACAAGAGGCTCGATTACTTAATTGTTACAATAATTTCAAGGTTTTATGACGCTCCAGTAAAAAGTTACAAGCATTTGTATGTTGCAAACTTTGATAGGTGTAGGACGTACCGTATAGAAGTTAGGGCTATTTGAAGTTTTATCAGTGTTTGATTTGGGACTCAAGGGTAGCATAGCTTTGAGCGATAGCTTAAATTGACAAGAGTCTCGAGTACTTTATTGTTACAAAATGTCAAGGTTTTATGACGCTCCAGTAAAAAGTTACAAGCATTTGTATGTTGCAAACTTTGATAGTTGTAGGACGTACCGTATAGAAGTTAGGGCCATTTGAAGTTTTATCAGTGTTTGATCTGGGATTCAAGGGTATCATAGCTTTGAGCGATAGCTAAAATTGACAAGAGGCTCGATTACTTAATTGTTACAATAATTTCAAGGTTTTATGACGCTCCAGTAAAAAGTTACAAGCATTTGTATGTTGCAAACTTTGATAGGTGTAGGATGTACCGTATAGAAGTTAGGGCCATTTGAAGTTTTATCAGTGTTTGATGTGGGACTCAAGGGCAGCATAGCTTTGAGCGACAGTCTTAATTGACAAGAGGCTCGAGTACTTTATTGTTACCACATTTCACGGTTTTATGACGCTCCAGTAAAAAGTTACAAGGATTTGTATGTTGGAAACTTTGATAAGTGTTGGACGTACCGTATAGAAGTTAGGGCCATTTGAAATTTTATCAGTGTTTGATTTGGGAATCAAGGGTAGCATAGCTTTGAGCGATAGCTTAAATTGGCAAGAGACTCGAGTACTTTATTGTTACAAAATTTCAAGGTTTTATGACGCTCCAGTAAAAAGTTACAAGCATTTGTATGTTGCAAACTTTGATAAGTGTTGGACGTACCGTATAGAAGTTAGGGCCATTTGAAATTTTATCAGTGTTTGATTTGGGAATCAAGGGTAGCATAGCTTTGAGCGATAGCTTAAAATGACAAGAGGCTCGAGTACTTTATTGTTACAAAATTTCAAGGTTTTATGACGCACCAGTAAAAAGTTACAAGCATTTGTATGTTGCAAACTTTGATAGGTGTTGGACGTACCGTATAGAAGTTAGGGCCATTTGAAGTTTTATCAGTGTTTGATTTCGGATTCAAGGGTAGCATAGCTTTGAGCGATAGCTTAAATTGGCAAGAGACTCGAGTACTTTATTGTTACAAAATTTCAAGGTTTTATGACGCTCCAGTAAAAAGTTACAAGCATTTGTATGTTGCAAACTTTGATAAGTGTTGGACATACCGTATAGAAGTTAGGGCCATTTGAAGTTTTATCAGTGTTTGATTTGGGACTCAAGGGTTGCATAGCTTTGAGCGACCGCTTAAATTGACAAGAGGCTCGATTACTTTATTGTTACAAAATTGCAAGGTTTTATGACGCTCCAGTAAAAAGTTACAAGCATTTGTATGTTGCAAACTTTGATAGGTGTTGGACGCACCGTATAGAAGTTAGGGCCATTTGAAGTTTTATTAGTGTTTGATTTGGCACTCCAGGGTAGCATAGCTTTGACCGATAGCTTAAATTGACAAGAAGCTTGAGTACTTTATTGTTACCAAATTTCAAGGTTTTATGACCCTCCAGTAAAAAGTTACAAGCATTTGTATGTTGCAAACTTTGATAGGTGTAGGATGTAGCGTATAGAAGTTAGGGCCATTTGAAGTTTTATCAGTGTTTGATGTGGGACTCAAGGGCAGCATAGCTTTGAGCGACAGTCTAAATTGACAAGAGGCTCGAGTACTTTATTGTTACCACATTTCACGGTTTTATGACGCTCCAGTAAAAAGTTACAAGGATTTGTATGTTGCAAACTTTGATAAGTGTTGGACGTACCGTATAGAAGTTAGGGCCATTTGAAATTTTATCAGTGTTTGATTTGGGAATCAAGGGTAGCATAGCTTTGAGCGATAGCTTAAATTGGCAAGAGACTCGAGTACTTTATTGTTACAAAATTTCAAGGTTTTATGACGCTCCAGTAAAAAGTTACAAGCATTTGTATGTTGCAAACTTTGATAAGTGTTGGACGTACCGTATAGAAGTTAGGGCCATTTGAAATTTTATCAGTGTTTGATTTGGGAATCAAGGGTAGCATAGCTTTGAGCGATAGCTTAAAATGACAAGAGGCTCGAGTACTTTATTGTTACAAAATTTCAAGGTTTTATGACGCTCCAGTAAAAAGTTACAAGCATTTGTATGTTGCAAACTTTGATAGGTGTTGGACGTACCGTATAGAAGTTAGGGCCATTTGAAGTTTTATCAGTGTTTGACTTGGGACTCCAGGGTAGCATACCTTTGAGCGATAGCTTAAATTGACAAGAGGCTCGAGTACTTTATTGTTACAAAATTTCAAGGTTTTATGACGCTCCAGTAAAAAGTTACAAGCATTTGTATGTTGCAAACTTTGATAGGTGTAGGACGTACCGTATAGAAGTTAGGGCCATTTGAAGTTTTATCAGTGTTTGATTTGGGACTCAAAGGTAGCATAGCTTTGAGCGATAGCTTTAATTGACAAGAGGCTCGAGTACTTTATTGTTACAAAATTTCAAGGTTTTATGACGCTCCAGTAAAAAGTTACAAGCATTTGTATGTTGCAAACTTTGATAGTTGTAGGACGTACCGTATAGAAGTTAGGGCCATTTGAAGTTTTATCAGTGTTTGATCTGGGATTCAAGGGTATCATAGCTTTGAGCGATAGCTAAAATTGACAAGAGGCTCGATTACTTAATTGTTACAATAATTTCAAGGTTTTATGACGCTCCAGTAAAAAGTTACAAGCATTTGTATGTTGCAAACTTTGATAGGTGTAGGACGTACCGTATAGAAGTTAGGGCTATTTGAAGTTTTATCAGTGTTTGATTTGGGACTCAAGGGTAGCATAGCTTTGAGCGATAGCTTAAATTGACAAGAGTCTCGAGTACTTTATTGTTACAAAATGTCAAGGTTTTATGACGCTCCAGTAAAAAGTTACAAGCATTTGTATGTTGCAAACTTTGATAAGTGTTGGACGTACCGTATAGAAGTTAGGGCCATTTGATGTTTTATCAGTGTTTGATTTGGGACTCAAGGGTAACATAACTTTGAGCGATAGCTTAAATTGACAAGAGGCTCGAGTACTTTATTGTTACAAAATTTCAAGGTTTTATGACGCTCCAGTAAAAAGTTACAAGCATTTGTATGTTGCAAACTTTGATAGGTGTAGGACGTACCGTATAGAAGTTAGGGCCATTTGAAATTTTATCAGTGTTTGATTTGGGACTCAAGGGTAGCATAGCTTTGAGCGATAGCTTAAATTGACAAGAGGCTCGAGTACTTTATTGTTAAAAAATTGCAAGGTTTTATGACGCTCCAGTAAAAAGTTACAAGCATTTGTATGTTGCCAACTTTGATAGGTGTAGGATGTACCATATAGAAGTTAGGGCCATTTGAAGTTTTATCAGTGTTTGACTTGGGACTCAAGGGTAGCATAGCTTTGAGCGATAGCTTAAATTGACAAGAGGCTCGAGTACTTTATTGTTACAAAATTTCAAGGTTTTATGACGCTCCAGTAAAAAGTTACAAGCATTTGTATGTTGCAAACTTTGATAGGTGTAGGACGTACCGTATAGAAGTTAGGGCCATTTGAAGTTTTATCAGTGTTTGATTTCGGATTCAAGGGTAGCATAGCTTTGAGCGATAGCTTAAATTGGCAAGAGACTCGAGTACTTTATTGTTACAAAATTTCAAGGTTTTATGACGCTCCAGTAAAAAGTTACAAGCATTTGTATGTTGCAAACTTTGATAAGTGTTGGACATACCGTATAGAAGTTAGGGCCATTTGAAGTTTTATCAGTGTTTGATTTGGGACTCAAGGGTTGCATAGCTTTGAGCGACCGCTTAAATTGACAAGAGGCTCGAGTACTTTATTGTTACAAAATTGCAAGGTTTTATGACGCTCCAGTAAAAAGTTACAAGCATTTGTATGTTGCAAACTTTGATAGGTGTAGGACGCACCGTATAGAAGTTAGGGCCATTTGAAGTTTTATTAGTGTTTGATTTGGCACTCCAGGGTAGCATAGCTTTGACCGATAGCTTAAATTGACAAGAAGCTTGAGTACTTTATTGTTACCAAATTTCAAGGTTTTATGACCCTCCAGTAAAAAGTTACAAGCATTTGTATGTTGCAAACTTTGATAGGTGTAGGATGTACCGTATAGAAGTTAGGGCCATTTGAAGTTTTATCAGTGTTTGATGTGGGACTCAAGGGCAGCATAGCTTTGAGCGACAGTCTAAATTGACAAGAGGCTCGAGTACTTTATTGTTACCACATTTCACGGTTTTATGACGCTCCAGTAAAAAGTTACAAGGATTTGTATGTTGCAAACTTTGATAAGTGTTGGACGTACCGTATAGAAGTTAGGGCCATTTGAAATTTTATCAGTGTTTGATTTGGGAATCAAGGGTAGCATAGCTTTGAGCGATAGCTTAAATTGGCAAGAGACTCGAGTACTTTATTGTTACAAAATTTCAAGGTTTTATGACGCTCCAGTAAAAAGTTACAAGCATTTGTATGTTGCAAACTTTGATAAGTGTTGGACGTACCGTATAGAAGTTAGGGCCATTTGAAATTTTATCAGTGTTTGATTTGGGAATCAAGGGTAGCATAGCTTTGAGCGATAGCTTAAAATGACAAGAGGCTCGAGTACTTTATTGTTACAAAATTTCAAGGTTTTATGACGCTCCAGTAAAAAGTTACAAGCATTTGTATGTTGCAAACTTTGATAGGTGTTGGACGTACCGTATAGAAATTAGGGCCATTTGAAGTTTTATCAGTGTTTGACTTGGGACTCCAGGGTAGCATACCTTTGAGCGACAGCTTAAATTGACAAGAGGCTCGAGTACTTTATTGTTACAAAATTTCAAGGTTTTATGACGCTCCAGTAAAAAGTTACAAGCATTTGTATGTTGCAAACTTTGATAGGTGTAGGACGTACCGTATAGAAGTTAGGGCCATTTGAAGTTTTATCAATGTTTGATTTGGGACTCAAAGGTAGCATAGCTTTGAGCGATAGCTTTAATTGACAAGAGGCTCGAGTACTTTATTGTTACAAAATTTCAAGGTTTTATGACGCTCCAGTAAAAAGTTACAAGCATTTGTATGTTGCAAACTTTGATAGTTGTAGGACGTACCGTATAGAAGTTAGGGCCATTTGAAGTTTTATCAGTGTTTGATCTGGGATTCAAGGGTATCATAGCTTTGAGCGATAGCTAAAATTGACAAGAGGCTCGATTACTTAATTGTTACAATAATTTCAAGGTTTTATGACGCTCCAGTAAAAAGTTACAAGCATTTGTATGTTGCAAACTTTGATAGGTGTAGGACGTACCGTATAGAAGTTAGGGCTATTTGAAGTTTTATCAGTGTTTGATTTGGGACTCAAGGGTAGCATAGCTTTGAGCGATAGCTTAAATTGACAAGAGTCTCGAGTACTTTATTGTTACAAAATGTCAAGGTTTTATGACGCTCCAGTAAAAAGTTACAAGCATTTGTATGTTGCAAACTTTGATAGTTGTAGGACGTACCGTATAGAAGTTAGGGCCATTTGAAGTTTTATCAGTGTTTGATCTGGGATTCAAGGGTATCATAGCTTTGAGCGATAGCTAAAATTGACAAGAGGCTCGATTACTTAATTGTTACAATAATTTCAAGGTTTTATGACGCTCCAGTAAAAAGTTACAAGCATTTGTATGTTGCAAACTTTGATAGGTGTAGGATGTACCGTATAGAAGTTAGGGCCATTTGAAGTTTTATCAGTGTTTGATGTGGGACTCAAGGGCAGCATAGCTTTGAGCGACAGTCTTAATTGACAAGAGGCTCGAGTACTTTATTGTTACCACATTTCACGGTTTTATGACGCTCCAGTAAAAAGTTACAAGGATTTGTATGTTGGAAACTTTGATAAGTGTTGGACGTACCGTATAGAAGTTAGGGCCATTTGAAATTTTATCAGTGTTTGATTTGGGAATCAAGGGTAGCATAGCTTTGAGCGATAGCTTAAATTGGCAAGAGACTCGAGTACTTTATTGTTACAAAATTTCAAGGTTTTATGACGCTCCAGTAAAAAGTTACAAGCATTTGTATGTTGCAAACTTTGATAAGTGTTGGACGTACCGTATAGAAGTTAGGGCCATTTGAAATTTTATCAGTGTTTGATTTGGGAATCAAGGGTAGCATAGCTTTGAGCGATAGCTTAAAATGACAAGAGGCTCGAGTACTTTATTGTTACAAAATTTCAAGGTTTTATGACGCACCAGTAAAAAGTTACAAGCATTTGTATGTTGCAAACTTTGATAGGTGTTGGACGTACCGTATAGAAGTTAGGGCCATTTGAAGTTTTATCAGTGTTTGACTTGGGACTCCAGGGTAGCATACCTTTGAGCGATAGCTTAAATTGACAAGAGGCTCGAGTACTTTATTGTTACAAAATTTCAAGGTTTTATGACGCTCCAGTAAAAAGTTACAAGCATTTGTATGTTGCAAACTTTGATAGGTGTAGGACGTACCGTATAGAAGTTAGGGCCATTTGAAGTTTTATCAGTGTTTGATTTGGGAATCAAGGGTAGCATAGCTTTGAGCGATAGCTTAAAATGACAAGAGGCTCGAGTACTTTATTGTTACAAAATTTCAAGGTTTTATGACGCTCCAGTAAAAAGTTACAAGCATTTGTATGTTGCAAACTTTGATAGGTGTTGGACGTACCGTATAGAAGTTAGGGCCATTTGAAGTTTTATCAGTGTTTGACTTGGGACTCCAGGGTAGCATACCTTTGAGCGATAGCTTAAATTGACAAGAGGCTCGAGTACTTTATTGTTACAAAATTTCAAGGTTTTATGACGCTCCAGTAAAAAGTTACAAGCATTTGTATGTTGCAAACTTTGATAGGTGTAGGACGTACCGTATAGAAGTTAGGGCCATTTGAAGTTTTATCAATGTTTGATTTGGGACTCAAAGGTAGCATAGCTTTGAGCGATAGCTTTAATTGACAAGAGGCTCGAGTACTTTATTGTTACAAAATTTCAAGGTTTTATGACGCTCCAGTAAAAAGTTACAAGCATTTGTATGTTGCAAACTTTGATAGTTGTAGGACGTACCGTATAGAAGTTAGGGCCATTTGAAGTTTTATGAGTGTTTGATCTGGGATTCAAGGGTATCATAGCTTTGAGCGATAGCTAAAATTGACAAGAGGCTCGATTACTTAATTGTTACAATAATTTCAAGGTTTTATGACGCTCCAGTAAAAAGTTACAAGCATTTGTATGTTGCAAACTTTGATAGGTGTAGGACGTACCGTATAGAAGTTAGGGCTATTTGAAGTTTTATCAGTGTTTGATTTGGGACTCAAGGGTAGCATAGCTTTGAGCGATAGCTTAAATTGACAAGAGTCTCGAGTACTTTATTGTTACAAAATGTCAAGGTTTTATGACGCTCCAGTAAAAAGTTACAAGCATTTGTATGTTGCAAACTTTGATAAGTGTTGGACGTACCGTATAGAAGTTAGGGCCATTTGATGTTTTATCAGTGTTTGATTTGGGACTCAAGGGTAACATAACTTTGAGCGATAGCTTAAATTGACAAGAGGCTCGAGTACTTTATTGTTACAAAATTTCAAGGTTTTATGACGCTCCAGTAAAAAGTTACAAGCATTTGTATGTTGCAAACTTTGATAGGTGTAGGACGTACCGTATAGAAGTTAGGGCCATTTGAAATTTTATCAGTGTTTGATTTGGTAATCAAGGGTAGCATAGCTTTGAGCGATAGCTTAAAATGACAAGAGGCTCGAGTACTTTATTGTTAAAAAATTTCAAGGTTTTATGACGCTCCAGTAAAAAGTTGCAAGCATTTGTATGTTGCAAACTTTGATGTGTTGGACGTACCGTATAGAAGTTAGGGCCGTTTGAAGTTTTATCAGAGTTTGACTCGGGACTCCAGGGTAGCATACTTTTGAGCGATAGCTTAAATTGACAAGAAGTTCGAGTACTTTATTGTTACAAAATTTCAAGGTTTTATTACGCTCCAGTAAAAAGTTATAAGCATTTGTTTGTTGCAAACTTTGATAGGTGTAGGACGTACCGTATAGAACTTAGGGCCATTTGAAGTTTTATCAGTGTTTGATTTGGGACTCAAGGGTAGCATAGCATTGAGCGATAACTTAAATTGGCAAGAGGCACGAGTACTTTATTCTTACAAAATTTCAAGATTTTATGACGCTCCAGTAAAAAGTTACAAGCATTTGTATGTTGCAAACTTTGATAGGTGTAGGACGTACCGTATAGAAGTTAGGGCCATTTGAAGTTTTATCAGTGTTTGATGTGGGACTCAAGGGCAGCATAGCTTTGAGCGACAGTTTAAATTGACAAGAGGCTCGAGTACTTTATTGTTACAACATTTCACGGTTTTATGACGCTCCAGTAAAAAGTTACAAGCATTTGTATGTTGCAAACTTTGATAGGTGTAGGACGTACCGTATAGAAGTTAGGGCCATTTGAAGTTTTATCAGTTTTTGATTTGGGACTCAAGGGTAGCATAGCTTTGAGCGATATCTTAAATTGACAAGAGGCTCAAATACTTTATTGTTACAAATTTTCAAGCATTTGTATGTTGCAAACTTTGATAGGTGTAGGACGTACCGTATAGCAGTTAGGGCCATTTGAAGTTTTATCAGTGTTTGATTTGGGACTCAAAGGTAGCATAGCTTTGAGCGATAGCTTAAAATGACAAGAGGCTCGAGTACTTTATTGTTACAAAATTTCAAGGTTTTATGACGCTCCAGTAAAAAGTTACAAGCATTTGTATGTTGCAAACTTTGATAGGTGTTGGACGTACCGTATAGAAGTTAGGGCCATTTGAAGTTTTATCAGTGTTTGACTTGGGACTCCAGGGTAGCATACCTTTGAGCGATAGCTTAAATTGACAAGAGGCTCGAGTACTTTATTGTTACAAAATTTCAAGGTTTTATGACGCTCCAGTAAAAAGTTACAAGCATTTGTATGTTGCAAACTTTGATAGGTGTAGGACGTACCGTATAGAAGTTAGGGCCATTTGAAGTTTTATCAATGTTTGATTTGGGACTCAAAGGTAGCATAGCTTTGAGCGATAGCTTTAATTGACAAGAGGCTCGAGTACTTTATTGTTACAAAATTTCAAGGTTTTATGACGCTCCAGTAAAAAGTTACAAGCATTTGTATGTTGCAAACTTTGATAGTTGTAGGACGTACCGTATAGAAGTTAGGGCCATTTGAAGTTTTATCAGTGTTTGATCTGGGATTCAAGGGTATCATAGCTTTGAGCGATAGCTAAAATTGACAAGAGGCTCGATTACTTAATTGTTACAATAATTTCAAGGTTTTATGACGCTCCAGTAAAAAGTTACAAGCATTTGTATGTTGCAAACTTTGATTGGTGTAGGACGTACCGTATAGAAGTTAGGGCTATTTGAAGTTTTATCAGTGTTTGATTTGGGACTCAAGGGTAGCATAGCTTTGAGCGATAGCTTAAATTGACAAGAGTCTCGAGTACTTTATTGTTACAAAATGTCAAGGTTTTATGACGCTCCAGTAAAAAGTTACAAGCATTTGTATGTTGCAAACTTTGATAAGTGTTGGACGTACCGTATAGAAGTTAGGGCCATTTGATGTTTTATCAGTGTTTGATTTGGGACTCAAGGGTAACATAACTTTGAGCGATAGCTTAAATTGACAAGAGGCTCGAGTACTTTATTGTTACAAAATTTCAAGGTTTTATGACGCTCCAGTAAAAAGTTACAAGCATTTGTATGTTGCAAACTTTGATAGGTGTAGGACGTACCGTATAGAAGTTAGGGCCATTTGAAATTTTATCAGTGTTTGATTTGGTAATCAAGGGTAGCATAGCTTTGAGCGATAGCTTAAAATGACAAGAGGCTCGAGTACTTTATTGTTAAAAAATTTCAAGGTTTTATGACGCTCCAGTAAAAAGTTGCAAGCATTTGTATGTTGCAAACTTTGATGTGTTGGACGTACCGTATAGAAGTTAGGGCCATTTGAAGTTTTATCAGAGTTTGACTCGGGACTCCAGGGTAGCATACTTTTGAGCGATAGCTTAAATTGACAAGAAGTTCGAGTACTTTATTGTTACAAAATTTCAAGGTTTTATGACGCTCCAGTAAAAAGTTACAAGCATTTGTATGTTGCAAACTTTGATAGGTGTAGGACGTACCGTATAGAAGTTAGGGCCATTTGAAGTTTTATCAGTTTCTGATTTGGGACTCAAGGGTAGCATAGCTTTGAGCGAAAGCTTAAATTGAAAAGAGGCTCGAGTACTTTATTGTTACAAAATTTCAAGGTTTTATTACGCTCCAGTAAAAAGTTATAAGCATTTGTTTGTTGCAAACTTTGATAGGTGTAGGACGTACCGTATAGAACTTAGGGCCATTTGAAGTTTTATCAGTGTTTGATTTGGGACTCAAGGGTAGCATAGCATTGAGCGATAACTTAAATTGGCAAGAGGCACGAGTACTTTATTCTTACAAAATTTCAAGATTTTATGACGCTCCAGTAAAAAGTTACAAGCATTTGTATGTTGCAAATTTTGATAGGTGTAGGACGTACCGTATAGAAGTTAGGGCCATTTGAAGTTTTATCAGTGTTTGATGTGGGACTCAAGGGCAGCATAGCTTTGAGCGACAGTTTAAATTGACAAGAGGCTCGAGTACTTTATTGTTACAACATTTCACGGTTTTATGACGCTCCAGTAAAAAGTTACAAGCATTTGTATGTTGCAAACTTTGATAGGTGTAGGACGTACCGTATAGAAGTTAGGGCCATTTGAAGTTTTATCAGTTTTTGATTTGGGACTCAAGGGTAGCATAGCTTTGAGCGATATCTTAAATTGACAAGAGGCTCAAATACTTTATTGTTACAAATTTTCAAGCATTTGTATGTTGCAAACTTTGATAGGTGTAGGACGTACCGTATAGCAGTTAGGGCCATTTGAAGTTTTATCAGTGTTTGATTTGGGACTCAAAGGTAGCATAGCTTTGAGCGATAGCTTAAATTGACAAGAGGCTCGAGTATTTTATTGTTACAACATTTCACGGTTTTATGACGCTCCAGTAAAAAGTTACAAGCATTTGTATGTTGCAAACTTTGATAGGTGTTGGACGTACCGTATAGAAGTTAGGGCCACTTGAAGTTTTATCAGTTTTTGATTTGAGACTCAAGGGTAGCATAGCTTTGAGCGATAGCTTAAATTGACAAGAGGCTCGAGTACTTTATTGTTACAACATTTCACGGTTTTATGACGCTCCAGTAAAAAGTTACAAGCATTTGTATGTTGCAAACTTTGATAGGTGTAGGATGTACCGTATAGAAGTTAGGACCATTTGAAGTTTCATCAGTGTTTGATTTGGGAATCAAGGGTAGAATAGCTTTGAGCGATATCTTAAATTGACAAGAGGCTCAAATACTTTATTGTTACAAATTTTCAAGCATTTGTATGTTGCAAACTTTGATAGGTGTAGGACGTACCGTATAGCAGTTAGGGCCATTTGAAGTTTTATCAGTGTTTGATTTGGGAATCAAGGGTAGAATAGCTTTGAGCGATAGCTTAAATTGACAAGAGGCTCGATTACTTTATTGTTACAAAATTTCTAGGTTTTATTACGCTCCAGTAAAAAGTTACAAGCATTTGTATGTTGCAAACTTTGATAGGTGTAGGACGTACCGTATAGAAGTTAGGGCCATTTGAAGTAATATCAGTGTTTGATTTGGGAATCAAGGGTAGCATAGCTTTGAGCGATAGCTTAAATTGACAAGAGGCTCGAGTACTTTATTGTTACAAAATTTCAAGGTTTTATGACGCCCCAGTAAAAAGTTACATGCATTTGTATGTTGCTTGTACTTTGATAGGTGTTGGACGTACCGTATAGAAGTTCGGGCCATTTGAAGTTTTATCAGTGTTTGACTTGGGACTCCAGGGTAGCATAGATTTGAGCGATAGCTTAAATTGAAAAGAGGCTCGAGCACTTTATTTTTACAAAATTCCAAGGTTTTATGACGCTCCAGTAAAAAGTTACAAGCATTTGTATATTGCAAACTTTAATAGGTTTAGGACGTACCGTATAGAAGTTAGGGCCATTTGAAGTTTAATCAGTTTTTGATTTGGGACTCAAGGGTAGCATAGCTTTGAGCGATATCTTAAATTGACAAGAAGCTCAAGTACTTTATTGTTACAAAATTTCAAGCATTTGTATGTTGCAAACTTTGATAGGTGTAGAACGTACCGTATAGCAGTTAGGGCCATTTGAAGTTTTGTCAGTGTTTGATTTGGGACTCAAGGGTAGCATAGCTTTGAGCGATTGCTTAAATTGACAAGAGGCTCGAGTACTTTATTGTTACAACATTTCACGGTTTTATGACGCTCCAGTAAAAAGTTACAAGCATTTGTATGTTGCAAATTTTGATAGGTGTTGGACGTACCGTATAGAAGTTAGAGCCATTTGAAGTTTTATCAGTTTTTGATTTGAGACTCAAGGGTAGCATAGCTTTGAGCGATAGCTTAAATTGACAAGAGGATCGAGTACTTTATTGTTACAAAATTTCAAGGTTTTATTACGCTCCAGTAAAAAGTTACAAGCATTTGTATGTTGCAAACTTTGATAGGTGTAGGATGTACCGCATAGAAGTTAGGACCATTTGAAGTTTTATCAGTGTTTGATTTGGAAATCAAGGGTAGAATAGCTTTGAGCGATAGCTTAAATTGACAAGAGGCTCGACTACTTTATTGTTACAAAATTTCAAGGTTTTATTACGCTCCAGTAAAAAGTTACAAGCATTTGTATGTTGCCAACTTTGATAGGTGTAGGACGTACCGTATAGAAGTTAGGACCATTTGAAGTAATATCAGTGTTTAATTTGGGAATCAAGGGTAGCATAGCTTTGAGCGATAGCTTAAATTGACAAGAGGCTCGAGTACATTATTGTTACAAAATTTCAAGGTTTTATGACGCTATAGTAAAAAGTTACAAGCATTTGTATGTTGCAAACTTTGATAGGTGTAGGACGTACTGTATAGAAGTTAGGTCCATTTGAAGTAATATCAGTGTTTGATTTGGGAATCAAGGGTAGCATAGCTTTGAGCGATAGCTTAAATTGACAAGAGGCTCGAGTACTTTATTATTACAAAATTTCAAGGTTTTATGACGCTCCAGTAAAAAGTTACAAGCATTTGTATGTTGCAAACTTTGATAGGTGTAGGACGTACCGTATAGAAGTTAGGGCCATTTGAAGTTTTATCAGTGTTTGATGTGGGACTCAAGGGCAGCATAGCTTTGAGCGACAGTTTAAATTGACAAGAGGCTCGAGTACTTTATTGTTACAACATTTCACGGTTTTATGACGCTCCAGTAAAAAGTTACAAGCATTTGTATGTTACAAACTTTGATAGGTGTAGGACGTACCGTATAGAAGTTAGGGCCATTTGAAGTTTTATCAGTTTTTGATTTGGGACTCAAGGGTAGCATAGCTTTGAGCGATATCTTAAATTGACAAGAGGCTCAAATACTTTATTGTTACAAATTTTCAAGCATTTGTATGTTGCAAACTTTGATAGGTGTAGGACGTACCGTATAGCAGTTAGGGCCATTTGAAGTTTTATCAGTGTTTGATTTGGGACTCAAAGGTAGCATAGCTTTGAGCGATAGCTTAAATTGACAAGAGGCTCGAGTACTTTATTGTTACAACACTTCACGGTTTTATGACGCTCCAGTAAAAAGTTACAAGCATTTGTATGTTGCAAACTTTGATAGGTGTTGGACGTACCGTATAGAAGTTAGGGCCACTTGAAGTTTTATCAGTTTTTGATTTGAGACTCAAGGGTAGCATAGCTTTGAGCGATAGCTTAAATTGACAAGAGGCTCGAGTACTTTATTGTTACAAAATTTCAAGGTTTTATTACGCGCCAGTAAAAAGTTACAAGCATTTGTATGTTGCAAACCTTGATAGGTGTAGGATGTACCGTATAGAAGTTAGGACCATTTGAAGTAATATCAGTGTTTGATTTGGGAATCAAGGGTAGCATAGCTTTGAGCGATAGCTTAAATTGACAAGAGGCTCGAGTACTTTATTGTTACAAAATTTCAAGGTTTTATGACGCTATAGTAAAAAGTTACAAGCATTTGTATGCTGCAAACTTTGATAGGTGTAGGACGTACTGTATAGAAGTTAGGTCCATTTGAAGTAATATCAGTGTTTGATTTGGGAATCAAGGGTAGCATAGCTTTGAGCGATAGCTTAAATTGACAAGAGGCTCGAGTACTTTATTATTACAAAATTTCAAGGTTTTATGACGCTCCAGTAAAAAGTTACAAGCATTTGTATGTTGCAAACTTTGATAGGTGTAGGACGTACCGTATAGAAGTTAGGGCCATTTGAAGTACTATCAGTGTTTGATTTGGGAATCAATAGTAGCATAGCTTTGAGCGATAGCTTAAATTGACAAGAGGCTCGAGTATTTTATTGTTACAAAATGTCAAGGTTTTATGACGCTATAGTAAAAAGTTACAAGCATTTGGATGTTTCAAACTTTGATAGGTGTAGGACGTACCGTATAGAAGTTAGGGCCATTTGAAGTAATATCAGTGTTTGATTTGGGAATCAAGGGTAGCATGGCTTTGAGCGATAGCTTAAATTGACAAGAGGCTCGAGTACTTTACTATTACAAAATTTCAAGGTTTTATGACGCTCCAGTAAAAAGTTACAAGCATTTGTATGTTGCAAACTTTGATAGGTGTAGGACGTACCGTATAGAAGTAACGGCCATTTGAAGTTTTATCAGTATTTGATTTGGGACTCAAGGGTAGCATAGCTTTGAGCGATAGCTTAAATTGACAAGAGGCTCGAGTACTTTATTGTTACAAAATTTCAAGTTTTTATGACGCTCCAGTAAAAAGTTACAAGCATTTGTATGTTGCAAATTTTGATAGGTGTAGGACGTACCGTATAGAAGTTAGGGCCATTTGAAGTTTTATCAGTGTTTGATGTGGGACTCAAGGGCAGCATTGCTTTGAGCGACAGTTTAAATTGACAAGAGGCTCGAGTACTTTATTGTTACAACATTTCACGGTTTTATGACGCTCCAGTAAAAAGTTACAAGCACTTGTATGTTGCAAACTTTGATAGGTGTAGGACGTACCGTATAGAAGTTAGGGCCATTTGAAGTAATATCAGTGTTTGATTTGGGAATCAAAGGTAGCATAGCTCTGAGCGATAGCTTAAATTGACAAGAGGCTCGAGTACTTTATTGTTACAAAATTTCAAGGTTTTATGACGCCCCAGTAAAAAGTTACAAGCATTTGTATTTTGCTTGTACTTTGATAGGTGTTGGACGTACCGTATAGAAGTTAGGGCCATTTGAAGTTTTATCAGTGTTTGACTTGGGACTCCAGGGTAGCATAGATTTGAGCGATAGCTTAAATTGACAAGAGACTCGAGCACTTTATTGTTACAAAATTTCAAGGTTTTATGACGCTCCAGTAAAAAGTTACAAGCATTTGTATATTGCAAACTTTAATAGGTGTAGGAGATACCGTATAGAAGTTAGGGCCATTTGAAGTTTTATCAGTTTTTGATTTGGGACTCAAGGGTAGCATAGCTTTGAGCGATATCTTAAATTGACAAGAGGCTCAAGTACTTTATTGTTACAAAATTTCAAGCATTTGTATGTTGCAAACTTTGATAGGTGTAGGACGTACCGTATAGCAGTTAGGGCCATTTGAAGTTTTATCAGTGTTTGATTTGGGACTCAAGGGTAGCATCGCTTTGAGCGATAGCTTAAATTGACAAGAGGCTCGAGTACTTTCTTGTTACAACATTTCACGGTTTTATGACGCTCCAGTAAAAAGTTACAAGCATTTGTATGTTGCAAACTTTGATAGGTGTTGGACGTACCGTATAGAAGTTAGGGCCATTTGAAGTTTAATCAGTTTTTGATTTGAGACTCAAGGGTAGCATAGCTTTGAGCGATAGCTTAAATTGACAAGAGGCTCGAGTACTTTATTGTCACAAAATTTCAAGGTTTTATGACGCTCCAGTAAAAAGTTAGAAGCATTTGTATGTTGCAAACTTTGATAGGTGTGGACGTACCGTATAGAAGTGAGGGCCATTTGAAATTTTATCAGTGTTTGATTTGGGAATCAAGGGTAGCATAGCTTTGAGCGATAGCTTAAATTGACAAGAGGCTCGAGTACTTTATTGTTACAAAATTTCAAGATTTTATGACGCTCCAGTAAAAAGTTAGAAGCATTTGTATGTTGCAAACTTTGATAGGTGTGGACGTACCGTATAGAAGTGAGGGCCATTTGAAATTTTATCAGTGTTTGATTTGGGAATCAAGGGTAGCATAGCTTTGAGCGATAGCTTAAATTGACAAGAGGCTCGAGTACTTTATTGTTACAAAATTTCAAGATTTTATGACGCTCCAGTAAAAAGTTACAAGCATTTGTATATTGCAAACTTTAATAGGTGTAGGACGTACTGTATAGAAGTTAGGGCCATTTGAAGTTTTATCAGTTTTTGATTTGGGACTCAAGGGTAGCATAGCTTTGAGCGATATCTTAAATTGACAAGAGGCTCAAGTACTTTATTGTTACAAAATTTCAAGCATTTGTATGTTGGAAACTTTGATAGGTGTAGTACGTACCGTATAGCAGTTAGGGCCATTTGAAGTTTTATCAGTGTTTGATTTGGGACTCAAGGGTAGCATCGCTTTGAGCGATAGCTTAAATTGACAAGAGGCTCGAGTACTTTATTGTTACAACATTTCACGGTTTTATGACGCTCCAGTAAAAAGTTACAAGCATTTGTATGTTGCAAACTTTGATAGGTGTTGGACGTACCGTATAGAAGTTAGGGCCATTTGAAGTTTAATCAGTTTTTGATTTGAGACTCAAGGGTAGCATAGCTTTGAGCGATAGCTTAAATTGACAAGAGGCTCGAGTACTTTATTGTCACAAAATTTCAAGGTTTTATGACGCTCCAGTAAAAAGTTACAAGCATTTGTATGTTGCAAACTTTGATAAGTGCTGGACGTACCGTATAGAAGTTAGGGCCATTTGAAGTTTTATCAGTTTTTGATTTGCGACTCAAGGGTAGCATAGCTTTGAGCGATATCTTAAATTGACAAGAGGCTCAAGTACTGTATTGTTACAAAATTTCAAGCATTTGTATGTTGCAAACTTTGATAGGTGTAGGACGTACCGTATAGAAGTTAGGGCCATTTGATGTTTTATCAGTGTTTGATTTGGGACTCAAGGGTAACATAACTTTGAGCGATAGCTTAAATTGACAAGAGGCTCGAGTACTTTATTGTTACAAAATTTCAAGGTTTTATGACGCTCCAGTAAAAAGTTACAAGCATTTGTATGTTGCAAACTTTGATAGGTGTAGGACGTACCGTATAGAAGTGAGGGCCATTTGAAATTTTATCAGTGTTTGATTTGGGAATCAAGGGTAGCATGGCTTTGAGCGATAGCTTAAATTGACAAGAGGCTCGAGTACTTTATTGTTACAAAATTTCAAGTTTTTATGACGCTCCAGTAAAAAGTTACAAGCATTTGTATGTTGCAAATTTTGATAGGTGTAGGACGTACCGTATAGAAGTTAGGGCCATTTGAAGTTTTATCAGTGTTTGATTTGGGACTCAAGGATAGCATAGCTTTGAGCGATAGCTTAAATTGACAAGAGGCTCGAGTACTTTATTATTACAAAATTTCACGGTTTTATGACGCTCCAGTAAAAAGTTACAAGCATTTGTATGTTGCAAACTTTGATAGGTGTAGGACGTACCGTATAGAAGTAAGGGCCATTTGAAGTTTTATCAGTATTTGATTTGGGACTCAAGGGTAGCATAGCTTTGAGCGATAGCTTAAATTGACAAGAGGCTCGAGTACTTTATTGTTACAAAATTTCAAGGTTTTACGACGCCCCAGTAAAAAGTTACAAGCATTTGTATGTTGCTTGTACTTTAATAGGTGTTGGACGTACCGTATAGAAGTTAGGGCCATTTGAAGTTTTATCAGTGTTTGACTTGGGACTCCAGGGTAGTATAGATTTGAGCGATAGCTTAAATTGACAAGAGGCTCGAGCACTTTATTGTTACAAAATTTCAAGGTTTTATGACGCTCCAGTAAAAAGTTACAAGCATTTGTATATTGCAAACTTTAATAGGTGTAGGACGTACCGTATAGAAGTTAGAGCCATTTGAAGTTTTATCAGTTTTTGATTTGGGACTCAAGGGTAGCATAGCTTTGAGCGATATCTTAAATTGACAAGAGGCTCGAGTACTTTATTGTTACAAAATTTCAAGGTTTTATGACACTCCAGTAAAAAGTTACAAGCATTTGTATGTTGCAAATTTTGATAGGTGTAGGACGTACCGTATAGAAGTTAGGGCCATTTGAAGTTTTATCAGTGTTTGATTTGGGACTCAAGGGTAGCATCGCTTTGAGCGATAGCTTAAATTGACAAGAGGCTCGAGTACTTTATTGTTACAACATTTCACGGTTTTATGACGCTCCAGTAAAAAGTTACAAGCATTTGTATGTTGCAAACTTTGATAGGTGTTGGACGTACCGTATAGAAGTTAGGGCCATTTGAAGTTTAATCAGTTTTTGATTTGAGACTCAAGGGTAGCATAGCTTTGAGCGATAGCTTAAATTGACAAGAGGCTCGAGTACTTTATTGTCACAAAATTTCAAGGTTTTATGACGCTCCAGTAAAAAGTTACAAGCATTTGTATGTTGCAAACTTTGATAAGTGTTGGACGTACCGTATAGAAGTTAGGGCCATTTGATGTTTTATCAGTGTTTGATTTGGGACTCAAGGGTAACATAACTTTGAGCGATAGCTTAAATTGACAAGAGGCTCGAGTACTTTATTGTTACAAAATTTCAAGGTTTTATGACGCTCCAGTAAAAAGTTACAAGCATTTGTATGTTGCAAACTTTAATAGGTGTAGGACGTACCGTATAGAAGTGAGGGCCATTTGAAATTTTATCAGTGTTTGATTTGGGAATCAAGGGTAGCATAGCTTTGAGCGATAGCTTAAATTGACAAGAGGCTCGAGTACTTTATTGTTACAAAATTTCAAGTTTTTATGACGCTCCAGTAAAAAGTTACAAGCATTTGTATGTTGCAAATTTTGATAGGTGTAGGACGTACCGTATAGAAGTTAGGGCCATTTGAAGTTTTATCAGTGTTTGATTTGGGACTCAAGGGTAGCATAGCTTTGAGCGATAGCTTAAATTGACAAGAGGCTCGAGTACTTTATTGTTACAACATTTCACGGTTTTATGACGCTCCAGTAAAAAGTTACAAGCATTTGTATGTTGCAAACTCTGATAGGTGTTGGACGTACCGGATAGAAGTTAGGGCTACTTGAAGTTTTATCAGTTTTTGATTTGAGACTCAAGGGTAGCATAGCTTTGAGCGATAGCTTAAATTGACAAGAGGCTCGAGTACTTTATTGTTACAAAATTTCAAGTTTTTATGACGCTCCAGTAAAAAGTTACAAGCATTTGTATGTTGCAAATTTTGATAGGTGTAGGACGTACCGTATAGAAGTTAGGGCCATTTGAAGTTTTATCAGTGTTTGATGTGGGACTCAAGGGCAGCATTGCTTTGAGCGACAGTTTAAATTGACAAGAGGCTCGAGTACTTTATTGTTACAACATTTCACGGTTTTATGACGCTCCAGTAAAAAGTTACAAGCATTTGTATGTTGCAAACTCTGATAGGTGTTGGACGTACCGAATAGAAGTTAGGGCTACTTGAAGTTTTATCAGTTTTTGATTTGAGACTCAAGGGTAGCATAGCTTTGAGCGATAGCTTAAATTGACAAGAGGCTCGAGTACTTTATTGTTACAAAATTTCAAGGTTTTATTACGCTCCAGTAAAAAGTTACAAGCATTTGTATGTTGCAAACTTTGATAGGTGTAGGATGTACCGTATAGAAGTTAGGACCATTTGAAGTTTTATCAGTGTTTGATTTGGGAATCAAGGGTAGAATAGCTTTGAGCGATAGCTTAAATTGACAAGAGGCTCGAGTACTTTATTGTTACAAAATTTCAAGGTTTTATTACGCTCCAGTAAAAAGTTACAATCACTTGTATGTTGCAAACTTTGATAGGTGTAGGACGTACCGTATAGAAGTTAGGGCCATTTGAAGTAATATCAGTGTTTGATTTGGGAATCAAAGGTAGCATAGCTTTGAGCGATAGCTTAAATTGACAAGAGGCTCGAGTACTTTATTGTTACAAAATTTCAAGGTTTTATGACGCCCCAGTAAAAAGTTACAAGCATTTGTATGTTGCTTGTACTTTGATAGGTGTTGGACGTACCGTATAGAAGTTAGGGCCATTTGAAGTTTTATCAGTGTTTGACTTGGGACTCCAGGGTAGCATAGCTTTGAGCGATAGCTTACATTGACAAGAGGCTCGAACACTTTATTGTTACAAAATTTCAAGGTTTTATGACGCTCCAGTAAAAAGTTACAAGCATTTGTATATTGCAAACTTTAATAGGTGTAGGACGTACCGTATAGAAGTGAGGGCCATTTGAAATTTTATCAGTGTTTGATTTGGGAATCAAGGGTAGCATAGCTTTGAGCGATAGCTTAAATTGACAAGAGGCTCGAGTACTTTATTGTTACAAAATTTCAAGTTTTTATGACGCTCCAGTAAAAAGTTACAAGCATTTGTATGTTGCAAATTTTGATAGGTGTAGGACGTACCGTATAGAAGTTAGGGCCATTTGAAGTTTTATCAGTGTTTGATATGGGACTCAAGGGTAGCATAGCTTTGAGCGATAGCTTAAATTGACAAGAGGCTCGAGTACTTTATTGTTACAACATTTCACGGTTTTATGACGCTCCAGTAAAAAGTTACAAGCATTTGTATGTTGCAAACTCTGATAGGTGTTGGACGTACCGGATAGAAGTTAGGGCTACTTGAAGTTTTATCAGTTTTTGATTTGAGACTCAAGGGTAGCATAGCTTTGAGCGATAGCTTAAATTGACAAGAGGCTCGAGTACTTTATTGTTACAAAATTTCAAGTTTTTATGACGCTCCAGTAAAAAGTTACAAGCATTTGTATGTTGCAAATTTTGATAGGTGTAGGACGTACCGTATAGAAGTTAGGGCCATTTGAAGTTTTATCAGTGTTTGATGTGGGACTCAAGGGCAGCATTGCTTTGAGCGACAGTTTAAATTGACAAGAGGCTCGAGTACTTTATTGTTACAACATTTCACGGTTTTATGACGCTCCAGTAAAAAGTTACAAGCATTTGTATGTTGCAAACTCTGATAGGTGTTGGACGTACCGAATAGAAGTTAGGGCTACTTGAAGTTTTATCAGTTTTTGATTTGAGACTCAAGGGTAGCATAGCTTTGAGCGATAGCTTAAATTGACAAGAGGCTCGAGTACTTTATTGTTACAAAATTTCAAGGTTTTATTACGCTCCAGTAAAAAGTTACAAGCATTTGTATGTTGCAAACTTTGATAGGTGTAGGATGTACCGTATAGAAGTTAGGACCATTTGAAGTTTTATCAGTGTTTGATTTGGGAATCAAGGGTAGAATAGCTTTGAGCGATAGCTTAAATTGACAAGAGGCTCGAGTACTTTATTGTTACAAAATTTCAAGGTTTTATTACGCTCCAGTAAAAAGTTACAATCACTTGTATGTTGCAAACTTTGATAGGTGTAGGACGTACCGTATAGAAGTTAGGGCCATTTGAAGTAATATCAGTGTTTGATTTGGGAATCAAAGGTAGCATAGCTTTGAGCGATAGCTTAAATTGACAAGAGGCTCGAGTACTTTATTGTTACAAAATTTCAAGGTTTTATGACGCCCCAGTAAAAAGTTACAAGCATTTGTATGTTGCTTGTACTTTGATAGGTGTTGGACGTACCGTATAGAAGTTAGGGCCATTTGAAGTTTTATCAGTGTTTGACTTGGGACTCCAGGGTAGCATAGCTTTGAGCGATAGCTTACATTGACAAGAGGCTCGAACACTTTATTGTTACAAAATTTCAAGGTTTTATGACGCTCCAGTAAAAAGTTACAAGCATTTGTATATTGCAAACTTTAATAGGTGTAGGACGTACCGTATAGAAGTTAGGGCCATTTGAAGTTTTATAAGTTTTTGATTTGGGACTCAAGGGTAGCATAGCTTTGAGCGATATCTTAAATTGACAAGAGGCTCAAGTACTTTATTGTTACAACATTTCAAGCATTTGTATGTTGCAAACTTTGATAGGTGTAGGACGTACCGTATAGCAGTTAGGGCCATTTGAAGTTTTATCAGTGTTTGATTTGGGACTCAAGGGTAGCATCGCTTTGAGCGATAGCTTAAATTGACAAGAGGCTCGAGTACTTCATTGTTACAACATTTCACGGTTTTATGACGCTCCAGTAAAAAGTTACAAGCATTTGTATGTTGCAAACTTTGATAGGTGTTGGACGTACCGTATAGAAGTTAGGGCCATTTGAAGTTTTATCAGTTTTTGATTTGAGACTCAAGGGTAGCATAGCTTTGGGAGATAGCTTAAATTGACAAGAGGCTCGAGTACTTTATTGTCACAAAATTTCAAGCTTTTATGACGCTCCAGTAAAAAGTTACAAGCATTTGTATGTTGCAAACTTTGATAAGTGTTGGACGTACCGTATAGAAGTTAGGGCCATTTGATGTTTTATCAGTGTTTGATTTGGGACTCAAGGGTAACATAACTTTGAGCGATAGCTTAAATTGACAAGAGGCTCGAGTACTTTATTGTTACAAAATTTCAAGGTTTTATGACGCTCCAGTAAAAAGTTACAAGCATTTGTATGTTGCAAACTTTGATAGGTGTAGGACGTACCGTATAGAAGTGAGGGCCATTTGAAATTTTATCAGTGTTTGATTTGGGAATCAAGGGTAGCATAGCTTTGAGCGATAGCTTAAAATGACAAGAGGCTCGAGTACTTTATTGTTACAAAATGTCAAGGTTTTATGACGCTCCAGTAAAAAGTTACAAGCATTTGTATGTTGCAAACTTTGATAGGTGTTGGACGTACCGTATAGAAGTTAGGGCCATTTGAAGTTTTATCAGTGTTTGACTTGGGACTCCAGGGTAGCATACCTTTGAGCGATAGCTTAAATTGACAAGAGGCTCGAGTACTTTATTGTTACAAAATGTCAAGGTTTTATGACGCTCCAGTAAAAAGTTACAAGCATTTGTATGTTGCAAACTTTGATAGGTGTTGGACGTACCGTATAGAAGTTAGGGCCATTTGAAGTAATATCAGTGTTTGATTTGGGAATCAAAGGTAGCATAGCTTTGAGCGATAGCTTAAATTGACAAGAGGCTCGAGTACTTTATTGTTACAAAATTTCAAGGTTTTATGACGCCCCAGTAAAAAGTTACAAGCATTTGTATGTTGCTTGTACTTTGATAGGTGTAGGACGTACCGTATAGAAGTTAGGGCCATTTGAAGTTTTATCAGTTTCTGATGTGGGACTCAAGGGTAGCATAGCTTTGAGCGATAACTTCAATTGAAAAGAGGCTCGAGTACTTTATTGTTACAAAATTAAAAGGTTTTATTACGCTCCAGTAAAAAGTTACAAGCATTTGTATGTTGCAAACTTTGATAGGTGTAGGACGTACCGTATAGAAATTAGGGCCATTTGAAGTTTTATCAGTTTTTGATTTGGGACTCAAGGGTAGCATAGTTTTGAGCGATATCTTAAATTGACAAGAGGCTCAAATACTTTATTGTTACAAATTTTCAAGCATTTGTATGTTGCAAACTTTGATAGGTGTAGGACGTACCGTATAGCAGTTAGGGCCATTTGAAGTTTTATCAGTGTTTGATTTGGGACTCAAAGGTAGCATAGCTTTGAGCGATAGCTTAAATTGACAAGAGGCTCGAGTACTTTATTGTTACAACATTTCACGGTTTTATGACGCTCCAGTAAAAAGTTACAAGCATTTGTATGTTGCAAACTTTGATAGGTGTTGGACGTACCGTATAGAAGTTAGGGCCATTCGAAGTTTTATCAGTTTTTGATTTGAGACTCAAGGGTAGCATAGCTTTGAGCGATAGCTTAAATTGACAAGAGGCTCGAGTACATTATTGTTACAAAATTTCAAGGTTTTATTGCGCTCCAGTAAAAAGTTACAAGCATTTGTATGTTGCAAACTTTGATAGGTGTATGATGTACCGCATAGAAGTTAGGACCATTTGAAGTTTTATCAGTGTTTGATTTGGGAATCAAGGGTAGAATAGCTTTGAGCGATAGCTTAAATTGACAAGAGGCTCGAGTACTTTATTGTTACAAAATTTCAAGGTTTTATTACGCTCCAGTAAAAAGTTACAAGCATTTGTATGTTGCAAATTTTGATAGGTGTAGGACGTACCGTATAGAAGTTAGGGCCATTTGAAGTTTTATCAGTGTTTGATTTGGGACTCAAGGGTAGCATAGCATTGAGCGATAACTTAAATTGGCAAGAGGCACGAGTACTTTATTCTTACAAAATTTCAAGGTTTTATTACGCTCCAGTAAAAAGTTACAAGCATTTGTATGTTGCAAACTTTGATAGGTGTAGGACGTACCGTATAGAAGTGAGGGCCATTTGAAGTTTTATCAGTTTTAGATTTGGGACTCAAAGGTAGCATAGCTTTGAGCGATATCTTAGATTGACAAGAGGCTCAAATACTTTATTGTTACAAATTTTCAAGCATTTGTATGTTGCAAACTTTGATAGGTGTAGGACGTACCGTATAGCAGTTAGGGCCATTTGAAGTTTTATCAGAGTTTGATTTGGGACTCAAAGGTAGCATAGCTTTGAGCGATAGCTTAAATTGACAAGAGGCTCGAGCACTTTATTGTTACAACATTTCACGGTTTTATGACGCTCCAGTAAAAAGTTACAAGCATTTGTATGTTGCAAACTTTGATAGGTGTTGGACGTACCGTATAGAAGTTAGGGCTACTTGAAGTTTTATCAGTTTTTGATTTGAGACTCAAGGGTAGCATAGCTTTGAGCGATAGCTTAAATTGACAAGAGGCTCGAGTACTTTATTGTTACAGAATTTCAAGGTTTTATTACGCTCCAGTAAAAAGTTACAAGCATTTGTATGTTGCAAACTTTGATAGGTGTAGGATGTACCGTATAGAAGTTAGGACCATTTGAAGTTTTATCAGTGTTTGATTTGGGAATCAAGGGTAGAATAGCTTTGAGCGATAGCTTAAATTGACAAGAGGCTCGAGTACTTTATTGTTACAAAATTTCAAGGTTTTATTACGCTCCAGTAAAAAGTTACAAGCATTTCTATGTTGCAAACTTTGATAGGTGTAGGACGTACCGTATAGAAGTTAGGGCCATTTGAAGTAATATCAGTGTTTGATTTGGGAATCAAGGGTAGCATAGCTTTGAGCGATAGCGTAAATTGACAAGAGGCTCGAGTACTTTATTGTTACAAAATTTCAAGGTTTTATGACGCCCCAGTAAAAAGTTACATGCATTTGTATGTTGCTTGTACTTTGATAAGTGTTGGACGTACCGTATAGAAGTTAGGGCCATTTGAAGTTTTATCAGTGTTTGACTTGGGACTCCAGGGTAGCATAGATTTGAGCGATAGCTTAAATTGACAAGAGGCTCGAGCACTTTATTGTTACAAAATTTCAAGGTTTTATGACGCTCCAGTAAAAAGTTACAAGCATTTGTATATTGCAAACTTTAATAGGTGTAGGACGTACCGTATAGAAGTTAGGGCCATTTGAAGTTTTATCAGTTTTTGATTTGGGACTCAAGGGTAGCATAGCTTTGAGCGATATCTTAAATTGAAAAGAGGCTCAACTACTTTATTGTTACAAAATTTCAAGGTTTTATGACGCTCCAGTAAAAAGTTACAAGCATTTGTATATTGCAAAATTTAATAGGTGTAGGACGTACCGTATAGCAGTTAGGGCCATTTGAAGTTTTATCAGTGTTTGATTTGGGACTCAAGGGTAGCATAGCTTTGAGCGATAGCTTAAATTGACAAGAGGCTCGAGTACTTTATTGTTACAACATTTCACAGTTTTATGACGCTCCAGTAAAAAGTTACAAGCATTTGTATGTTGCAAACTTTGATAGGTGTTGGACGTACCGTATAGAAGTTAGGGCCATTTGAAGTTTTATCAGTTTTTGATTTGAGACTCAAGGGTAGCATAGCTTTGAGCGATAGCTTAAATTGACAAGAGGCTCGAGTACTTTATTGTTACAAAATTTCAAGGTTTTATTACGCTCCAGTAAAAAGTTACAAGCATTTGTATGTTGCAAACTTTGATAGGTGTAGGATGTACCGCATAGAAGTTAGGACCATTTGAAGTTTTATCAGTGTTTGATTTGGGAATCAAGGGTAGAATAGCTGTGAGCGATAGCTTAAATTGACAAGAGGCTCGAGTACTTTATTGTTACAAAATTTCAAGGTTTTATTACGCTCCAGTAAAAAGTTACAAGCACTTGTATGTTGCCAACTTTGATAGGTGTAGGATGTACCGCATAGAAGTTAGGACCATTTGAAGTTTTATCAGTGTTTGATTTGGGAATCAAGGGTAGAATAGCTTTGAGCGATAGCTTAAATTGACAGGAGGCTCGAGTACTTTATTGTTACAAAATTTCAAGGTTTTATTACGCTCCAGTAAAAAGTTACAAGCATTTGTATGTTGCAAATTTTGATAGGTGTAGGACGTACCGTATAGAAGTTAGGGCCATTTGAAGTTTTATCAGTGTTTGATTTGGGACTCAAGGGTAGCATAGCATTGAGCGATAACTTTAATTGGCAAGAGGCACGAGTACTTTATTCTTACAAAATTTAAAAGTTTTATTACGCTCCAGTAAAAAGTTACAAGCATTTGTATGTTGCAAACTTTGATAGGTGTAGGACGTACCGTATAGAAGTTGGGGCCATTTGAAGTTTTATCAGTTTTAGATTTGGGACTCAAAGGTAGCATAGCTTTGAGCGATATCTTAAATTGACAAGAGGCTCAAATACTTTATTGTTACAAATTTTCAAGCATTTGTATGTTGCAAACTTTGATAGGTGTAGGACGTACCGTATAGAAGTTAGGGCCATTTGAAGTTTTATCAGTGTTTGATTTGGGACTCAAAGGTAGCATAGCTTTGAGCGATAGCTTAAATTGACAAGAGGCTCGAGCACTTTATTGTTACAACATTTCACGGTTTTATGACGCTCCAGTAAAAAGTTACAAGCATTTGTATGTTGCAAACTTTGATAGGTGTTGGACGTACCGTATAGAAGTTAGGGCCACTTGAAGTTTTATCAGTTTTTGATTTGAGACTCAAGGGTAGCATAGCTTTGAGCGATAGCTTAAATTGACAAGAGGCTCGAGTACTTTATTGTTACAAAATTTCAAGGTTTTATTACGCTCCAGTAAAAAGTTACAAGCATTTGTATGTTGCAAACTTTGATAGGTGTAGGATGTACCGTATAGAAGTTAGGACCATTTGAAGTTTTATCAGTGTTTGATTTGGGAATCAAGGGTAGAATAGCTTTGAGCGATAGCTTAAATTGACAAGAGGCTCGAGTACTTTATTGTTACAAAATTTCAAGGTTTTATTACGCTCCAGTAAAAAGTTACAAGCATTTCTATGTTGCAAACTTTGATAGGTGTAGGACATACCGTATAGAAGTTAGGGCCATTTGAAGTAATATCAGTGTTTGATTTGGGAATCAAGGGTAGCATAGCTTTGAGCGATAGCTTAAATTGACAAGAGGCTCGAGTACTTTATTGTTACAAAATTTCAAGGTTTTATGACGCCCCAGTAAAAAGTTACATGCATTTGTATGTTGCTTGTACTTTGATAAGTGTTGGACGTACCGTATAGAAGTTAGGGCCATTTGAAGTTTTATCAGTGTTTGACTTGGGACTCCAGGGTAGCATAGATTTGAGCGATAGCTTAAATTGACAAGAGGCTCGAGCACTTTATTTTTACAAAATTTCAAGGTTTTATGACGCTCCAGTAAAAAGTTACAAGCATTTGTATATTGCAAACTTTAATAGGTGTAGGACGTACCGTATAGAAGTTAGGGCCATTTGAAGTTTTATCAGTTTTTGATTTGGGACTCAAGGGTAGCATAGCTTTGAGCGATAGCTTAAATTGACAAGAGGCTCAACTACTTTATTGTTACAAAATTTCAAGGTTTTATGACGCTCCAGTAAAAAGTTACAAGCATTTGTATATTGCAAAATTTAATAGGTGTAGGACGTACCGTATAGCAGTTAGGGCCATTTGAAGTTTTATCAGTGTTTGATTTGGGACTCAAGGGTAGAATAGCTTTGAGCGATAGCTTAAATTGACAAGAGGCTCGAGTACTTTATTGTTACAACATTTCACGGTTTTATGACGCTCCAGTAAAAAGTTACAAGCATTTGTATGTTGCAAACTTTGATAGGTGTTGGACGTACCGTATAGAAGTTAGGGCCATTTGAAGTTTTATCAGTTTTTGATTTGAGACTCAAGGGTAGCATAGCTTTGAGCGATAGCTTAAATTGACAAGAGGCTCGAGTACTTTATTGTTACAAAATTTCAAAGTTTTATTACGCTCCAGTAAAAAGTTACAAGCATTTGTATGTTGCAAACTTTGATAGGTGTAGGATGTACCGCATAGAAGTTAGGACCATTTGAAGTTTTATCAGTGTTTGATTTGGGAATCAAGGGTAGAATAGCTTTGAGCGATAGCTTAAATTGACAAGAGGCTCGAGTACTTTATTGTTACCAAATTTCAAGGTTTTATTCCGCTCCAGTAAAAAGTTACAAGCATTTGTATGTTGCAAACTTTGATAGGTGTAGGACGTACCGTATATAAGTTAAGACCATTTGAAGTAATATCAGTGTTTGATTTGGGAATCAAGGGTAGCATAGCTTTGAGCGATAGCTTAAATTGACAAGAGGCTCGAGTACTTTATTGTTACAAAATTTCAAGGTTTTATGACGCTATAGTAAAAAGTTACAAGCATTTGTATGTTGCAAACTTTGATAGTTGTAGGACGTACCGTATAGAAGTTAGGTCCATTTGAAGTAATATCAGTGTTTGATTTGGGAATCAAGGGTAGCATAGCTTTCAGCGATAGCTTAAATTGACAAGAGGCTCGAGTACTTTATTATTACAAAATTTCAAGGTTTTATGACGCTCCAGTAAAAAGTTACAAGCATTTGTATGTTGCAAACTTTGATAGGTGTAGGACGTACCGTATAGAAGTTAGGGCCATTTGAAGTACTATCAGTGTTTGATTTGGGACTCAAGGGTAGCATAGCATTGAGCGATAACTTTAATTGGCAAGAGGCACGAGTACTTTATTCTTACAAAATTTAAAAGTTTTATTACGCTCCAGTAAAAAGTTACAAGCATTTGTATGTTGCAAACTTTGATAGGTGTAGGACGTACCGTATAGAAGTTGGGGCCATTTGAAGTTTTATCAGTTTTAGATTTGGGACTCAAAGGTAGCATAGCTTTGAGCGATATCTTAAATTGACAAGAGGCTCAAATACTTTATTGTTACAAATTTTCAAGCATTTGTATGTTGCAAACTTTGATAGGTGTAGGACGTACCGTATAGCAGTTAGGGCCATTTGAAGTTTTATCAGTGTTTGATTTGGGACTCAAAGGTAGCATAGCTTTGAGCGATAGCTTAAACTGACAAGAGGCTCGAGCACTTTATTGTTACAACATTTCACGGTTTTATGACGCTCCAGTAAAAAGTTACAAGCATTTGTATGTTGCAAACTTTGATAGGTGTTGGACGTACCGTATAGAAGTTAGGGCCACTTGAAGTTTTATCAGTTTTTGATTTGAGACTCAAGGGTAGCATAGCTTTGAGCGAGAGCTTAAATTGACAAGAGGCTCGAGTACTTTATTGTTACAAAATTTCAAGGTTTTATTACGCTCCAGTAAAAAGTTACAAGCATTTGTATGTTGCAAACTTTGATAGGTGTAGGATGTACCGTATAGAAGTTAGGACCATTTGAAGTTTTATCAGTGTTTGATTTGGGAATCAAGGGTAGAATAGCTTTGAGCGATAGCTTAAATTGACAAGAGGCTCGAGTACTTTATTGTTACAAAATTTCAAGGTTTTATTACGCTCCAGTAAAAAGTTACAAGCATTTCTATGTTGCAAACTTTGATAGGTGTAGGACATACCGTATAGAAGTTAGGGCCATTTGAAGTAATATCAGTGTTTGATTTGGGAATCAAGGGTAGCATAGCTTTGAGCGATAGCTTAAATTGACAAGAGGCTCGAGTACTTTATTGTTACAAAATTTCAAGGTTTTATGACGCCCCAGTAAAAAGTTACATGCATTTGTATGTTGCTTGTACTTTGATAAGTGTTGGACGTACCGTATAGAAGTTAGGGCCATTTGAAGTTTTATCAGTGTTTGACTTGGGACTCCAGGGTAGCATAGATTTGAGCGATAGCTTAAATTGACAAGAGGCTCGAGCACTTTATTTTTACAAAATTTCAAGGTTTTATGACGCTCCAGTAAAAAGTTACAAGCATTTGTATATTGCAAACTTTAATAGGTGTAGGACGTACCGTATAGAAGTTAGGGCCATTTGAAGTTTTATCAGTTTTTGATTTGGGACTCAAGGGTAGCATAGCTTTGAGCGATATCTTAAATTGACAAGAGGCTCAACTACTTTATTGTTACAAAATTTCAAGGTTTTATGACGCTCCAGTAAAAAGTTACAAGCATTTGTATATTGCAAAATTTAATAGGTGTAGGACGTACCGTATAGCAGTTAGGGCCATTTGAAGTTTTATCAGTGTTTGATTTGGGACTCAAGGGTAGCATAGCTTTGAGCGATAGCTTAAATTGACAAGAGGCTCGAGTACTTTATTGTTACAACATTTCACGGTTTTATGACGCTCCAGTAAAAAGTTACAAGCATTTGTATGTTGCAAACTTTGATAGGTGTTGGACGTACCGTATAGAAGTTAGGGCCATTTGAAGTTTTATCAGTTTTTGATTTTAGACTCAAGCGTAGCATAGCTTTCAGCGATAGCTTAAATTGACAAGAGGCTCGAGTACTTTATTGTTACAAAATTTGAAAGTTTTATTACGCTCCAGTAAAAAGTTACAAGCATTTGTATGTTGCAAACTTTGATAGGTGTAGGATGTACCGCATAGAAGTTAGGACCATTTGAAGTTTTATCAGTGTTTGATTTGGGAATCAAGGGTAGAATAGCTTTGAGCGATAGCTTAAATTGACAAGAGGCTCGAGTACTTTATTGTTACCAAATTTCAAGGTTTTATTCCGCTCCAGTAAAAAGTTACAAGCATTTGTATGTTGCAAACTTTGATAGGTGTAGGACGTACCGTATATAAGTTAAGACCATTTGAAGTAATATCAGTGTTTGATTTGGGAATCAAGGGTAGCATAGCTTTGAGCGATAGCTTAAATTGACAAGAGGCTCGAGTACTTTATTGTTACAAAATTTCAAGGTTTTATGACGCTATAGTAAAAAGTTACAAGCATTTGTATGTTGCAAACTTTGATAGTTGTAGGACGTACCGTATAGAAGTTAGGTCCATTTGAAGTAATATCAGTGTTTGATTTGGGAATCAAGGGTAGCATAGCTTTCAGCGATAGCTTAAATTGACAAGAGGCTCGAGTACTTTATTATTACAAAATTTCAAGGTTTTATGACGCTCCAGTAAAAAGTTACAAGCATTTGTATGTTGCAAACTTTGATAGGTGTAGGACGTACCGTATAGAAGTTAGGGCCATTTGAAGTACTATCAGTGTTTGATTTGGGACTCAAGGGTAGCATAGCATTGAGCGATAACTTTAATTGGCAAGAGGCACGAGTACTTTATTCTTACAAAATTTAAAAGTTTTATTACGCTCCAGTAAAAAGTTACAAGCATTTGTATGTTGCAAACTTTGATAGGTGTAGGACGTACCGTATAGAAGTTGGGGCCATTTGAAGTTTTATCAGTTTTAGATTTGGGACTCAAAGGTAGCATAGCTTTGAGCGATATCTTAAATTGACAAGAGGCTCAAATACTTTATTGTTACAAATTTTCAAGCATTTGTATGTTGCAAACTTTGATAGGTGTAGGACGTACCGTATAGCAGTTAGGGCCATTTGAAGTTTTATCAGTGTTTGATTTGGGACTCAAAGGTAGCATAGCTTTGAGCGATAGCTTAAATTGACAAGAGGCTCGAGCACTTTATTGTTACAACATTTCACGGTTTTATGACGCTCCAGTAAAAAGTTACAAGCATTTGTATGTTGCAAACTTTGATAGGTGTTGGACGTACCGTATAGAAGTTAGGGCCACTTGAAGTTTTATCAGTTTTTGATTTGAGACTCAAGGGTAGCATAGCTTTGAGCGAGAGCTTAAATTGACAAGAGGCTCGAGTACTTTATTGTTACAAAATTTCAAGGTTTTATTACGCTCCAGTAAAAAGTTACAAGCATTTGTATGTTGCAAACTTTGATAGGTGTAGGATGTACCGTATAGAAGTTAGGACCATTTGAAGTTTTATCAGTGTTTGATTTGGGAATCAAGGGTAGAATAGCTTTGAGCGATAGCTTAAATTGACAAGAGGCTCGAGTACTTTATTGTTACAAAATTTCAAGGTTTTATTACGCTCCAGTAAAAAGTTACAAGCATTTCTATGTTGCAAACTTTGATAGGTGTAGGACATACCGTATAGAAGTTAGGGCCATTTGAAGTAATATCAGTGTTTGATTTGGGAATCAAGGGTAGCATAGCTTTGAGCGATAGCTTAAATTGACAAGAGGCTCGAGTACTTTATTGTTACAAAATTTCAAGGTTTTATGACGCCCCAGTAAAAAGTTACATGCATTTGTATGTTGCTTGTACTTTGATAAGTGTTGGACGTACCGTATAGAAGTTAGGGCCATTTGAAGTTTTATCAGTGTTTGACTTGGGACTCCAGGGTAGCATAGATTTGAGCGATAGCTTAAATTGACAAGAGGCTCGAGCACTTTATTTTTACAAAATTTCAAGGTTTTATGACGCTCCAGTAAAAAGTTACAAGCATTTGTATATTGCAAACTTTAATAGGTGTAGGACGTACCGTATAGAAGTTAGGGCCATTTGAAGTTTTATCAGTTTTTGATTTGGGACTCAAGGGTAGCATAGCTTTGAGCGATATCTTAAATTGACAAGAGGCTCAACTACTTTATTGTTACAAAATTTCAAGGTTTTATGACGCTCCAGTAAAAAGTTACAAGCATTTGTATATTGCAAAATTTAATAGGTGTAGGACGTACCGTATAGCAGTTAGGGCCATTTGAAGTTTTATCAGTGTTTGATTTGGGACTCAAGGGTAGCATAGCTTTGAGCGATAGCTTAAATTGACAAGAGGCTCGAGTACTTTATTGATACAACATTTCACGGTTTTATGACGCTCCAGTAAAAAGTTACAAGCATTTGTATGTTGCAAACTTTGATAGGTGTTGGACGTACCGTATAGAAGTTAGGGCCATTTGAAGTTTTATCAGTTTTTGATTTGAGACTCAAGGGTAGAATAGCTTTGAGCGATAGCTTAAATTGACAAGAGGCTCGAGTACTTTATTGTTACCAAATTTCAAGGTTTTATTCCGCTCCAGTAAAAAGTTACAAGCATTTGTATGTTGCAAACTTTGATAGGTGTAGGACGTACCGTATATAAGTTAAGACCATTTGAAGTAATATCAGTGTTTGATTTGGGAATCAAGGGTAGCATAGCTTTGAGCGATAGCTTAAATTGACAAGAGGCTCGAGTACTTTATTGTTACAAAATTTCAAGGTTTTATGACGCTATAGTAAAAAGTTACAAGCATTTGTATGTTGCAAACTTTGATAGTTGTAGGACGTACCGTATAGAAGTTAGGTCCATTTGAAGTAATATCAGTGTTTGATTTGGGAATCAAGGGTAGCATAGCTTTCAGCGATAGCTTAAATTGACAAGAGGCTCGAGTACTTTATTATTACAAAATTTCAAGGTTTTATGACGCTCCAGTAAAAAGTTACAAGCATTTGTATGTTGCAAACTTTGATAGGTGTAGGACGTACCGTATAGAAGTTAGGGCCATTTGAAGTACTATCAGTGTTTGATTTTGGAATCAATGGTAGCATAGCTTTGAGCGATAGCTTAAATTGACAAGAGGCTCGAGTACTTTATTGTTACAAAATGTCAAGGTTTTATGACGCTATAGTAAAAAGTTACAAGCATTTGTATGTTTCAAACTTTGATAGGTGTAGGACGTACCGTATAGAAGTTAGGGCCATTTGAAGTAATATCAGTGTTTGATTTGGGACTCAAGGGTGGCATAGCTTTGAGCGATAGCTTAAATTGACAAGAGGCTCGAGTACTTTATTGTTACAAATTTTCAAGCATTTGTATGTTGCAAACTTTGATAGGTGTAGGACGTACCGTATAGCAGTTAGGGACATTTGAAGTTTTATCAGTGTTTGATTTGGGACTCAAAGGTAGCATAGCTTTGAGGGATAGCTTAAATTGACAAGAGGCTCGAGCACTTTATTGTTACAAAATTTCAAGGTTTTATGACGCTCCAGTAAAAAGTTACAAGCATTTGTATGTTGCAAACTTTGATAGGTGTAGGATGTACCGTATAGAAGTTAGGGCCATTTGAAGTACTATCAGTGTTTGATTTGGGAATCAATGGTAGCATAGCTTTGACAAGAGGCTCGAGTACTTTATTGTTACAAAATGTCAAGGTTTTATGACGCTATAGTAAAAAGTTACAAGCATTTGTATGTTTCAAACTTTGATAGGTGTAGGACGTACCGTATAGAAGTTAGGGCAATTTGAAGTAATATCAGTGTTTGATTTGGGAATCAAGGGTAGCATACCTTTGAGCAATAGCTTAAATTGACAAGAGGCTCGAGTACTTTATTATTACAAAATTTCAAGGTTTTATGACGCTCCAGTAAAAAGTTACAAGCATTTGTATGTTGCAAACTTTGATAGGTGTAGGACGTACCGTATAGAAGTAAGGGCCATTTGAAGTTTTATCAGTATTTGATTTGGGACTCAAGGGTAGCATAGCTTTGAGCGATAGCTTAAATGGACAAGAGGCTCGAGTACTTTATTGTTACAAAATTTCAAGTTTTTATGACGCTCCAGTAAAAAGTTACAAGCATTTGTATGTTGCAAACTTTGATAAGTGTTGGACGTACCGTATAGAAGGTAGGGCCATTTGAAGTTTTATCAGTGTTTGATTTGGGACTCAAGGGTAGCATAGCTTTGAGCGATAGCTTAAATTGACAAGAGGCTCGAGTACTTTATTATTACAAAATTTCAATGTTTTATGACGCTCCAGTAAAAAGTTACAAGCATTTGTATGTTGCAACCTTTGATAGGTGTAGGACGTACCGTACAGAAGTAAGGGCCATTTGAAGTTTTATCAGTATTTGATTTGGGAATCAAGGGTAGCATAGCTTTGAGCGATAGCTTAAATTGACAAGAGGCTCAAGTACTTTATTGTTACAAAATTTCAAGCATTTGTATGTTGCAAACTTTGATAGGTGTAGGACGTACCGTATAGCAGTTAGGGCCATTTGAAGTTTTATCAGTGTTTGATTTGGGACTCAAGGGTAGCATCGCTTTGAGCGATAGCTTAAATTGACAAGAGGCTCGAGTACTTTATTGTTACAACATTTCACGGTTTTATGACGCTCCAGTAAAAAGTTACAAGCATTTGTATGTTGCAAACTTTGATAGGTGTTGGACGTACCGTATAGAAGTTAGGGCCATTTGAAGTTTAATCAGTTTTTGATTTGAGACTCAAGGGTAGCATAGCTTTGAGCGATAGCTTAAATTGACAAGAGGCTCGAGTACTTTATTGTCACAAAATTTCAAGGTTTTATGACGCTCCAGTAAAAAGTTACAAGCATTTGTATGTTGCAAACTTTGATAAGTGTTGGACGTACCGTATAGAAGTTAGGGCCATTTGATGTTTTATCAGTGTTTGATTTGGGACTCAAGGGTAACATAACTTTGAGCGATAGCTTAAATTGACAAGAGGCTCGAGTACTTTATTGTTACAAAATTTCAAGGTTTTATGACGCTCCAGTAAAAAGTTACAAGCATTTGTATGTTGCAAACTTTAATAGGTGTAGGACGTACCGTATAGAAGTGAGGGCCATTTGAAATTTTATCAGTGTTTGATTTGGGAATCAAGGGTAGCATAGCTTTGAGCGATAGCTTAAATTGACAAGAGGCTCGAGTACTTTATTGTTACAAAATTTCAAGTTTTTATGACGCTCCAGTAAAAAGTTACAAGCATTTGTATGTTGCAAATTTTGATAGGTGTAGGACGTACCGTATAGAAGTTAGGGCCATTTGAAGTTTTATCAGTGATTGATTTGGGACTCAAGGGTAGCATAGCTTTGAGCGATAGCTTAAATTGACAAGAGGCTCGAGTACTTTATTATTACAAAATTTCACGGTTTTATGACGCTCCAGTAAAAAGTTACAAGCATTTGTATGTTGCAAACTTTGATAGGTGTAGGACGTACCGTATAGAAGTAAGGGCCATTTGAAGTTTTATCAGTATTTGATTTGGGACTCAAGGGCAGCATAGCTTTGAGCGATTGCTTAAATTGACAAGAGGCTCGAGTACTTTATTGTTACATAATTTCAAGTTTTTATGACGCTCCAGTAAAAAGTTACAAGCATTTGTATGTTGCAAATTTTGATAGGTGTAGGACGTACCGTATAGAAGTTAGGGCCATTTGAAGTTTTATCAGTGTTTGATGTGGGACTCAAGGGCAGCATTGCTTTGAGCGACAGTTTAAATTGACAAGAGGCTCGAGTACTTTATTGTTACAACATTTCACGGTTTTATGACGCTCCAGTAAAAAGTTACAAGCATTTGTATGTTGCAAACTCTGATAGGTGTTGGACGTACCGAATAGAAGTTAGGGCTACTTGAAGTTTTATCAGTTTTTGATTTGAGACTCAAGGGTAGCATAGCTTTGAGCGATAGCTTAAATTGACAAGAGGCTCGAGTACTTTATTGTTACAAAATTTCAAGGTTTTATTACGCTCCAGTAAAAAGTTACAAGCATTTGTATGTTGCAAACTTTGATAGGTGTAGGATGTACCGTATAGAAGTTAGGACCATTTGAAGTTTTATCAGTGTTTGATTTGGGAATCAAGGGTAGAATAGCTTTGAGCGATAGCTTAAATTGACAAGAGGCTCGAGTACTTTATTGTTACAAAATTTCAAGGTTTTATTACGCTCCAGTAAAAAGTTACAAGCACTTGTATGTTGCAAACTTTGATAGGTGTAGGACGTACCGTATAGAAGTTAGGGCCATTTGAAGTAATATCAGTGTTTGATTTGGGAATCAAAGGTAGCATAGCTTTGAGCGATAGCTTAAATTGACAAGAGGCTCGAGTACTTTATTGTTACAAAATTTCAAGGTTTTATGACGCCCCAGTAAAAAGTTACAAGCATTTGTATGTTGCTTGTACTTTGATAGGTGTTGGACGTACCGTATAGAAGTTAGGGCCATTTGAAGTTTTATCAGTGTTTGACTTGGGACTCCAGGGTAGCATAGCTTTGAGCGATAGCTTACATTGACAAGAGGCTCGAACACTTTATTGTTACAAAATTTCAAGGTTTTATGACACTCCAGTAAAAAGTTACAAGCATTTGTATATTGCAAACTTTAATAGGTGTAGGACGTACCGTATAGAAGTTAGGGCCATTTGAAGTTTTATAAGTTTTTGATTTGGGACTCAAGGGTAGCATAGCTTTGAGCGATATCTTAAATTGACAAGAGGCTCAAGTACTTTATTGTTACAACATTTCAAGCATTTGTATGTTGCAAACTTTGATAGGTGTAGGACGTACCGTATAGCAGTTAGGGCCATTTGAAGTTTTATCAGTGTTTGATTTGGGACTCTAGGGTAGCATCGCTTTGAGCGATAGCTTAAATTGACAAGAGGATCGAGTACTTCATTGTTACAACATTTCACGGTTTTATGACGCTCCAGTAAAAAGTTACAAGCATTTGTATGTTGCAAACTTTGATAGGTGTTGGACGTACCGTATAGAAGTTAGGGCCATTTGAAGTTTTATCAGTTTTTGATTTGAGACTCAAGGGTAGCATAGCTTTGGGCGATAGCTTAAATTGACAAGAGGCTCGAGTACTTTATTGTCACAAAATTTCAAGCTTTTATGACGCTCCAGTAAAAAGTTACAAGCATTTGTATGTTGCAAACTTTGATAAGTGTTGGACGTACCGTATAGAAGTTAGGGCCATTTGATGTTTTATCAGTGTTTGATTTGGGACTCAAGGGTAACATAACTTTGAGCGATAGCTTAAATTGACAAGAGGCTCGAGTACTTTATTGTTACAAAATTTCAAGATTTTATGACGCTCCAGTAAAAAGTTACAAGCATTTGTATGTTGCAAACTTTGATAGGTGTAGGACGTACCGTATAGAAGTGAGGGCCATTTGAAATTTTATCAGTGTTTGATTTGGGAATCAAGGGTAGCATAGCTTTGAGCGATAGCTTAAAATGACAAGAGGCTCGAGTACTTTATTGTTACAAAATGTCAAGGTTTTATGACGCTCCAGTAAAAAGTTACAAGCATTTGTATGTTGCAAACTTTGATAGGTGTTGGACGTACCGTATAGAAGTTAGGGCCATTTGAAGTTTTATCAGTGTTTGACTTGGGACTCCAGGGTAGCATACCTTTGAGCGATAGCTTAAATTGACAAGAGGCTCGAGTACTTTATTGTTACAAAATGTCAAGGTTTTATGACGCTCCAGTAAAAAGTTACAAGCATTTGTATGTTGCAAACTTTGATAGGTGTTGGACGTACCGTATAGAAGTTAGGGCCATTTGAAGTAATATCAGTGTTTGATTTGGGAATCAAAGGTAGCATAGCTTTGAGCGATAGCTTAAATTGACAAGAGGCTCGAGTACTTTATTGTTACAAAATTTCAAGGTTTTATGACGCCCCAGTAAAAAGTTACAAGCATTTGTATGTTGCTTGTACTTTGATAGGTGTAGGACGTACCGTATAGAAGTTAGGGCCATTTGAAGTTTTATCAGTTTCTGATGTGGGACTCAAGGGTAGCATAGCTTTGAGCGATAACTTCAATTGAAAAGAGGCTCGAGTACTTTATTGTTACAAAATTAAAAGGTTTTATTACGCTCCAGTAAAAAGTTACAAGCATTTGTATGTTGCAAACTTTGATAGGTGTAGGACGTACCGTATAGAAATTAGGGCCATTTGAAGTTTTATCAGTTTTTGATTTGGGACTCAAGGGTAGCATAGTTTTGAGCGATATCTTAAATTGACAAGAGGCTCAAATACTTTATTGTTACAAATTTTCAAGCATTTGTATGTTGCAAACTTTGATAGGTGTAGGACGTACCGTATAGCAGATAGGGCCATTTGAAGTTTTATCAGTGTTTGATTTGGGACTCAAAGGTAGCATAGCTTTGAGCGATAGCTTAAATTGACAAGAGGCTCGAGTACTTTATTGTTACAACATTTCACGGTTTTATGACGCTCCAGTAAAAAGTTACAAGCATTTGTATGTTGCAAACTTTGATAGGTGTTGGACGTACCGTATAGAAGTTAGGGCCATTCGAAGTTTTATCAGTTTTTGATTTGAGACTCAAGGGTAGCATAGCTTTGAGCGATAGCTTAAATTGACAAGAGGCTCGAGTACATTATTGTTACAAAATTTCAAGGTTTTATTGCGCTCCAGTAAAAAGTTACAAGCATTTGTATGTTGCAAACTTTGATAGGTGTATGATGTACCGCATAGAAGTTAGGACCATTTGAAGTTTTATCAGTGTTTGATTTGGGAATCAAGGGTAGAATAGCTTTGAGCGATAGCTTAAATTGACAAGAGGCTCGAGTACTTTATTGTTACAAAATTTCAAGGTTTTATTACGCTCCAGTAAAAAGTTACAAGCATTTGTATGTTGCATATTTTGATAGGTGTAGGACGTACCGTATAGAAGTTAGGGCCATTTGAAGTTTTATCAGTGTTTGATTTGGGACTCAAGGGTAGCATAGCATTGAGCGATAACTTAAATTGGCAAGAGGCACGAGTACTTTATTCTTACAAAATTTCAAGGTTTTATTACGCTCCAGTAAAAAGTTACAAGCATTTGTATGTTGCAAACTTTGATAGGTGTAGGACGTACCGTATAGAAGTGAGGGCCATTTGAAGTTTTATCAGTTTTAGATTTGGGACTCAAAGGTAGCATAGCTTTGAGCGATATCTTAGATTGACAAGAGGCTCAAATACTTTATTGTTACAAATTTTCAAGCATTTGTATGTTGCAAACTTTGATAGGTGTAGGACGTACCGTATAGCAGTTAGGGCCATTTGAAGTTTTATCAGTGTTTGATTTGGGACTCAAAGGTAGCATAGCTTTGAGCGATAGCTTAAATTGACAAGAGGCTCGAGTACTTTATTGTTACAACATTTCACGGTTTTATGACGCTCCAGTAAAAAGTTACAAGCATTTGTATGTTGCAAACTTTGATAGGTGTTGGACGTACCGTATAGAAGTTAGGGCCATTTGAAGTTTTATCAGTTTTTGATTTGAGACTCAAGGGTAGCATAGCTTTGAGCGATAGCTTAAATTGACAAGAGGCTCGAGTACTTTATTGTTACAAAATTTCAAGGTTTTATTACGCTCCAGTAAAAAGTTACAAGCATTTGTATGTTGCAAACTTTGATAGGTGTAGGATGTACCGCATAGAAGTTAGGACCATTTGAAGTTTTATCAGTGTTTGATTTGGGAATCAAGGGTAGAATAGCTTTGAGCGATAGCTTAAATTGACAAGAGGCTCGAGTACTTTATTGTTACCAAATTTCAAGGTTTTATTCCGCTCCAGTAAAAAGTTACAAGCATTTGTATGTTGCAAACTTTGATAGGTGTAGGACGTACCGTATATAAGTTAGGACCATTTGAAGTAATATCAGTGTTTGATTTGGGAATCAAGGGTAGCATAGCTTTGAGCGATAGCTTAAATTGACAAGAGGCTCGAGTACTTTATTGTTACAAAATTTCAAGGTTTTATGACGCTATAGTAAAAAGTTACAAGCATTTGTATGTTGCAAACTTTGATAGGTGTAGGACGTACCGTATAGAAGTTAGGTCCATTTGAAGTAATATCAGTGTTTGATTTGGGAATCAAGGGTAGCATAGCTTTCAGCGATAGCTTAAATTGACAAGAGGCTCGAGTACTTTATTATTACAAAATTTCAAGGTTTTATGACGCTCCAGTAAAAAGTTACAAGCATTTGTATGTTGCAAACTTTGATAGGTGTAGGACGTACCGTATAGAAGTTAGGGCCATTTGAAGTACTATCAGTGTTTGATTTTGGAATCAATGGTAGCATAGCTTTGAGCGATAGCTTAAATTGACAAGAGGCTCGAGTACTTTATTGTTACAAAATGTCAAGGTTTTATGACGCTATAGTAAAAAGTTACAAGCATTTGTATGTTTCAAACTTTGATAGGTGTAGGACGTACCGTATAGCAGTTAGGGCCATTTGAAGTAATATCAGTGTTTGATTTGGGACTCAAGGGTGGCATAGCTTTGAGCGATAGCTTAAATTGACAAGAGGCTCGAGTACTTTATTGTTACAAATTTTCAAGCATTTGTATGTTGCAAACTTTGATAGGTGTAGGACGTACCGTATAGCAGTTAGGGCCATTTGAAGTTTTATCAGTGTTTGATTTGGGACTCAAAGGTAGCATAGCTTTGAGGGATAGCTTAAATTGACAAGAGGCTCGAGCACTTTATTGTTACAAAATTTCAAGGTTTTATGACGCTCCAGTAAAAAGTTACAAGCATTTGTATGTTGCAAACTTTGATAGGTGTAGGATGTACCGTATAGAAGTTAGGGCCATTTGAAGTACTATCAGTGTTTGATTTGGGAATCAATGGTAGCATAGCTTTGACAAGAGGCTCGAGTACTTTATTGTTACAAAATGTCAAGGTTTTATGACGCTATAGTAAAAAGTTACAAGCATTTGTATGTTTCAAACTTTGATAGGTGTAGGACGTACCGTATAGAAGTTAGGGCAATTTTAAGTAATATCAGTGTTTGATTTGGGAATCAAGGGTAGCCTACCTTTGAGCAATAGCTTAAATTGACAAGAGGCTCGAGTACTTTATTATTACAAAATTTCAAGGTTTTATGACGCTCCAGTAAAAAGTTACAAGCATTTGTATGTTGCAAACTTTGATAGGTGTAGGACGTACCGTATAGAAGTAAGGGCCATTTGAAGTTTTATCAGTATTTGATTTGGGACTCAAGGGTAGCATAGCTTTGAGCGATAGCTTAAATGGACAAGAGGCTCGAGTACTTTATTGTTACAAAATTTCAAGTTTTTATGACGCTCCAGTAAAAAGTTACAAGCATTTGTATGTTGCAAACTTTGATAAGTGTTGGACGTACCGTATAGAAGGTAGGGCCATTTGAAGTTTTATCAGTGTTTGATTTGGGACTCAAGGGTAGCATAGCTTTGAGCGATAGCTTAAATTGACAAGAGGCTCGAGTACTTTATTATTACAAAATTTCAATGTTTTATGACGCTCCAGTAAAAAGTTACAAGCATTTGTATGTTGCAACCTTTGATAGGTGTAGGACGCACCGTACAGAAGTAAGGGCCATTTGAAGTTTTATCAGTGCTTGATTTGGGAATCAAGGGTAGCATAGCTTTGAGCGATAGCTTAAATTGACAAGAGGCTCGAGTACTTTATTGTTACAAAATTTCAAGTTTTTATGACGCTCCAGTAAAAAGTTACAAGCATTTGTATGTTGCAAATTTTGATAGGTGTAGGACGTACCGTATAGAAGTTAGGGCCATTTGAAGTTTTATCAGTGTTTGATGTGGGACTCAAGGGCAGCATTGCTTTGAGCGACAGTTTAAATTGAGAAGAGGCTCGAGTACTTTATTGTTACAACATTTCACGGTTTTATGACGCTCCAGTAAAAAGTTACAAGCATTTGTATGTTGCAAACTTTGATAGGTGTAGGACGTACCGTATAGAAGTTAGGGCCATTTGAAGTTTTATCGGTTTTTGATTTGGGACTCAAGGGTAGCATAGCTTTGAGCGATATCTTAAATTGACAAGAGGTTCAAATACTTTATTGTTACAAATTTTCAAGTATTTGTATGTTGCAAACTTTGATAGGTGTAGGACGTACCGTATAGCAGTTAGGGCCATTTGAAGTTTTATCAGTGTTTGATTTGGGACTCAAAGGTAGCATAGCTTTGAGCGATAGCTTAAATTGACAAGAGGCTCGAGTACTTTATTGTTACAACATTTCACGGTTTTATGACGCTCCAGTAAAAAGTTACAAGCATTTGTATGTTGCAAACTTTGATAGGTGTAGGACGTACCGTATAGCAGTTAGGGCCATTTGAAGTTTTATCAGTGTTTGATTTGGGACTCAAAGGTAGCATAGCTTTGAGCGATAGCTTAAAGTGACAAGAGGCTCGAGCACTTTATTGTTACAAAATTTCAAGGTTTTATGACGCTCCAGTAAAAAGTTACAAGCATTTGTATGTTGCAAACTTTGATAGGTGTAGGACGTACCGTATAGAAGTTAGGGCCATTTGAAGTACTATCAGTGTTTGATTTGGGAATCAATGGTAGCATAGCTTTGACAAGAGGCTCGAGTACTTTATTGTTACAATATGTCAAGGTTTTATGACGCTATAGTAAAAAGTTACAAGCATTTGTATGTTTCAAACTTTGATAGGTGTAGGACGTACCGTATAGAAGTTAGGGCAATTTGAAGTAATATCAGTGTTTGATTTGGGAATCAACGGTAGCATAGCTTTGAGCAATAGCTTAAATTGACAAGAGGCTCGAGTACTTTATTATTACAAAATTTCAAGGTTTTATGACGCTCCAGTAAAAAGTTACAAGCATTTGTATGTTGCAAACTTTGATAGGTGTAGGACGTACCGTATAGAAGTAAAGGCCATTTGAAGTTTTATCAGTATTTGATTTGGGACTCAAGGGTAGCATAGCTTTAAGCGATAGCTTAAATTGACAAGAGGCTCGAGTACTTTATTGTTACAAAATTTCAAGTTTTTATGACGCTCCAGTAAAAAGTTACAAGCATTTGTATGTTGCAAACTTCGATAAGTGTTGGACGTACCGTATAGAAGGTAGGGCCATTTGAAGTTCTATCAGTGTTTGATTTGGGACTCAAGGGTAGCATAGCTTTGAGCGATAGCTTAAATTGACAAGAGGCTCGAGTACTTTATTATTACAAAATTTCAATGTTTTATGACGCTCCAGTAAAAAGTTACAAGCATTTGTATGTTGCAACCTTTGATAGGTGTAGGACGTACCGTATAGAAGTAAGGGCCATTTGAAGTTTTATCAGTATTTGATTTGGGACTCAAGGGTAGCATAGCTTTGAGCGATAGCTTAAATTGACAAGAGGCTCGAGTACTTTATTGTTACAAAATTTCAAGTTTTTATGACGCTCCAGTAAAAAGTTACAAGCATTTGTATGTTGCAAATTTTGATAGGTGTAGGACGTACCGTATAGAAGTTAGGGCCATTTGAAGTTTTATCAGTGTTTGATGTGGGACTCAAGGGCAGCATTGCTTTGAGCGACAGTTTAAATTGAGAAGAGGCTCGAGTACTTTATTGTTACAACATTTCACGGTTTTATGACGCTCCAGTAAAAAGTTACAAGCATTTGTATGTTGCAAACTTTGATAGGTGTAGGACGTACCGTATAGAAGTTAGGGCCATTTGAAGTTTTATCAGTTTTTGATTTGGGACTAAAGGGTAGCATAGCTTTGAGCGATATCTTAAATTGACAAGAGGTTCAAATACTTTATTGTTACAAATTTTCAAGTATTTGTATGTTGCAAACTTTGATAGGTGTAGGACGTACCGTATAGAAGTTAGGGCCATTTGAAGTTTTATCAGTGTTTGATTTGGGACTCAAGGGTAGCATAGCTTTGAGCGATAGCTTAAATTGACAAGAGGCTCGAGTACTTTATTGTTACAATATTTCACGGTTTTATGACGCTCCAGTAAAAAGTTACAAGCTTTTGTATGTTGCAAACTTTGATAGGTGTAGGACGTTCCGTATAGAAGTTAGGCCTATTTGAAGTAATATCAGTGTTTGATTTGGGAATCAAAGGTAGCATAGCTTTGAGCGATAGCTTAAATTGACAAGAGGCTCGAGTACTTTATTGTTACAAAATTTCAAGGTTTTATGACGCCCCAGTAAAAAGTTACAAGCATTTGTATGTTGCTTATACTTTAATAGGTGTTCGACGTACCGTATAGAAGTTAGGGCCATTTGAAGTTTTATCAGTGTTTGACTTGGGACTCCAGGGTAGCATAGATTTGAGCGATAGCTTAAATTGACCAGAGGCTCGAGCACTTTATTGTTACAAAATTTCAAGGTTTTATGACGCTCCAGTAAAACGTTACAAGCATTTGTATATTGCAAACTTTAATAGGTGTAGGACGTACCGTATATAAGTTAGGGCCATTTCAAGTTTTATCAGTTTTTGATTTGGGACTCAAGGGTAGCATAGCTTTGAGCCATATCTTAAATTGACAAGAGGCTCAAGTACTTTATTGTTACAAAATTTCAAGCATTTGTATGTTGCAAACTTTGATAGGTGTAGGACGTACCGTATAGCAGTTAGGGTCATTTGAAGTTTTATTAGTGTTTGATTTGGGACTCAAGGGTAGCATAGCTTTGAGCGATAGCTTAAATTGACAAGAGGCTCGAGTACTTTATTGTTACAACATTTCACGGTTTTATGACGCTCCAGTAAAAAGTTACAAGCATTTGTATGTTGCAAACTTTGATACGTGTTGGACGTAGCGTATAGAAGTTAGGGCCATTTGAAGTTTTATCAGTTTTTGATTTGAGACTCAAGGGTAGCATAGCTTTGAGCGATAGCTTAAATTGACAAGAGGCTCGAGTACTTTATTGTTACAAAATTTCAAGGTTTTATTACGCTCCAGTAAAAAGTTACAAGCATTTGTATGTTGCAAACTTTGATAGGTGTAGGATGTACCGCATAGAAGTTAGGACCATTTGAAGTTTTATCAGTGTTTGATTTGGGAATCAAGGGTAGAATAGCTTTGAGCGATAGCTTAAATTGACAAGAGGCTCGAGTACTTTATTGTCACAAAATTTCAAGGTTTTATGACGCTCCAGTAAAAAGTTACAAGCATTTGTATGTTGCAAACTTTGATAAGTGTTGGACGTACCGTATAGAAGTTAGGGCCATTTGATGTTTTATCAGTGTTTGATTTGGGACTCAAGGGTAACATAACTTGGAGCGATAGCTTAAATTGACAAGAGGCTCGAGTACTTTATTGTTACAAAATTTCAAGGTTTTATGACGCTCCAGTAAAAAGTTACATGCATTTGTATGTTGCAAACTTTGATAGGTGTAGGACGTACCGTATAGAAGTGAGGGCCATTTGAAATTTTATCAGTGTTTGATTTGGGAATCAAGGGTAGCATAGCTTTGAGCGATAGCTTAAAATGACAAGAGGCTCGAGTACTTTATTGTTACAAAATTTCAAGGTTTTATGACGCACCAGTAAAAAGTTACAAGCATTTGTATGTTGCAAACTTTAATAGGTGTTGGACGTACCGTATAGAAGTTAGGGCCATTTGAAGTTTTATCAGTGTTTGACTTGGGACTCCAGGGTAGCATACCTTTGAGCGATAGCTTAAATTGACAAGAGGCTCGAGTACTTTATTGTTACAAAATTTCAAGGTTTTATGACGCTCCAGTAAAAAGTTACAAGCATTTGTATGTTGCAAACTTTCACAGGTGTAGGACGTACCGTATAGAAGTTAGGGCCATTTGAAGTTTTATCAGTTTCTGATTTGGGACTCAAGGGTAGCATAGCTTTGAGCGATAACTTAAATTGAAAAGAGGCTCGAGTACTTTATTGTTACAAAATTTCAAGGTTTTATTACGCTCCAGTAAAAAGTTACAAGCATTTGTATGTTGCAAACTTTGATAGGTGTAGGACGTACCGTATAGAACTTAGGGCCACTTGAAGTTTTATCAGTGTTTGATTTGGGACTCAAGGGTAGCATAGCATTGAGCGATAACTTAAATTGGCAAGAGGCACGAGTACTTTATTCTTACAAAATTTCAAGATTTTATGACGCTCCAGTAAAAAGTTACAAGCATTTGTATATTGCAAATTTTGATAGGTGTAGGATGTACCGTATAGAAGTTAGGACCATTTGAAGTTTCATCAGTGTTTGATTTGGGAATCAAGGGTAGAATAGCTTTGAGCGATAGCTTAAATTGACAAGAGGCTCGAGTACTTTATTGTTACAAAATTTCAAGGTTTTATTACGCTCCAGTAAAAAGTTACAAGCATTTGTATGTTGCAAACTTTGATAGGTGTAGGACGTACCGTATAGAAGTTAGGGCCATTTGAAGTACTATCAGTGTTTGATTTTGGAATCAATGGTAGCATAGCTTTGAGCGATAGCTTAAATTGACAAGAGGCTCGACTACGTTATTGTTACAAAATTTCAAGGTTTTATGACGCTATAGTAAAAAGTTACAAGCATTTGTATGTTTCAAACTTTGATAGGTGTAGGACGTACCGTATAGAAGTTAGGGCCATTTGAAGTAATATCAGTGTTTGATTTGCGAATCAAGGGTAGCATAGCTTTGAGCGATAGCTTAAATTGACAAGAGGCTCGAGTACTTTATTATTACAAAATTTCAAGGTTTTATGACGCTCCAGTAAAAAGTTACAAGCATTTGTATGTTGCAAACTTTGATAGGTGTAGGACGTACCGTATAGAAGTAAGGGCCATTTGAAGTTTTATCAGTATTTGATTTGGGACTCAAGGGTGGCATAGCTTTGAGCGATAGCTTAAATTGACAAGAGGCTCGAGTACTTTATTGTTACAAATTTTCAAGCATTTGTATGTTGCAAACTTTGATAGGTGTAGGACGTACCGTATAGCAGTTAGGGCCATTTGAAGTTTTATCAGTGTTTGATTTGGGACTCAAAGGTAGCTTAGCTTTGAGCGATAGCTTAAATTGACAAGAGGCTCGAGTACTTTATTGTTACAACATTTCACGGTTTTATGACGCTCTAGTAAAAAGTTACAAGCATTTGTATATTGCAAACTTTGATAGGTGTTGGACGTTCCGTATAGAAGTTAGGGCCACTTGAAGTTTTATCAGTTTTTGATTTGAGACTCAAGGGTAGCATAGCTTTGAGCGATAGCTTAAATTGACAAGAGGCTCGAGTTCTTTACTGTTACAAAATTTCAAGGTTTTATTACGCTCCAGTAAAAAGTTACAAGCATTTGTATGTTGCAAACTTTGATAGGTGTAGGATGTACCGTATAGAAGTTAGGACCATTTGAAGTTTTATCAGTGTTTGATTTGGGAATCAAGGGTAGAATAGCTTTGACAAGAGGCTCGAGTACTTTATTGTTACAAAATGTCAAGGTTTTATGACGCTATAGTAAAAAGTTACAAGCATTTGTATGTTTCAAACTTTGATAGGTGTAGGACGTACCGTATAGAAGTTAGGGCAATTTGAAGTTTTATCAGTGTTTGACTTGGGACTCCAGGGTAGCATAGATTTGAGCGATAGCTTAAATTGGCAAGAGGCTCGAGCACTTTATTGTTACAAAATTTCAAGGTTTTATGACGCTCCAGTAAAAAGTTACAAGCATTTGTATGTTGCAAACTTTGATAGGTGTAGGACGTACCGTATAGAAGTTAGGGCCATTTGAAGTACTATCAGTGTTTGATTTGGGAATCAATGGTAGCATAGCTTTGACAAGAGGCTCGAGTACTTTATTGTTACAAAATGTCAAGGTTTTATGACGCTATAGTAAAAAGTTACAAGCATTTGTATGTTGCAAACTTTGATAGGTGTAGGATGTACCGTATAGAAGTTAGGACCATTTGAAGTTTTATCAGTGTTTGATTTGGGAATCAAGGGTAGAATGGCTTTGAGCGATAGCTTAAATTGACAAGAGGCTCGAGTACTTTATTGTTACAAAATTTCAAGGTTTTATTACGCTCCAGTAAAAAGTTACAAGCACTTGTATGTTGCAAACTTTGATAGGTGTAGGACGTTCCGTATAGAAGTTAGGGCCATTTGAAGTAATATCAGTGTTTGATTTGGGAATCAAAGGTAGCATAGCTTTGAGCGATAGCTTAAATTGACAAGAGGCTCGAGTACTTTATTGTTACAAAATTTCAAGGTTTTATGACGCCCCAGTAAAAAGTTACAAGCATTTGTATTTTGCTTGTACTTTAATAGGTGTTGGACGTACCGTATAGAAGTTAGGGCCATTTGAAGTTTTATCAGTGTTTGACTTGGGACTCCAGGGTAGCATAGATTTGAGCGATAGCTTAAATTGACAAGAGGCTCGAGCACTTTATTGTTACAAAATTTCAAGGTTTTATGACGCTCCAGTAAAAAGTTACAAGCATTTGTATATTGCAAACTTTAATAGGTGTAGGACGTACCGTATATAAGTTAGGGCCATTTCAAGTTTTATCAGTTTTTGATTTGGGACTCAAGGGTAGCATAGCTTTGAGCCATATCTTAAATTGACAAGCGGCTCAAGTACTTTATTGTTACAAAATTTCAAGCATTTGTATGTTGCAAACTTTGGTAGGTGTAGGACGTACCGTATAGAAGTTAGGTCCATTTGAAGTAATATCAGTGTTTGATTTGGGAATCAAGGGTAGCATAGCTTTGAGCGATAGCTTAAATTGACAAGAGGCTCGAGTACTTTATTATTACAAAATTTCAAGGTTTTATGACGCTCCAGTAAAAAGTTACAAGCATTTGTATGTTGCAAACTTTGATAGGTGTAGGACGTACCGTATAGAAGTTAGGGCCATTTGAAGTACTATCAGTGTTTGATTTTGGAATCAATGGTAGCATAGCTTTGAGCGATAGCTTAAATTGACAAGAGGCTCGAGTACTTTATTGTTACAAAATGTCAAGGTTTTATGACGCTATAGTAAAAAGTTACAAGCATTTGTATGTTTCAAACTTTGATAGGTGTAGGACGTACCGTATAGAAGTTAGGGCCATTTGAAGTAATATCAGTGTTTGATTTGGGAATCAAGGGTAGCATAGCTTTGAGCGATAGCTTAAATTGACAAGAGGCTCGAGTACTTTATTATTACAAAATTTCAAGGTTTTATGACGCTCCAGTAAAAAGTTACAAGCATTTGTATGTTGCAAACTTTGATAGGTGTAGGACGTACCGTATAGAAGTAAGGGCCATTTGAAGTTTTATCAGTATTTGATTTGGGACTCAAGGGTGGCATAGCTTTGAGCGATAGCTTAAATTGACAAGAGGCTCGAGTACTTTATTGTTACAAATTTTCAAGCATTTGTATGTTGCAAACTTTGATAGGTGTAGGACGTACCGTATAGCAGTTAGGGCCATTTGAAGTTTTATCAGTGTTTGATTTGGGACTCAAAGGTAGCATAGCTTTGAGCGATAGCTTAAATTGACAAGAGGCTCGAGTACTTTATTGTTACAACATTTCACGGTTTTATGACGCTCTAGTAAAAAGTTACAAGCATTTGTATATTGCAAACTTTGATAGGTGTTGGACGTACCGTATAGAAGTTAGGGCCACTTGAATTTTATCAGTTTTTGATTTGAGACTCAAGGGTAGCATAGCTTTGAGCGATAGCTTAAATTGACAAGAGGCTCGAGTTCTTTATTGTTACAAAATTTCAAGGTTTTATTACGCTCCAGTAAAAAGTTACAAGCATTTGTATGTTGCAAACTTTGATAGGTGTAGGATGTACCGTATAGAAGTTAGGACCATTTGAAGTTTTATCAGTGTTTGATTTGGGAATCAAGGGTAGAATAGCTTTGACAAGAGGCTCGAGTACTTTATTGTTACAAAATGTCAAGGTTTTATGACGCTATAGTAAAAAGTTACAAGCATTTGTATGTTTCAAACTTTGATAGGTGTAGGACGTACCGTATAGAAGTTAGGGCAATTTGAAGTTTTATCAGTGTTTGACTTGGGACTCCAGGGTAGCATAGATTTGAGCGATAGCTTAAATTGACAAGAGGCTCGAGCACTTTATTGTTACAAAATTTCAAGGTTTTATGACGCTCCAGTAAAAAGTTACAAGCATTTGTATGTTGCAAACTTTGATAGGTGTAGGACGTACCGTATAGAAGTTAGGGCCATTTGAAGTACTATCAGTGTTTGATTTAGGAATCAATGGTAGCATGGCTTTGACAAGAGGCTCGAGTACTTTATTGTTACAAAATGTCAAGGTTTTATGACGCTATAGTAAAAAGTTACAAGCATTTGTATGTTTCAAACTTTGATAGGTGTAGGACGTACCGTATAGAAGTTAGGGCAATTTGAAGTAATATCAGTGTTTGATTTGGGAATCAAGGGTAGCATAGCTTTGAGCAATAGCTTAAATTGACAAGAGGCTCGAGTACTTTATTATTACAAAATTTCAAGGTTTTATGACGCTCCAGTAAAAAGTTACAAGCATTTGTATGTTGCAAACTTTGATAGGTGTAGGACGTACCGTATAGAAGTAAGGGCCATTTGAAGTTTTATCAGTATTTGATTTGGGACTCAAGGGTAGCATAGCTTTGAGCGATAGCTTAAATTGACAAGAGGCTCGAGTACTTTATTGTTACAAAATTTCAAGTTTTTATGACGCTCCAGTAAAAAGTTACAAGCATTTGTGTGTTGCAAAGTTTGATAAGTGTTGGACGTACCGTATAGAAGGTAGGGCCATTTGAAGTTTTATCAGTGTTTGATTTGGGACTCAAGGGTAGCATAGCTTTGAGCGATAGCTTAAATTGACAAGAGGCTCGAGTACTTTATTATTACAAAATTTCAATGTTTTATGACGCTCCAGTAAAAAGTTACAAGCATTTGTATGTTGCAACCTTTGATAGGTGTAGGACGTACCGTATGGAAGTAAGGGCCATTTGAAGTTTTATCAGTATTTGATTTGGGACTCAAGGGTAGCATAGCTTTGAGCGATAGCTTAAATTGACAAGAGGCTCGAGTACTTTATTGTTACAAAATTTCAAGTTTTTATGACGCTCCAGTAAAAAGTTACAAGCATTTGTATGTTGCAAATTTTGATAGGTGTAGGACGTACCGTATAGAAGTTAGGGCCATTTGAAGTTTTATCAGGGTTTGATGTGGGATTTAAGGGCAGCATTGCTTTGAGCGACAGTTTAAATTGAGAAGAGGCTCGAGTACTTTATTGTTACAACATTTCACGGTTTTATGACGCTCCAGTAAAAAGTTACAAGCATTTGTATGTTGCAAACTTTGATAGGTGTAGGACGTACCGTATAGCAGTTAGGGCCATTTGAAGTTTTATCAGTGTTTGATTTGGGACTCAAAGGTAGCATAGCTTTGAGCGATAGCTTAAATTGACAAGAGGCTCGAGCACTTTATTGTTACAAAATTTCAAGGTTTTATGACGCTCCAGTAAAAAGTTACAAGCATTTGTATGTTGCAAACTTTGATAGGTGTAGGACGTACCGTATAGAAGTTAGGGCCATTTGAAGTACTATCAGTGTTTGATTTGGGAATCAATGGTAGCATAGCTTTGACAAGAGGCTCGAGTACTTTATTGTTACAAAATGTCAAGGTTTTATGACGCTATAGTAAAAAGTTACAAGCATTTGTATGTTGCAAACTTTGATAGGTGTAGGATGTACCGTATAGAAGTTAGGACCATTTGAAGTTTTATCAGTGTTTGATTTGGGAATCAAGGGTAGAATAGCTTTGAGCGATAGCTTAAATTGACAAGAGGCTCGAGTACTTTATTGTTACAAAATTTCAAGGTTTTATTACGCTCCAGTAAAAAGTTACAAGCACTTGTATGTTGCAAACTTTGATAGCTGTAGGACGTTCCGTATAGAAGTTAGGGCCATTGAAGTAATATCAGTGTTTGATTTGGGAATCAAAGGTAGCATAGCTTTGAGCGATAGCTTAAATTGACAAGAGGCTCTTGTACTTTATTGTTACAAAATTTCAAGGTTTTATGACGCCCCAGTAAAAAGTTACAAGCATTTGTATGTTGCTTGTACTTTAATAAGTGTTGGACGTACCGTATAGAAGTTAGGGCCATTTGAAGTTTTATCAGTGTTTGACTTGGGACTCCAGGGTAGCATAAATTTGAGCGATAGCTTAAATTGACAAGAGGCTCGAGCACTTTATTGTTACAAAATTTCAAGGTTTTATGACGCTCCAGTAAAAAGTTACAAGCATTTGTATATTGCAAACTTTAATAGGTGTAGGACGTACCGTATATAAGTTAGGGCCATTTCAAGTTTTATCAGTTTTTGATTTGGGACTCAAGGGTAGCATAGCTTTGAGCCATATCTTAAATTGACAAGCGGCTCAAGTACTTTATTGTTACAAAATTTCAAGCATTTGTATGTTGCAAACTTTGATAGGTGTAGAACGTACCGTATAGCAGTTAGGGTCATTTGAAGTTTTATCAGTGTTTGATTTGGGACTCAAGGGTAGCATAGCTTTGAGCGATAGCTTAAATTGACAAGAGGCTCGAGTACTTTATTGTTACAACATTTCACGGTTTTATGACGCTCCAGTAAAAAGTTACAAGCATTTGTATGTTGCAAACTTTGATAGGTGTTGGACGTAGCGTATAGAAGTTAGGGCCATTTGAAGTTTTATCAGTTTTTGATTTGAGACTCAAGGGTAGCATAGCTTTGAGCGATAGCTTAATGGTGGAAAAGGCTCAGGTATGTAACAAGGTGCAGGATATTATTAGGTTTAACTCAAAAGTGTTGTTGGGCAAAATAAATAATTACTTAATGTGTTCGCCACAACGATTTGCCTATTATAAAAATCACAGCACACTTTTAGGTGGCTCAGAGAATGATGGAAAAGGCTTAGGAATTTAACAAGATGCAATATATTATCAGGTTTAACTGAAAAGTGTTGTTTTGAGGAAAATAAATAATTATTGAATGTGTTCGCCACACAGATTTGGGTATTGTGAAAATCACAGCATACTTTTAGGTGCCTCAGAGAATGAAGCAATGGGCTCAGTTATATAATCAAAGAACAACTCGAACTGGTGGGCAAAGTTCAGGATATTATCAGGTTCCTCAAATAGCATAAAAATACAGAATTGCTCCTCAACTCTAAAGCTCCACTCAACTCTAAGGCTCCACCCCTGCCTTTATGAAGCTCTCTGTTTGTGATCACAGCTGAGTCACATCAATTTCTTCCCTAGCCAAACATTTCCTGCGTACATGTTTCCACTTCTGCTGCTAGTTTTTCTGCATGCTTAATTCACAAATAGAATCAGGACTTAACGATCCTTAAAATCCTTAAAGATAGATAGCGCATCATTTGCTCGATTACAAGAGGCTCGAGTACTTTATTGTTACAAAATTTCAAGGTTTTATTACGCTCCAGTAAAAAGTTACAAGCATTTGTATGTTGTAAACTTTGATAGGTGTAGGATGTACCGCATAGAAGTTAGGACCATTTGAAGTTTTATCAGTGTGTGATTTGGGAATCAAGGGTAGAATAGCTTTGAGCGATAGCTTAAATTGACAAGAGGCTCGAGTACTTTATTGTCACAAAATTTCAAGGTTTTGCATTTGTATGTTGCAAACTTTGATAAGTGTTGGACGTACCGTATAGAAGTTAGGGCCATTTGATGTTTTATCAGTGTTTGATTTGGGACTCAAGGGTAACATAACTTTGAGTGATAGCTTAAATTGACAAGAGGCTCGAGTACTTTATTGTTACAAAATTTCAAGGTTTTATGACGCTCCAGTAAAAAGTTACAAGCATTTGTATGTTGCAAATTTTGATAGGTGTAGGACGTACCGTATAGAAGTTAGGGCCATTTGAAGTTTTATCAGGGTTTGATGTGGGATTTAAGGGCAGCATTGCTTTGAGCGACAGTTTAAATTGAGAAGAGGCTCGAGTACTTTATTGTTACAACATTTCACGGTTTTATGACGCTCCAGTAAAAAGTTACAAGCATTTGTATGTTGCAAACTTTGATAGGTGTAGGACGTACCGTATAGCAGTTAGGGCCATTTGAAGTTTTATCAGTGTTTGATTTGGGACTCAAAGGTAGCATAGCTTTGAGCGATAGCTTAAATTGACAAGAGGCTCGAGCACTTTATTGTTACAAAATTTCAAGGTTTTATGACGCTCCAGTAAAAAGTTACAAGCATTTGTATGTTGCAAACTTTGATAGGTGTAGGACGTACCGTATAGAAGTTAGGGCCATTTGAAGTACTATCAGTGTTTGATTTGGGAATCAATGGTAGCATAGCTTTGACAAGAGGCTCGAGTACTTTATTGTTACAAAATGTCAAGGTTTTATGACGCTATAGTAAAAAGTTACAAGCATTTGTATGTTGCAAACTTTGATAGGTGTAGGATGTACCGTATAGAAGTTAGGACCATTTGAAGTTTTATCAGTGTTTGATTTGGGAATCAAGGGTAGAATAGCTTTGAGCGATAGCTTAAATTGACAAGAGGCTCGAGTACTTTATTGTTACAAAATTTCAAGGTTTTATTACGCTCCAGTAAAAAGTTACAAGCACTTGTATGTTGCAAACTTTGATAGGTGTAGGACGTTCCGTATAGAAGTTAGGGCCATTGAAGTAATATCAGTGTTTGATTTGGGAATCAAAGGTAGCATAGCTTTGAGCGATAGCTTAAATTGACAAGAGGCTCTTGTACTTTATTGTTACAAAATTTCAAGGTTTTATGACGCCCCAGTAAAAAGTTACAAGCATTTGTATGTTGCTTGTACTTTAATAAGTGTTGGACGTACCGTATAGAAGTTAGGGCCATTTGAAGTTTTATCAGTGTTTGACTTGGGACTCCAGGGTAGCATAAATTTGAGCGATAGCTTAAATTGACAAGAGGCTCGAGCACTTTATTGTTACAAAATTTCAAGGTTTTATGACGCTCCAGTAAAAAGTTACAAGCATTTGTATATTGCAAACTTTAATAGGTGTAGGACGTACCGTATATAAGTTAGGGCCATTTCAAGTTTTATCAGTTTTTGATTTGGGACTCAAGGGTAGCATAGCTTTGAGCCATATCTTAAATTGACAAGCGGCTCAAGTACTTTATTGTTACAAAATTTCAAGCATTTGTATGTTGCAAACTTTGATAGGTGTAGAACGTACCGTATAGCAGTTAGGGTCATTTGAAGTTTTATCAGTGTTTGATTTGGGACTCAAGGGTAGCATAGCTTTGAGCGATAGCTTAAATTGACAAGAGGCTCGAGTACTTTATTGTTACAACATTTCACGGTTTTATGACGCTCCAGTAAAAAGTTACAAGCATTTGTATGTTGCAAACTTTGATAGGTGTTGGACGTAGCGTATAGAAGTTAGGGCCATTTGAAGTTTTATCAGTTTTTGATTTGAGACTCAAGGGTAGCATAGCTTTGAGCGATAGCTTAATGGTGGAAAAGGCTCAGGTATGTAACAAGGTGCAGGATATTATTAGGTTTAACTCAAAAGTGTTGTTGGGCAAAATAAATAATTACTTAATGTGTTCGCCACAACGATTTGCCTATTATAAAAATCACAGCACACTTTTAGGTGGCTCAGAGAATGATGGAAAAGGCTTAGGAATTTAACAAGATGCAATATATTATCAGGTTTAACTGAAAAGTGTTGTTTTGAGGAAAATAAATAATTATTGAATGTGTTCGCCACACAGATTTGGGTATTGTGAAAATCACAGCATACTTTTAGGTGCCTCAGAGAATGAAGCAATGGGCTCAGTTATATAATCAAAGAACAACTCGAACTGGTGGGCAAAGTTCAGGATATTATCAGGTTCCTCAAATAGCATAAAAATACAGAATTGCTCCTCAACTCTAAAGCTCCACTCAACTCTAAGGCTCCACCCCTGCCTTTATGAAGCTCTCTGTTTGTGATCACAGCTGAGTCACATCAATTTCTTCCCTAGCCAAACATTTCCTGCGTACATGTTTCCACTTCTGCTGCTAGTTTTTCTGCATGCTTAATTCACAAATAGAATCAGGACTTAACGATCCTTAAAATCCTTAAAGATAGATAGCGCATCATTTGCTCGATTACAAGAGGCTCGAGTACTTTATTGTTACAAAATTTCAAGGTTTTATTACGCTCCAGTAAAAAGTTACAAGCATTTGTATGTTGTAAACTTTGATAGGTGTAGGATGTACCGCATAGAAGTTAGGACCATTTGAAGTTTTATCAGTGTGTGATTTGGGAATCAAGGGTAGAATAGCTTTGAGCGATAGCTTAAATTGACAAGAGGCTCGAGTACTTTATTGTCACAAAATTTCAAGGTTTTATGACGCTCCAGTAAAAAGTTACAAGCATTTGTATGTTGTAAACTTTGATAAGTGTTGGACGTACCGTATAGAAGTTAGGGCCATTTGATGTTTTATCAGTGTTTGATTTGGGACTCAAGGGTAACATAACTTTGAGTGATAGCTTAAATTGACAAGAGGCTCGAGTACTTTATTGTTACAAAATTTCAAGGTTTTATGACGCTCCAGTAAAAAGTTACAAGCATTTGTATGTTGCAAACTTTGATAGGTGTAGGACGTACCGTATAGAAGTGAGAGCCATTTGAAATTTTATCAGTGTTTGATTTGGGAATCAAGGGTAGCATAGCTTTGAGCGATAGCTTAAAATGACAAGAGGCTCGAGTACTTTATTGTTACAAAATTTCAAGGTTTTATGACGCCCCAGTAAAAAGTTACAAGCATTTGTATGTTGCTTGTACTTTAATAAGTGTTGGACGTACCGCATAGAAGTTAGGGCCATTTGAAGTTTTATCAGTGTTTGACTTGGGACTCCAGGGTAGCATAAATTTGAGCGATAGCTTAAATTGACAAGAGGCTCGAGCACTTTATTGTTACAAAATTTCAAGGTTTTATGACGCTCCAGTAAAAAGTTACAAGCATTTGTATATTGCAAACTTTAATAGGTGTAGGACGTACCGTATATAAGTTAGGGCCATTTCAAGTTTTATCAGTTTTTGATTTGGGACTCAAGGGTAGCATAGCTTTGAGCCATATCTTAAATTGACAAGCGGCTCAAGTACTTTATTGTTACAAAATTTCAAGCATTTGTATGTTGCAAACTTTGATAGGTGTAGAACGTACCGTATAGCAGTTAGGGTCATTTGAAGTTTTATCAGTGTTTGATTTGGGACTCAAGGGTAGCATAGCTTTGAGCGATAGCTTAAATTGACAAGAGGCTCGAGTACTTTATTGTTACAACATTTCACGGTTTTATGACGCTCCAGTAAAAAGTTACAAGCATTTGTATGTTGCAAACTTTGATAGGTGTTGGACGTAGCGTATAGAAGTTAGGGCCATTTGAAGTTTTATCAGTTTTTGATTTGAGACTCAAGGGTAGCATAGCTTTGAGCGATAGCTTAATGGTGGAAAAGGCTCAGGTATGTAACAAGGTGCAGGATATTATTAGGTTTAACTCAAAAGTGTTGTTGGGCAAAATAAATAATTACTTAATGTGTTCGCCACAACGATTTGCCTATTATAAAAATCACAGCACACTTTTAGGTGGCTCAGAGAATGATGGAAAAGGCTTAGGAATTTAACAAGATGCAATATATTATCAGGTTTAACTGAAAAGTGTTGTTTTGAGGAAAATAAATAATTATTGAATGTGTTCGCCACACAGATTTGGGTATTGTGAAAATCACAGCATACTTTTAGGTGCCTCAGAGAATGAAGCAATGGGCTCAGTTATATAATCAAAGAACAACTCGAACTGGTGGGCAAAGTTCAGGATATTATCAGGTTCCTCAAATAGCATAAAAATACAGAATTGCTCCTCAACTCTAAAGCTCCACTCAACTCTAAGGCTCCACCCCTGCCTTTATGAAGCTCTCTGTTTGTGATCACAGCTGAGTCACATCAATTTCTTCCCTAGCCAAACATTTCCTGCGTACATGTTTCCACTTCTGCTGCTAGTTTTTCTGCATGCTTAATTCACAAATAGAATCAGGACTTAACGATCCTTAAAATCCTTAAAGATAGATAGCGCATCATTTGCTCGATTACAAGAGGCTCGAGTACTTTATTGTTACAAAATTTCAAGGTTTTATTACGCTCCAGTAAAAAGTTACAAGCATTTGTATGTTGTAAACTTTGATAGGTGTAGGATGTACCGCATAGAAGTTAGGACCATTTGAAGTTTTATCAGTGTGTGATTTGGGAATCAAGGGTAGAATAGCTTTGAGCGATAGCTTAAATTGACAAGAGGCTCGAGTACTTTATTGTCACAAAATTTCAAGGTTTTATGACGCTCCAGTAAAAAGTTACAAGCATTTGTATGTTGCAAACTTTGATAAGTGTTGGACGTACCGTATAGAAGTTAGGGCCATTTGATGTTTTATCAGTGTTTGATTTGGGACTCAAGGGTAACATAACTTTGAGTGATAGCTTAAATTGACAAGAGGCTCGAGTACTTTATTGTTACAAAATTTCAAGGTTTTATGACGCTCCAGTAAAAAGTTACAAGCATTTGTATGTTGCAAACTTTGATAGGTGTAGGACGTACCGTATAGAAGTGAGAGCCATTTGAAATTTTATCAGTGTTTGATTTGGGAATCAAGGGTAGCATAGCTTTGAGCGATAGCTTAAAATGACAAGAGGCTCGAGTACTTTATTGTTACAAAATTTCAAGGTTTTATGACGCACCAGTAAAAAGTTACAAGCATTTGTATGTTGCAAACTTTGATAGGTGTTGGACGTACCGTATAGAAGTTAGGGCCATTTGAAGTTTTATCAGTGTTTGACTTGGGACTCCAGGGTAGCATACCTTTGAGCGATAGCTTAAATTGACAAGAGGCTCGAGTACTTTATTGTTACAAAATTTCAAGGTTTTATGACGCTCCAGTAAAAAGTTACAAGCATTTGTATGTTGCAAACTTTCATAGGTGTAGGACGTACCGTATAGAAGTTAGGGCCATTTGAAGTTTTATCAGTTTCTGATTTGGGACTCAAGGGTAACATAGCTTTGAGCGATAACTTAAATTGAAAAGAGGCTCGAGTACTTTATTGTTACAAAATTTCAAGGTTCTATTACGCTCCAGTAAAAAGTTACAAGCATTTGTATGTTGCAAACTTTGATAGGTGTAGGACGTACCGTATAGAACTTAGGGCCATTTGAAGTTTTATCAGTGTTTGATTTGGGACTCAAGGGTAGCATAGCATTGAGCGATAACTTAAATTGGCAAGAGGCACGAGTACTTTATTCTTACAAAATTTCAATATTTTATGACGCTCCAGTAAAAAGTTACAAGCATTTGTATGTTGCAAATTTTGATAGGTGTAGGATGTACCGTATAGAACTTATTACCATTTGAAGTTTCATCAGTGTTTGATTTGGGAATCAAGGGTAGAATAGCTTTGAGCGATAGCTTAAATTGACAAGAGGCTCGAGTACTTTATTGTTACAAAATTTCAAGGTTTTATTACGCTCCAGTAAAAAGTTACAAGCATTTGTATGTTGCAAACTTTGACAGGTGTAGGACGCACCGTATAGAAGTTAGGGCCATTTGAAGTTTTATCAGTTTATGATTTGGGACTCAAGGGTAGCATAGCTTTGAGCGATATCTTAAATTGACAAGAGGCTCAAATACTTTATTGTTACAAATATTCAAGCATTTGTATGTTGCAAACTTTGATAGGTGTAGGACGTACCGTATAGCAGTTAGGGCCATTTGAAGTTTTATCAGTGTTTGATTTGGGACTCAAAGGTAGCATAGCTTTGAGCGATAGCTTAAATTTACAAGAGGCTCGAGTACTTTATTGTTACAACATTTCACGGTTTTATGACGCTCCAGTAAAAAGTTACAAGCATTTGTATGTTGCAAACTTTAATAGGTGTTGGACGTACCGTATAGAAGTTAGGGCCACTTGAAGTTTTATCAGTTTTTGATTTGAGACTCAAGGGTAGCATAGCTTTGAGCGATAGCTTAAATTGACCAGGGGCTCGAGTACTTTATTGTTACAAAATTTCAAGGTTTTATTACGCTCCAGTAAAAAGTTACAAGCATTTGTATGTTGCAAACTTTGATAGGTGTAGGATGTACCGTATAGAAGTTAGGACCATTTGAAGTTTCATCAGTGTTTGATTTGATAATCAAGGGTAGAATAGCTTTGAGCGATAGCTTAAATTGACAAGAGGCTCGAGTACTTTATTGTTACAAAATTTCAAGGTTTTATTACGCTCCAGTAAAAAGTTACAAGCATTTGTATGTTGCAAACTTTGATAGGTGTAGGACGTACCGTATAGAAGTTAGGGCCATTTGAAGTAATATCAGTGTTTGATTTGGGAATCAAGGGTAGCATAGCTTTGAGCGATAGCTTAAATTGACAAGAGGCTCGAGTTCTTTATTGTTACAAAATTTCAAGGTTTTATGACGCCCCAGTAAAAAGTTACAAGCATTTGTATGTTGCTTGTACTTTGATAGGTGTTGGACGTACCGTATAGAAGTTAGGGCCATTTGAAGTTTTATCAGTGTTTGATGTGGGACTCAAGGGCAGCATAGCTTTGAGCGACAGTTTAAATTGACAAGAGGCTCGAGTACTTTATTGTTACAACATTTCACGGTTTTATGACGCTCCAGTAAAAAGTTACAAGCATTTGTATGTTGCAAACTTTGATAGGTGTAGGACGTACCGTATAGAAGTTAGGGCCATTTGAAGTTTTATCAGTTTTTGATTTGGGACTCAAGGGTAGCATAGCTTTGAGCGATATCTTAAATTGACAAGAGGCTCAAATACTTTATTGTTACAAATTTTCAAGCATTTGTATGTTGCAAACTTTGATAGGTGTAGGACGTACCGTATAGCAGTTAGGGCCATTTGAAGTTTTATCAGTGTTTGATTTGGGACTCAAAGGTAGCATAGCTTTGAGCGATAGCTTAAATTGACAAGAGGCTCGAATACTTTATTGTTACAACATTTCACGGTTTTATGACGCTCCAGTAAAAAGTTACAAGCATTTGTATGTTGCAAACTTTGATAGGTGTTGGACGTACCGTATAGAAGTTAGGGCCACTTGAAGTTTTATCAGTTTTTGATTTGAGACTCAAGGGTAGCATAGCTTTGAGCGATAGCTTAAATTGACAAGAGGTTCGAGTACTTTATTGTTACAAAATTTCAAGGTTTTATTACGCTCCAGTAAAAAGTTACAAGCATTTGTATGTTGCAAACTTTGATAGGTGTAGGATGTACCGTATAGAAGTTAGGACCATTTGAAGTTTTATCAGTGTTTGATTTGGGAATCAAGGGTAGAATAGCTTTGAGCGATAGCTTAAATGGACAAGAGGCTCGAGTACTTTATTGTTACAAAATTTCAAGGTTTTATTACGCTCCAGTAAAAAGTTACAAGCATTTGTATGTTGCAAACTTTGATAGGTGTAGGACGTACCGTATAGAAGTTAGGGCCATTTGAAGTAATATCAGTGTTTGATTTGGGAATCAAGGGTAGCATAGCTTTGAGCGATAGCTTAAATTGACAAGAGGCTCGAGTACTTTATTGTTACAAAATTTCAAGGTTTTATGACGCCCCAGTAAAAAGTTACATGCATTTGTATGTTGCTTGTACTTTGATAAGTGTTGGACGTACCGTCTAGAAGTTAGGGCCATTTGAAGTTTTATCAGTGTTTGACTTTGGGACTCCAGGGTAGCATAGATTTGAGCGATAGCTTAAATTGACAAGAGGCTCGAGCACTTTATTGTTACAAAATTTCAAGGTTTTATGACGCTCCAGTAAAAAGTTACAAGCATTTGTATATTGCAAACTTTAATAGGTGTAGGACGTACCGTATAGAAGTTAGGGCCATTTGAAGTTTTATCAGTTTTTGATTTGGGACTCAAGGGTAGCATAGCTTTGAGCGATATCTTAAATTGACAAGAGGCTCAAGTACTTTATTGTTACAAAATTTCAAGCATTTGTATGTTGCAAACTTTGATAGGTGTAGGACGTACCGTATAGCAGTTAGGGCCATTTGAAGTTTTATCAGTGTTTGATTTGGGACTCAAGGGTAGCATAGCTTTGAGCGATAGCTTAAATTGACAAGAGGCTCGAGTACTTTATTGTTACAACATTTCACGGTTTTATGACGCTCCAGTAAAATGTTACAAGCATTTGTATGTTGCAAACTTTGATAGGTGTTGGACGTACCGTATAGAAGTTATGGCCATTTGAAGTTTTATCAGTTTTTGATTTGAGACTCAAGGGTAGCATAGCTTTGAGCGATAGCTTAAATTGACAAGAGGCTCGAGTACTTTATTGTTACAAAATTTCAAGGTTTTATTACGCTCCAGTAAAAAGTTACAAGCATTTGTATGTTGCAAACTTTGATAGGTGTAGGACGTACCGTATAGAAGTTAGGACCATTTGAAGTAATATCAGTGTTTGATTTGGGAATCAAGGGTAGCATAGCTTTGAGCGATCGCTTAAATTGACAAGAAGCTCGAGTACTTTATTGTTACAAAATTTCAAGGTTTTATGACGCTATAGTAAAAAGTTACAAGCATTTGTATGTTGCAAACTTTGATAGGTGTAGGACGTACCGTATAGAAGTTAGGTCCATTTGAAGTAATATCAGTGTTTGATTTGGGAATCAAGGTTAGCATAGCTTTGAGCGATAGCTTAAATTGACAAGAGGCTCGAGTACTTTATTATTACAAAATTTCAAGGTTTTATGACGCTCCAGTAAAAAGTTACAAGCATTTGTATGTTGCAAACTTTGATAGGTGTAGGACGTACCGTATAGAAGTAAGGGCCATTTGAAGTTTTATCAGTATTTGATTTGGGACTCAAGGGTAGCATAGCTTTGAGCGATAGCTTAAATTGACAAGAGGCTCGAGTACTTTATTGTTACAAAATTTCAAGTTTTTATGACGCTCCAGTAAAAAGTTACAAGCATTTGTATGTTGCAAACTTTGATAAGTGTTGGACGTACCGTATAGAAGGTAGGGCCATTTGAAGTTTTATCAGTGTTTGATTTGGGACTCAAGGGTAGCATAGCTTTGAGCGATAGCCTAAATTGACAAGAGGCTCGAGTACTTTATTATTACAAAATTTCAAGGTTTTATGACGCTCCAGTAAAAAGTTACAAGCATTTGTATGTTGCAAACTTTGATAGGTGTAGGACGTACCGTATAGAAGTTAGGTCCATTTGAAGTAATATCAGTGTTTGATTTGGGAATCAAGGTTAGCATAGCTTTGAGCGATAGCTTAAATTGACAAGAGGCTCGAGTACTTTATTATTACAAAATTTCAAGGTTTTATGACGCTCCAGTAAAAAGTTACAAGCATTTGTATGTTGCAAACTTTGATAGGTGTAGGACGTACCGTATAGAAGTTAGGGCCATTTGAAGTACTATCAGTGTTTGATTTGGCAATCAATGATAGCATAGCTTTGAGCGATAGCTTAAATTGACAAGAGGCTCGAGTACTTTATTGTTACAAAATGTCAAGGTTTTATGACGCTATAGTAAAAAGTTACAAGCATTTGTATGTTTCAAACTTTGATAGGTGTAGGACGTACCGTATAGAAGTTAGGGCCATTTACAGTAATATCAGTGTTTGATTTGGGAATCAAGGGTAGCATAGCTTTGAGCGATAGCTTAAATTGACAAGAGGCTCGGGTACTTTATTATTACAAAATTTCAAGGTTTTATGACGCTCCAGTAAAAAGTTACAAGCATTTGTATGTTGCAAACTTTGATAGGTGTTGGACGTACCGTATAGAAGTTAGGGCCACTTGAAGTTTTATCAGTTTTTGATCTGAGACTCAAGGGTAGCATAGCTTTGAGCGATAGCTTAAATTGACAAGAGGCTCGAGTACTTTATTGTTACAAAATTGCAAGCATTTGTATGTTGCAAACTTTGATAGGTGTAGGAACTTACCGTATAGAAGTAAGGGCCATTTGAAGTTTTATCAGTATTTGATTTGGGACTCAAGGGTAGCATAGCTTCGAGCGATAGCTTAAATTGACAAGAGGCTCGAGTACTTTATTGTTACAAAATTTCAAGTTTTTATGACGCTCCAGTAAAAAGTTACAAGCATTTGTATGTTGCAAATTTTGATAGGTGTAGGACGTACCGTATAGAAGTTAGGGCCATTTGAAGTTTTATCAGTTTTTGATTTGGGACTCAAGGGTAGCATAGCTTTGAGCGATATCTTAAATTGACAAGAGGTTCAAATACTTTATTGTTACAAATTTTCAAGCATTTGTATGTTGCAAACTTTGATAGGTGTAGGACGTACCGTATGGCAGTTAGGGCCATTTAAAGTTTTATCAGTGTTTGATTTGGGACTCAAAGGTAGTATAGCTTTGAGCGATAGCTTAAATTGACAAGAGGCTCGAGTACTTTATTGTTACAACATTTCACGGTTTTATGACGCTCTAGTAAAAAGTTACAAGCATTTGTATGTTGCAAACTTTGATAGGTGTTGGACGTACCGTATAGAAGTTAGGGCCACTTGAAGTTTTATCAGTTTTTGATCTGAGACTCAAGGGTAGCATAGCTTTGAGCGATAGCTTAAATTGACAAGAGGCTCGAGTACTTTATTGTTGCAAAATTTCAAGGTTTTATGACGCTCCAGTAAAAAGTTACAAGCATTTGTATGTTGCAAACTTTGATAGGTGTAGGACGTACCGTATAGAAGTAAGGACCATTTGAAGTTTTATCAGTATTTGATTTGGGACTCAAGGGTAGCATAGCTTCGAGCGATAGCTTAAATTGACAAGAGGCTCGAGTACTTTATTGTTACAAAATTTCAAGTTTTTATGACGCTCCAGTAAAAAGTTACAAGCATTTGTATGTTGCAAATTTTGATAGGTGTAGGACGTACCGTATAGAAGTTAGGGCCATTTGAAGTTTTATCAGTTTTTGATTTGGGACTCAAGGGTAGCATAGCTTTGAGCGATATCTTAAATTGACAAGAGGTTCAAATACTTTATTGTTACAAATTTTCAAGCATTTGTATGTTGCAAACTTTGATAGGTGTAGGACGTACCGTATGGCAGTTAGGGCCATTTAAAGTTTTATCAGTGTTTGATTTGGGACTCAAAGGTAGTATAGCTTTGAGCGATAGCTTAAATTGACAAGAGGCTCGAGTACTTTATTGTTACAACATTTCACGGTTTTATGACGCTCTAGTAAAAAGTTACAAGCATTTGTATGTTGCAAACTTTGATAGGTGTTGGACGTACCGTATAGAAGTTAGGGCCACTTGAAGTTTTATCAGTTTTTGATCTGAGACTCAAGGGTAGCATAGCTTTGAGCGATAGCTTAAATTGACAAGAGGCTCGAGTACTTTATTGTTACAAAATTTCAAGGTTTTATGACGCTCCAGTAAAAAGTTACAAGCATTTGTATGTTGCAAACTTTGATAGGTGTAGGACGTACCGTATAGAAGTAAGGGCCATTTGAAGTTTTATCAGTATTTGATTTGGGACTCAAGGGTAGCATAGCTTTGAGCGATAGCTTAAATTGACAAGAGGCTCGAGTACTTTATTGTTACAAAATTTCAAGTTTTTATGACGCTCCAGTAAAAAGTTACAAGTATTTGTATGTTGCAAATTTTGATAGGTGTAGGACGTACCGTATAGAAGTTAGGGCCATTTGAAGTTTTATCAGTGTTTGATGTGGGACTCAAGGGCAGCATTGCTTTGAGCTACAGTTTAAATTGACAAGAGGCTCGAGTACTTTATTATTACAAAATTTCAAGGTTTTATGACGCTCCAGTAAAAAGTTACAAGCATTTGTATGTTGCAAACTTTGATAGGTGTAGGACGTACCGTATAGAAGTTAGGGCCATTTGAAGTTTTATCAGTTTTTGATTTGGGACTCAAGGGTAGCATAGCTTTGAGCGATATCTTAAATTGACAAGAGGTTCAAATACTTTATTGTTACAAATTTTCAAGCATTGCAAACTTTGATAGGTGCAAACTTTGATAGGTGTAGGACGTACCGTATGGCAGTTAGGGCCATTTAAAGTTTTATCAGTATTTGATTTGGGACTCAAGGGTAGCATAGCTTTGAGCGATAGCTTAAATTGACAAGAGGCTCGAGTACTTTATTGTTACAAAATTTCAAGGTTTTATTACGCTCCAGTAAAAAGTTACAAGCATTTGTATGTTGCAAACTTTGATAGGTGTAGGATGTACCGTATAGAAGTTAGGACTATTTGAAGTTTTATCAGTGTTTGATTTGGGAATCAAGGGTAGAATAGCTTTGAGCGATTGCTTAAATTGACAAGAGGCTCGAGTACTTTATTGTTACAAAATTTCAAGGTTTTATTACGCTCCAGTAAAAAGTTACAAGCACTTGTATGTTGCAAACTTTGATAGATGTAGGACGTACCGTATAGAAGTTAGGGCCATTTGAAGTAATATCAGTGTTTGATTTGGGAATCAAAGGTAGCATAGCTTTGAGCGATAGCTTAAATTGACAAGAGGCTCGAGTACTTTATTGTTACAAAATTTCAAGGTTTTATGACGCCCCAGTAAAAAGTTACAAGCATTTGTATGTTGCTTGTACTTTGATAGGTGTTGGACGTACCGTATAGAAGTTAGGGCTATTTGAAGTTTTATCAGTGTTTGACTTGGGACTCCAGGGTAGCATAGATTTGAGCGATAGCTTAAATTGACAAGAGGCTCGAGCACTTTATTGTTACTAAATTTCAAGGTTTTATGACGCTCCAGTAAAAAGTTACAAGCATTTGTATATTGCAAACTTTAATAGGTGTAGGACGTACCGTATAGAAGTTAGGGCCATTTCAAGTTTTATCAGTTTTTGATTTGGGACTCAAGGGTAGCATAGCTTTGAGCGATAGCTTAAATTGACAAGAGGCTCGAGTACTTTATTGTTACAAAATTTCAAGTTTTTATGACGCTCCAGTAAAAAGTTACAAGCATTTGTATGTTGCAAATTTTGATAGGTGTAGGACGTACCGTATAGAAGTTAGGGCCATTTGAAGTTTTATCAGTGTTTGATGTGGGACTCAAGGGCAGCATTGCTTTGAGCGACAGTTTAAATTGACAAGAGGCTCGAGTACTTTATTGTTACAACATTTCACGGTTTTATGACGCTCCAGTAAAAAGTTACAAGCATTTGTATGTTGCAAACTTTGATAGGTGTAGGACGTACCGTATAGAAGTTAGGGCCATTTGAAGTTTTATCAGTTTTTGATTTGGGACTCAAGGGTAGCATAGCTTTGAGCGATATCTTAAATTGACAAGAGGTTCAAATACTTTATTGTTACAAATTTTCAAGCATTTGTATGTTGCAAACTTTGATAGGTGTAGGACGTACCGTATAGCAGTTAGGGCCATTTGAAGTTTTATCAGTGTTTGATTTGGGACTCAAAGGTAGCATAGCTTTGAGCGATAGCTTAAATTGACAAGAGGCTCGAGTACTTTATTTTTACAACATTTCACGGCTTTATGACGCTCTAGTAAAAAGTTACAAGCATTTGTATATTGCAAACTTTGATAGGTGTTGGACGTACCGTATAGAAGTTAGGGCCACTTGAAGTTTTATCAGTTTTTGATTTGAGACTCAAGGGTAGCATAGCTTTGAGCGATAGCTTAAATTGACAAGAGGCTCGAGTACTTTATTGTTACAAAATTTCAAGGTTTTATTACGCTCCAGTAAAAAGTTACAAGCATTTGTATGTTGCAAACTTTGATAGGTGTAGGATGTACCGTATAGAAGTTAGGACCATTTGAAGTTTTATCAGTGTTTGATTTGGGAATCAAGGGTAGAATAGCTTTGAGCGATAGCTTAAATTGACAAGAGGCTCGAGTACTTTATTGTTACAAAATTCCAAGGTTTTATTACGCTCCAGTAAAAAGTTACAAGCACTTGTATGTTGCAAACTTTGATAGGTGTAGGACGTACCGTATAGAAGTTAGGGCCATTTCAAGTTTTATCAGTTTTTGATTTGGGACTCAAGGGTAGCATAGCTTTGAGCGATATCTTAAATTGACAAGAGGCTCAAGTACTTTATTGTTACAAAATTGCAAGCATTTGTATGTTGCAAATTTTGATAGGTGTAGGACGTACCGTATAGAAGTAAGGGCCATTTGAAGTTTTATCAGTATTTGATTTGGGACTCAATGGTAGCATAGCTTTGAGCGATAGCTTAAATTGACAAGAGGCTCGAGTACTTTATTGTTACAAAATTTCAAGTTTTTATGACGCTCCAGTAAAAAGTTACAAGCATTTGTATGTTGCAAACTTTGATAAGTGTTGGACGTACCGTATAGAAGGTAGGGCCATTTGAAGTATTATCAGTGTTTGATTTGGGACTCAAGGGTAGCATAGCTTTGAGCGATAGCTTAAATTGACAAGAGGCTCGAGTACTTTATTATTACAAAATTTCAAGGTTTTATGACGCTCCAGTAAAAAGTTACAAGCATTTGTATGTTGCAAACTTTGATAGGTGTAGGACGTACCGTATAGAAGTAAGGGCCATTTGAAGTTTTATCAGTATTTGATTTGGGACTCAAGGGTAGCATAGCTTTGAGCGATAGCTTAAATTGACAAGAGGCTCGAGTACTTTATTGTTACAAAATTTCAAGTTTTTATGACGCTCCAGTAAAAAGTTACAAGCATTTGTATGTTGCAAATTTTGATAGGTGTAGGACGTACCGTATAGAAGTTAGGGCCATTTGAAGTTTTATCAGTGTTTGATGTGGGACTCAAGGGCAGCATTGCTTTGAGCGACAGTTTAAATTGACAAGAGGCTCGAGTACTTTATTGTTACAACATTTCACGGTTTAATGACGCTCCAGTAAAAAGTTACAAGCATTTGTATGTTGCAAACTTTGATAGGTGTAGGACGTACCGTATAGAAGTTAGGGCCATTTGAAGTTTTATCAGTTTTTGATTTGGGACTCAAGGGTAGTATAGCTTTGAGCGATATCTTAAATTGACAAGAGGTTCAAATACTTTATTGTTACAAATTTTCAAGCATTTGTATGTTGCAAACTTTGATAGGTGTAGGACGTACCGTATGGCAGTTAGGGCCATTTGAAGTTTTATCAGTGTTTGATTTGGGACTCATGGGTAGCATAGCTTTGAGCGATAGCTTAAATTGACAAGAGGCTCGAGTACTTTATTGTTACAACATTTCACGGTTTTATGACGCTCTAGTAAAAAGTTACAAGCATTTGTATGTTGCAAACTTTGATAGGTGTTGGACGTACCGTATAGAAGTTAGGGCCACTTGAAGTTTTATCAGTTTTTGATCTGAGACTCAAGGGTAGCATAGCTTTGAGCGATAGCTTAAATTGACAAGGGGCTCGAGTACTTTATTGTTACAAAATTTCAAGGTTTTATTACGCTCCAGTAAAAAGTTACAAGCATTTGTATGTTGCAAACTTTGATAGGTGTAGGATGTACCGTATAGAAGTTAGGACCATTTGAAGTTTTATCAGTGTTTGATTTGGGAATCAAGGGTAGAATAGCTTTGAGCGATTGCTTAAATTGACAAGAGGCTCGAGTACTTTATTGTTACAAAATTTCAAGGTTTTATTACGCTCCAGTAAAAAGATACAAGCACTTGTATGTTGCAAACTTTGATAGATGTAGGACGTACCGTATAGAAGTTAGGGCCATTTGAAGTAATATCAGTGTTTGATTTGGGAATCAAAGGTAGCATAGCTTTGAGCGATAGCTTAAATTGACAAGAGGCTCGAGTACTTTATTGTTACAAAATTTCAAGGTTTTATGACGCCCCAGTAAAAAGTTACAAGCATTTGTATGTTGCTTGTACTTTGATAGGTGTTGGACGTACCGTATAGAAGTTAGGGCCATTTGAAGTTTTATCAGTGTTTGACTTGGGACTCCAGGGTAGCATAGATTTGAGCGATAGCTTAAATTGACAAGAGGCTCGAGAACTTTATTGTTACAAAATTTCAAGGTTTTATGACGCTCCAGTAAAAAGTTACAAGCATTTGTATATTGCAAACTTTAATAGGTGTAGGACGTACCGTATAGAAGTTAGGGCCATTTCAAGTTTTATCAGTTTTTGATTTGGGACTCAAGGGTAGCATAGCTTTGAGCGATATCTTAAATTGACAAGAGGCTCAAGTACTTTATTGTTACAAAATTTCAAGCATTTGTATGTTGCAAACTTTGATAGGTGTAATACGTACCGTATAGCAGTTAGGGTCATTTGAAGTTTTATCAGTGTTTGATTTGGGACACAAGGGTAGCATAGCTTTGAGCGATAGCTTAAATTGACAAGAGGCTCGAGTACTTTATTGTTACAACATTTCACGGTTTTATGACGCTCCAGTAAAAAGTTACAAGCATTTGTATGTTGCAAACTTTGATAGGTGTTGGACGTACCATATAGAAGGTAGGGCCACTTGAAGTTTTATCAGTTTTTGATCTGAGACTCAAGGGTAGCATAGCTTTGAGCGATAGCTTAAATTGACAAGGGGCTCGAGTACTTTATTGTTACAAAATTTCAAGGTTTTATTACGCTCCAGTAAAAAGTTACAAGCATTTGTATGTTGCAAACTTTGATAGGTGTAGGATGTACCGTATAGAAGTTAGGACCATTTGAAGTTTTATCAGTGTTTGATTTGGGAATCAAGGGTAGAATAGCTTTGAGCGATTGCTTAAATTGACAAGAGGCTCGAGTACTTTATTGTTACAAAATTTCAAGGTTTTATTACGCTCCAGTAAAAAGATACAAGCACTTGTATGTTGCAAACTTTGATAGATGTAGGACGTACCGTATAGAAGTTAGGGCCATTTGAAGTAATATCAGTGTTTGATTTGGGAATCAAAGGTAGCATAGCTTTGAGCGATAGCTTAAATTGACAAGAGGCTCGAGTACTTTATTGTTACAAAATTTCAAGGTTTTATGACGCCCCAGTAAAAAGTTACAAGCATTTGTATGTTGCTTGTACTTTGATAGGTGTTGGACGTACCGTATAGAAGTTAGGGCCATTTGAAGTTTTATCAGTGTTTGACTTGGGACTCCAGGGTAGCATAGATTTGAGCGATAGCTTAAATTGACAAGAGGCTCGAGCACTTTATTGTTACAAAATTTCAAGGTTTTATGACGCTCCAGTAAAAAGTTACAAGCATTTGTATATTGCAAACTTTAATAGGTGTAGGACGTACCGTATAGAAGTTAGGGCCATTTCAAGTTTTATCAGTTTTTGATTTGGGACTCAAGGGTAGCATAGCTTTGAGCGATATCTTAAATTGACAAGAGGCTCAAGTACTTTATTGTTACAAAATTTCAAGCATTTGTATGTTGCAAACTTTGATAGGTGTAATACGTACCGTATAGCAGTTAGGGTCATTTGAAGTTTTATCAGTGTTTGATTTGGGACACAAGGGTAGCATAGCTTTGAGCGATAGCTTAAATTGACAAGAGGCTCGAGTACTTTATTGTTACAACATTTCACGGTTTTATGACGCTCCAGTAAAAAGTTACAAGCATTTGTATGTTGCAAACTTTGATAGGTGTTGGACGTAGCGTATAGAAGTTAGGGCCATTTGAAGTTTTATCAGTTTTTGATTTGAGACTCAAGGGTAGAATAGCTTTGAGCGATAGCTTAAATTGACAAGAGGCTCGAGTACTTTATTGTTACAAAATTTCAAGGTTTTATTACGCTCCAGTAAAAAGTTACAAGCATTTGTATGTTGCAAACTTTGATAGGTGTAGGACGTACCGTATAGAAGTTAGGACCATTTGAAGTAATATCAGTGTTTGTTTTGGGAATCAAGGGTAGCATAGCTTTGAGCGATAGCTTAAATTGACAAGAGGCTCCAGTACTTTATTGTTACAAAATTTCAAGGTTTTATGACGCCCCAGTAAAAAGTTACAAACATATGTATGTTGCTTGTACTTTGATAGTGTTGGACGTACCGTATAGAAGTTAGGGCCATTTGAAGTTTTATCAGTGTTTGACTTGGGACTCCAGGGTAGCATAGATTTGAGCGATAGCTTAAATTGACAAGAGGCTCGAGCACTTTATTGTTACAAAATTTCAAGGTTTTATGACGCTCCAGTAAAAAGTTACAAGTATTTGTACATTGCAAACTTTAATAGGTGTAGGACGTACCGTATATAAGTTAGGGCCATTTCAAGTTTTATCAGTTTTTGATTTGGGACTCAAGGGTAGCATAGCTTTGAGCGATATCTTAAATTGACAAGAGGTTTAAGTACTTTATTGTTACAAAATTGCAAGCATTTGTATGTTGCAAACTTTGATAGGTGTAGGACGTACCGTATAGAAGTAAGGGCCATTTGAAGTTTTATCAGTGTTTGACTTGGGACTCCAGGGTAGCATAGATTTGAGCGATAGCTTAAATTGGCAAGAGGCTCGAGCACTTTATTGTTACAAAATTTCAAGGTTTTATGACGCTCCAGTAAAAAGTTACAAGCATTTGTATATTGCAAACTTTAATAGGTGTAGGACGTACCACATAGAAGTTAGGGCCATTTCAAGTTTTATCAGTTTTTGATTTGGGACTCAAGGGTAGCATAGCTTTGAGCGATATCTTAAATTGACAAGAGGCTCAAGTACTTTATTGTTACAAAATTTCAAGCATTTGTATGTTGCAAACTTTGATAGGTGTAGGACGTACCGTATAGCAGTTAGGGCCATTTGAAGTTTTATCAGTTTTTGATTTGAGACTCAAGGGTAGCATAGCTTTGAGCGATAGCTTAAATTGACAAGAGGCTCGAGTACTTTATTGTTACAAAATTTCAAGGTTTTATTACGCTCCAGTAAAAAGTTACAAGCATTTGTATGTTGCAAACTTTGATAGGTGTAGGATGTACCGCATAGAAGTTAGGACCATTTGAAGTTGTATCAGTGTTTGATTTGGGAATCAAGGGTAGAATAGCTTTGAGCGATAGCTTAAATTGACAAGAGGCTCGAGTACTTTATTGTTACAAAATTTCAAGGTTTTATTACGCTCCAGTAAAAAGTTACAAGCATTTGTATGTTGCAAACTTTGATAGGTGTAGGACGTACCGTATAGAAGTTAGGGCCATTTGAAGTAATATCAGTGTTTGATTTGGGAATCAAAGGTAGCATAGCTTTGAGCGATAGCTTAAATAGACAAGAGGCTCGAGTACTTTATTATTACAAAATTTCAAGGTTTTATGACGCTCCAGTAAGAAGTTACAAGCATTTGTATTTTGCAAACTTTGATAGGTGTAGGACGTACCGTATAGAAGTTAGGGCCATTTGAAGTACTATCAGTGTTTGATTTGGGAATCAATGGTAGCATAGCTTTGACAAGAGGCTCGAGTACTTTATTGTTACAAAGTGTCAAGGTTTTATGACGCTATAGTAAAAAGTTACAAGCATTTGTATGTTTCAAACTTTGATAGGTGTAGGACGTACCGTATAGAAGTTAGGGCCATTTGAAGTAATATCAGTGTTTGATTTGGGAATCAAGGGTAGCATAGCTTTGAGCAATAGCTTAAATTGACAAGAGGCTCGAGTACTTTATTATTACAAAATTTCAAGGTTTTATGACGCTCCAGTAAAAAGTTACAAGCATTTGTATGTTGCAAACTTTGATAGGTGTAGGACGTACCGTATAGAAGTAAGGGCCATTTGAAGTTTTATCAGTATTTGATTTGGGACTCAAGGGTAGCATAGCTTTGAGCGATAGCTTAAATTGACAAGAGGCTCGAGTACTTTATTGTTACAAAATTTCTAGGTTTTATGACGCTCCAGTAAAAAGTTACATGCATCTGTATGTTGCAAACTTGGATAGGTGTAGGACGTACCGTATAGAAGTTAGGGCCATTTGAAATTTTATCAGTGTTTGATTTGGGAATCAAGGGTAGCATAGCTTTGAGCGATAGCTTAAATTGACAAGAGGCTCGAGAACTTTATTGTTACAAAATTTCAAGGTTTTATGACGCTCCAGTAAAAAGTTACAAACATTTGTATGTTGCAAACTTTGATAGGTGTTGGATGTACCGAATAGAAGTTAGGGCCATTTGAAGTTTTATCAGTGTTTGACTTGGGACTCCAGGGGAGCATAGCTTTGAGCGATAGCTTAAATTGACAAGAGGCTCGAGTACTTTATTGTTACAAAATTTCTAGGTTTTATGACGCTCCAGTAAAAAGTTACAAGCATTTGTATGTTGCATACTTTGATAGGTGTAGAACGTACCGTATAGAAGTTAGGGCCATTTGAAGTTTTATCAGTGTTTGATTTGGGACTCAAGGGTTGCATAGCTTTGAGCGACAGCTTAAATTGACAAGAGGCTCGAGTACTTTATTGTTACAAAATTGCAAGGTTTTATGACGCTCCAGTAAAAAGTTACAAGCATTTGTATGTTGCAAACTTTGATAGGTGTAGGACGTACCGTATAGAAGTTAGGGCCATTTCAAGTTTTATTAGTGTTTGATTTGGCACTCCAGGGTAGCATAGCTTTGACCGATAGCTTAAATTGACAAGAAGCTTGAGTACTTTATTGTTACCAAATTTCAAGGTTTTATGACCCTCCAGTAAAAAGTTACAAGCATTTGTATGTTGCAAACTTTGATAGGTGTAGGATGTACCGTATAGAAGTTAGGGCCATTTGAAGTTTTATCAGTGTTTGATTTGGGACTGAAGTGTCGCATAGCTTTGAGCGATAGCTTTAATTGACAAGAGGCTCGAGTACTTTATTGTTACAAAATTTCAAGGTTTTATGACGCTCCAGTAAAAAGTTACAAGCATTTGTAAGTTGCAAACTTTGATAGTTGTAGGACGTACCGTATAGAAGTTAGGGCCATTTGAAGTTTTATCAGTGTTTGATTTGGGACTCAAGGGTATCATAGCTTTGAGCGATAGCTAAAATTGACAAGAGGCTCGAGTACTTTATTGTTACAAAATTTCAAGGTTTTATGACGCTCCAGTAAAAAGTTACAAGCATTTGTATGTTGCAAACTTTGATAGGTGTAGGACGTACCGTATAGAAGTTAGGGCCATTTGAAATTTTATCAGTTTTTGATTTGGGAATCAAGGGTAGCATAGCTTTGAGCTATAGCTTAAAATGACAAGAGGCTCGAGTACTTTATTGTTACAAAATTTCAAGGTTTTATGACGCTCCAGTAAAAAGTTACAAGCATTTGTATGTTGCAAACTTTGATAGGTGTTGGACGTACCGTATAGAAGTTAGGGCCATTTGAAGTTTTATCAGTGTTTGACTTGGGACTCCAGGGTAGCATACCTTTGAGCGATAGCTTAAATTGACAAGAGGCTCGAGTACTTTATTGTTACAAAATTTCAAGGTTTTATGACGCTCCAGTAAAAAGTTACTAGCATTTGTATGTTGCAAACATTGATAGGTGTAGGACGTACCGTATAGAAGTTAGGGCCATTTGAAGTTTTATCAGTTTCTGATTTGGGACTCAAGGGGAGCATAGCTTTGAGCGATAGCTTAAATTGAAAAGAGGCTCGAGTACTTTATTGTTACAAAATTTCAAGGTTTTATTACGCAACAGTAAAAAGTTACAAGCATTTGTATGTTGCAAACTTTGATAGGTGTAGGACGTACCGTATAGAACTTAGGGCCATTTGAAGTTTTATCAGTGTTTGATTTGGGACTCAAGGGTAGCATAGCATTGAGCGATAACTTAAATTGGCAAGAGGCACAAGAACTTTATTCTTACAAAATTTCAAGATTTTATGACGGTCCAGTAAAAAGTTACAAGCATTTGTATGTTGCAAATTTTGATAGGTGTAAGACGTACCGTATAGAAGTTAGGGCCATTTGAAGTTTTATCAGTGTTTGATGTGGGACTCAAGGGCAGCATAGCTTTGAGCGACAGTTTAAATTGACAAGAGGCTCGAGTACTTTATTGTTACAAAATTTCAAGGTTTTATGACGCTCCAGTAAAAAGTTACAAGCATTTGTATGTTGCAAACTTTGATAAGTGTTGGACATACCGTATAGAAGTTAGGGCCATTTGAAGTTTTATCAGTGTTTGATTTGGGACTCAAGGGTTGCATAGCTTTGAGCGACAGCTTAAATTGACAAGAGGCTCGAGTACTTTATTGTTACAAAATTGCAAGGTTTTATGACGCTGCAGTAAAAAGTTACAAGCATTTGTATGTTGCAAACTTTGATAGGTGTAGGACGTACCGTATAGAAGTTAGGGCCATTTGAAGTTTTATTAGTGTTTGATTTGGCACTCCAGGGTAGCATAGCTTTGACCGATAGCTTAAATTGACAAGAAGCTTGAGTACTTTATTGTTACCAAATTTCAAGGTTTTATGACCCTCCAGTAAAAAGTTACAAGCATTTCTATGTTGCAAACTTTGATAGGTGTAGGATGTACCGTATAGTAGTTAGGGCCATTTGAAGTTTTATCAGTGTTTGATTTGGGACTGAAGTGTCGCATAGCTTTGAGCGATAGCTTTAATTGACAAGAGACTCGAGTACTTTATTGTTACAAAATTTCAAGGTTTTATGACGCTCCAGTAAAAAGTTACAAGCATTTGTAAGTTGCAAACTTTGATAGTTGTAGGACGTACCGTATAGAAGTTACGGCCATTTGAAGTTTTATCAGTGTTTGATTTGGGACTCAAGGGTATCATAGCTTTGAGCGATAGCTAAAATTGACAAGAGGCTCGAGTACTTTATTGTTACAAAATTTCAAGGTTTTATGACGCTTCAGTAAAAAGTTACAAGCATTTGTATGTTGCAAACTTTGATAGGTGTAGGACGTACCGTATAGAAGTTAGGGCCATTTGAAATTTTATCAGTGTTTGATTTGGGAATCAAGGGTAGCATAGCTTTGAGCGATAGCTTAAAATGACAAGAGGCTCGAGTACTTTATTGTTACAAAATTTCAAGGTTTTATGACGCTCCAGTAAAAAGTTACAAGCATTTGTATGTTGCAAACTTTGATAGTGTTGGACGTACCGTATATAAGTTAGGGCCATTTGAAGTTTTTATCAGTGTTTGACTTGGGACTCCAGGGTAGCATACCTTTGAGCGATAGCTTAAATTGGCAAGAGGCTCGAGTACTTTATTGTTACAAAATTTCAAGGTTTTATGACGCTCCAGTAAAAAGTTACTAGCATTTGTATGTTGCAAACTTTGATAGGTGTAGGACGTACCGTATAGAAGTTAGGGCCATTTGAAGTTTTATCAGTTTCTGATTTAGGACTGAAGGGGAGCATAGCTTTGAGCGATAGCTTAAATTGAAAAGAGGCTCGAGTACTTTATTGTTACAAAATTTCAAGGTTTTATTACGCTCCAGTAAAAAGTTACAAGCATTTGTATGTTGCAAAGTTTGATAGGTGTAGGACGTACCGTATAGAACTTAGGGCCATTTGAAGTTTTATCAGTGTTTGATTTGGGACTCAAGGGTAGCATAGCATTGAGCGATAACTTAAATTGGCAAGAGGCACAAGAACTTTATTCTTACAAAATTTCAAGATTTTATGACGGTCCAGTAAAAAATTACAAGCATTTGTATGTTGCAAATTTTGATAGGTGTAGGACGTACCGTATAGAAGTTAGGGCCATTTGAAGTTTTATCAGTGTTCGATGTGGGACTCAAGGGCAGCATAGCTTTGAGCGACAGTTTAAATTGACAAGAGGCTCGAGTACTTTATTGTTACAAAATTTCAAGGTTTTATGACGCTCCAGTAAAAAGTTACAAGCATTTGTATGTTGCAAACTTTGATAGGTGTAGGACGTACCATATAGAAGTTAGGGCCATTTGAAGTTTTATCAGTGTTTGGTTTGGGAAAAAAGGGTAGCATAGCTTTGAGCGATAGCTTAAATTGACAAGAGGCTGAGTACTTTATTGTTACAAAATTTCAAGGTTTTATGACGCTATAGTAAAAAGTTACAAGCATTTGTATGTTGCAAACTTTGATAGGTGTAGGACGTACTGTATAGAAGTTAGGGCTATTTGTAGTTTTATCAGTGTTTGATTTGGGACTCCAGGGTAGCATCACTTTGAGCGATAGCTTTAGTTGGCAAGAGGCTCGAGTACTTTGTTACAAAATTTCAAGGTTTTATGACGCTCCAGTAAAAAGTTACAAGCATTTGTATGTTGCAAACTTTGATAGGTGTAAGACGTACCGTATAGAAGTTAGGGCCATTTGTAGTTTTATCAGTGTTTGATTTGGGACTCAAGGGTAGCATAGCTTTGAGCGATAGCTTAAATTGACAAGAGGCTCGAGTACTTTATTGTTACAAAATTTCAAGGTTTTATGACGCCCCAGTAAAAAGTTACAAGCATTTGTATGTTGCTTGTACTTTGATAGGTGTTGGACGTACCGTATAGAAGTTAGGGCCATTTGAAGTTTTATCTGTGTTTGACTTGGCACTCCAGGGTAGCATAGATTTGAGCGATAGCTTAAATTGACAAGAGGCTCGAGCACTTTATTCTTACAAAATTTCAAGGTTTTATAACGCTCCAGTAAAAAGTTACAAGCATTTGTATGTTGCAAGCTTTGATAGGTGTAGGACGTACCGTATAGAAGTTAAGGCCATTTGTAGTTTTATCAGTGTTTGATTTAAAACTCAAGGGTAGCATAGCTTTGAGCAATAGCTTAAATTGACAAGAGGCTCGAGTTCTTTATTGTTACAAAATTTCAAGGTTTTATGACGCTCCAGTAAAAAGTTACAAGCATTTGTATGTTGCAAACTTTGATAGGTGTAGGACGTACCGTATAGAAGTTAGGGCCATTTGAAGTTTTATCAGTTTTTGATTTGGGACTCAAGGGCAGCATAGCTTTGAGCGATATCTTAAATTGACTAGAGGCTCAAGTACTTTATTGTTACAAAATTTCAAGCATTTGTATGTTGCAAACTTTGATAGGTGTAGGACGTACCGTATAGCAGTTAGGGCCATTTGAAGTTTTATCAGTGTTTGATTTGGGACTCAAGGGTAGCATACCTTTGAGCGATAGCTTAAATTGACAAGAGGCTCGAGTACTTTATTGTTACAACATTTCACGGTTTTATGACGCTCCAGTAAAAAGTTACAAGCATTTGTATGTTGCAAACTTTGATAGGTGTGGGACGTACCGTATAGAAGTTAGGGCCATTTGAAGTTTTATCAGTTTTTGATTTGAGACTCAAGGGTAGCATAGCTTTGAGCGATAGCTTAAATTGACAAGAGGCTCGACTACTTTATTGTTACAAAATTTCAAGGTTTTATTACGCTCCAGTAAAAAGTTACAAGCATTTGTATGTTGCAAACTTTGATAGGTGTAGGACGTACCGTATAGAAGTTAGGACCATTTGAAGTTTTATCAGTGTTTGATTTGGGAATCAAGGGTAGCATAGCTTTGAGCGATAGCTTAAATTGACAAGAGGCTCGAGTACTTTATTGTTACAAAATTTCAAGGTTTTATTACGCTCCAGTAAAAAGTTACAAGCATTTGTATGTTGCAAACTTTGATAGGTGTAGGACGTACCGTATAGATGTTAGGGCCATTTGAAGTAATATCAGTGTTCGATTTGGGAACCAAGGGTAGCATAGCTTTGAGCGATAGCTTAAATTGACAAGAGGCTCGAGTACTTTATTGTTACAAAATTTCAAGGTTTTATGACGCTATAGTAAAAAGTTACAAGCATTTGTATGTTGCAAACTTTGATAGGTGTAGGATGTACCGTATAGAAGTTAGGGGCATTTGAAGTAATATCAGTGTTTGATTTCTGAATCAAGGGTAGCATAGCTTTGAGCGATAGCTTAAATTGACAAGAGGCTCGAGTACTTTATTATTACAAAATTTCAAGGTTTTATGACGCTCCAGTAAAAAGTTACAAGCATTTGTATGTTGCAAACTTTGATAGGTGTAGGACGTACCGTATAGAAGTTAGGGCCATTTGAAGTACTATCAGTGTTTGATTTGGGAATCAAGGGTAGCATAGCTTTGAGCGATAGCTTAAATTGACAAGAGGCTCGAGTACTTGATTGTTACAAAATTTCAAGTTTTTATGACGCTCCAGTAAAAAGTTACAAGCATTTGTATGTTGCAAACTTTGATAAGTGTTGGACGTACTTCAAGGTTTTATGACGCTCCAGTAAAAAAGTTACAAGCATTTGTATGTTGCAAACTTTGATAGGTGTAAGACGTACCGTATAGAAGTTAGGGCCGTTTGTAATTTTATCAGTGTTTGATTTGGGACTCAAGGGTAGCATAGCTTTGAGCGATAGCTTAAATTGACAAGAGGCTCGAGTACTTTATTGTTACAAAATTTCAAGGTTTTATTACGCTCCAGTAAAAAGTTACAAGCATTTGTATGTTGCAAACTTTGATAGGTGTAGGACGTACCGTATAGATGTTAGGGCCATTTGAAGTAATATCAGTGTTCGATTTGGGAACCAAGGGTAGCATAGCTTTGAGCGATAGCTTAAATTGACAAGAGGCTCGAGTACTTTATTGTTACAAAATTTCAAGGTTTTATGACGCCCCAGTAAAAAGTTACAAGCATTTGTATGTTGCTTGTAATTTGATAGGTGTTGGACGTACCGTATAGAAGTTAGGGCCATTTGAAGTTTTATCAGTGTTTGACTTGGGACTCCAGGGTAGCATAGGTTTGAGCGATAGCTTAAATTGACAAGAGGCTCGAACACTTTATTGTTACAAAATTTCAAGGTTTTATTACGCTCCAGTAAAAAGTTACAAGCATTTGTATGTTGCAAACTTTGATAGGTGTAGGACGTACCGTATAGAAGTTAGGACCATTTGAAGTTTTGCAGTGTTTGATTTGGGAATCAAGGGTAGCATAGCTTTGAGCGATAGTTTAAATTGACAAGAGGCTCGAGTACTTTATTGTTACAAAATTTCAAGGTTTTATTACGCTCCAGTAAAAAGTTACAAGCATTTGTATGTTGCAATCTTTGATAGGTGTAGGACGTACCGTATAGAAGTTAGGGCCATTTGAAGTAATATCAGTGTTTGATTTGGGAATCAAGGGTAGCATAGCTTTGAGCGCTAGCTTAAATTGACAAGAGGCTCGAGTACTTTATTGTTACAAAATTTCAAGGTTTTATGACGCTATAGTAAAAAGTTGCAAGCATTTGTATGTTGCAAACTTTGATAGGTGTAGGACGTACCGTATAGAAGTTAGGGGCACTTGAAGTAATATCAGTGTTTGATTTGGGACTCAAGGGTAGCATAGCTTTGAGCGATAGCTTAAATTGACAAGAGGCTCGAGTATGTACTTTATTATTACAAAATTTCAAGGTTTTATGACGCTCCAGTAAAAAGTTACAAGCATTTGTATGTTGCAAACTTTGATAGGTGTAGGACGTACCGTATAGAAGTTAGGGCCATTTGAAGTACTATCAGTGTTTGATTTGGGAATCAAGGGTAGCATAACTTTGAGCGATAGCTTAAATTGACAAGAGGCTCGAGTACTTTATTGTTACAAAATGTCAAGGTTTTATGACGCTATAGTAAAAAGTTACAAGCATTTGTATGTTGCAAACTTTGATAGGTGTAGGACGTACCGTATAGAAGGTAGGGGCACTTGAAGTAATATCAGTGTTTGATTTGGGAATCAAGGGTAGCATAGCTTTGAGCGATAGCTTAAATTGACAAGAGGCTCGAGTACTTTATTATTACAAAATTTCAAGGTTTTATGACGCTCCAGTAAAAAGTTACAAGCATTTGTATGTTGCAAACTTTGATAGGTGTAGGACGTACCGTATGGAAGTTAAGGCCATTTGAAGTTTTATCAGTGTTTGATTTGGGACTCCAGGGTAGCATCGCTTTGAGCGATAGCTTTAGTTGGCAAGAGGCTCGAGTACTTTGTTACAAAATTTCAAGGTTTTATGACGCTCCAGTAAAAAGTTACAAGCATTTGTATGTTGCAAACTTTGATAGGTGTAAGACGTACCGTATAGAAGTTAGGGCCATTTGTAGTTTTATCAGTGTTTGATTTAAAACTCAAGGGTAGCATAGCTTTGAGCAATAGCTTAAATTGACAAGAGGCTCGAGTACTTTATTGTTACAAAATTTCAAGGTTTTATGACGCTCCAGTAAAAAGTTACAAGCATTTGTATGTTGCAAACTTTGATAGGTGTAGGACGTACCGTATAGAAGTTAGGGCCATTTGAAGTTTTATCAGTTTTTGATTTGGGACTCAAGGGTAGCATAGCTTTGAGCGATATCTTAAATTGACTAGAGGCTCAAGTACTTTATTGTTACAAAATTTCAAGCATTTGTATGTTGCAAACTTTGATAGGTGTAGGACGTACCGTATAGCAGTTAGGACCATTTGAAGTTTTATCAGTGTTTGATTTGGGACTCAAGGGTAGCATAGCTTTGAGCGATAGCTTAAATTGACAAGAGGCTCGAGTACTTTATTGTTACAACATTTCACGGTTTTATGACGCTCCAGTAAAAAGTTACAAGCATTTGTATGTTGCAAACTTTGATAGGTGTGGGACGTACCGTATAGAAGTTAGGGCCATTTGAAGTTTTATCAGTTTTTGATTTGAGACTCAAGGGTAGCATAGCTTTGAGCGATAGCTTAAATTGACAAGAGGCTCGACTACTTTATTGTTACAAAATTTCAAGGCTTTATTACGCTCCAGTAAAAAGTTACAAGCATTTGTATGTTGCAAACTTTGATAGGTGTAGGACGTACCGTATGGAAGTTAAGGCCATTTGAAGTACTATCAGTGTTTGATTTGGGAATCAAGGGTAGCATAGCTTTGAGCGATAGCTTAAATTGACAAGAGGCTCGAGTACTTTATTGTTACAAAATGTCAAGGTTTTATGACGCTATAGTAAAAAGTTACAAGCATTTGTATGTTGCAAACTTTGATAGGTGTAGGACGTACCGTATAGAAGTTAGTGTCATTTGAAGTAATATCAGTGTTTGATTTGGGAATCAAGGGTAGCATAGCTTTGAGCGATAGCTTAAATTGACAAGAGGCTCGAGTACTTTATTGTTACAAAATTTCAAGGTTTTATTACGCTCCAGTAAAAAGTTACAAGCATTTGTATGTTGCTAACTTTGATAGGTGTAGGACGTACCGTATAGAAGTTAGGGCTATTTGAAGTTTTATCAGTGTTTGATTTGGGACTCCAGGGTAGCATCGCTTTGAGCGATAGCTTTAGTTGGCAAGAGGCTCGAGTACTTTGTTACAAAATTTCAAGGTTTTATGACGCTCCAGTAAAAAGTTACAAGCATTTGTATGTTGCAAACTTTGATAGGTGTAAGACGTACCGTATAGAAGTTAGGGCCATTTGTAGTTTTATCAGTGTTTGATTTGGGACTCAAGGGTAGCATAGCTTTGAGCGATAGCTTAAATTGACAAGAGGCTCGAGTACTTTATTGTTACAAAATTTCAAGGTTTTATGACGCCCCAGTAAAAAGTTACAAGCATTTGTATGTTGCTTGTACTTTGATAGGTGTTGGACGTATCGTATAGAAGTTAGGGCCATTTGAAGTTTTATCAGTGTTTGACTTGGCACTCCAGGGTAGCATAGATTTGAGCGATAGCTTAAATTGACAAGAGGCTCGAGCACTTTATTCTTACAAAATTTCAAGGTTTTATGACGCTCCAGTAAAAAGTTACAAGCATTTGTATGTTGCAAACTTTGATAGGTGTAGGACGTACCGTATAGAAGTTAAGGCCATTTGTAGTTTTATCAGTGTTTGATTTAAAACTCAAGGGTAGCATAGCTTTGAGCAATAGCTTAAATTGACAAGAGGCTCGAGTACTTTATTGTTACAAAATTTCAAGGTTTTATGACGCTCCAGTAAAAAGTTACAAGCATTTGTATGTTGCAAACTTTGATAGGTGTAGGACGTACCGTATAGAAGTTAGGGCCATTTGAAGTTTTATCAGTTTTTGATTTGGGACTCAAGGGTAGCATAGCTTTGAGCGATATCTTAAATTGACTAGAGGCTCAAGTACTTTATTGTTACAAAATTTCAAGCATTTGTATGTTGCAAACTTTGATAGGTGTAGGACGTACCGTATAGCAGTTAGGGCCATTTGAAGTTTTATCAGTGTTTGATTTGGGACTCAAGGGTAGCATAGCTTTGAGCGATAGCTTAAATTGACAAGAGGCTCGAGTACTTTATTGTTACAACATTTCACGGTTTTATGACGCTCCAGTAAAAAGTTACAAGCATTTGTATGTTGCAAACTTTGATAGGTGTGGGACGTACCGTATAGAAGTTAGGGCCATTTGAAGTACTATCAGTGTTTGATTTGGGAATCAAGGGTAGCATAGCTTTGAGCGATAGCTTAAATTGACAAGAGGCTCGAGTACTTGATTGTTACATAATTTCAAGTTTTTATGACGCTCCAGTAAAAAGTTACAAGCATTTGTATGTTGCAAACTTTGATAAGTGTTGGACGTACTTCAAGGTTTTATGACGCTCCAGTAAAAAAGTTACAAGCATTTGTATGTTGCAAACTTTGATAGGTGTAAGACGTACCGTATAGAAGTTAGGGCCATTTGTAATTTTATCAGTGTTTGATTTGGGACTCAAGGGTAGCATAGCTTTGAGCGATAGCTTAAATTGACAAGAGGCTCGAGTACTTTATTGTTACAAAATTTCAAGGTTTTATGACGCCCCAGTAAAAAGTTACAAGCATTTGTATGTTGCAAACTTTGATAGGTGTAGGATGTACCGTATGGAAGTTAAGGCCATTTGAAGTAATATCAGTGTTTGATTTGGGAATCAAGGGTAGCATAGCTTTGAGCGATAGCTTAAATTGACAAGAGGCTCGAGTACTTTATTATTACAAAATTTCAAGGTTTTATGACGCTCCAGTAAAAAGTTACAAGCATTTGTATGTTGCAAACTTTGATAGGTGTAGGACGTACCGTATAGAAGTTAAGGCCATTTGAAGTAATATCAGTGTTTGATTTGGGAATCAAGGGTAGCATAGCTTTGAGCGATAGCTTAAATTAACAAGAGGCTCGAGTACTTTATTGTTACAAAATTTCAAAGTTTTATGACGCTATAGTAAAAAGTTACAAGCATTTGTATGTTGCAAACTTTGATAGGTGTAGGACGTACCGTATAGAAGTTAGGGGCATTTGAAGTAATATCAGTGTTTGATTTGGGAATCAAGGGTAGCATAGCTTTGAGCGATAGCTTAAATTGACAAGAGGCTCGAGTACTTTATTATTACAAAATTTCAAGGTTTTATGACGCTCCAGTAAAAAGTTACAAGCATTTGTATGTTGCAAACTTTGATAGGTGTAGGATGTACCGTATGGAAGTTAAGGCCATTTGAAGTAATATCAGTGTTTGATTTGGGAATCAAGGGTAGCATAGCTTTGAGCGATAGCTTAAATTGACAAGAGGCTCGAGTACTTTATTATTACAAAATTTCAAGGTTTTATGACGCTATAGTAAAAAGTTACAAGCATTTGTATGTTGCAAACTTTGATAGGTGTAGGACGTACCGTATAGAAGTTAGGGGCATTTGAAGTAATATCAGTGTTTGATTTGGGAATCAAGGGTAGCATAGCTTTGAGCGATAGCTTAAATTGACAAGAGGCTCGAGTACTTTATTATTACAAAATTTCAAGGTTTTATGACGCTCCAGTAAAAAGTTACAAGCATTTGTATGTTGCAAACTTTGATAGGTGTAGGATGTACCGTATGGAAGTTAAGGCCATTTGAAGTAATATCAGTGTTTGATTTGGGAATCAAGGGTAGCATAGCTTTTAGCGATAGCTTAAATTGACAAGAGGCTCGAGTACTTTATTATTACAAAATTTCAAGGTTTTATGACGCTCCAGTAAAAAGTTACAAGCATTTGTATGTTGCAAACTTTGATAGGTGTAGGATGTACCGTATGGAAGTTAAGGCCATTTGAAGTAATATCAGTGTTTGATTTGGGAATCAAGGGTAGCATAGCTTTGAGCGATAGCTTAAATTGACAAGAGGCTCGAGTACTTTATTGTTACAAAATTTCAAGGTTTTATGACGCTATAGTAAAAAGTTACAAGCATTTGTATGTTGCAAACTTTGATAGGTGTAGGACGTACCGTATAGAAGTTAGTGGCACTTGAAGTAATATCAGTGTTTGATTTGGGACTCAAGGGTAGCATAGCTTTGAGCGATAGCTTAAATTGACAAGAGGCTCGAGTACTTTATTATTACAAAATTTCAAGGTTTTATGACGTACCGTATAGAAGTTAGGGCCATTTAAAGTAATATCAGTGTTTGATTTGTGAATCAAGGGTAGCACAACTTTAAGCGATAGCTTAAATTGACAAGAGGCGCGAGTACTTTATTATTACAAAATTTCAAGGTTTTATGACGCTCCAGTAAAAAGTTACAAGCATTTGTATGTTGCAAACTTTGAAAGGTGTAGGACGTACCGTATAGAAGTTAGGGCCATTTGAAGTTTTATCAGTATTTGATTTGGGACTCAAGGGTAGCATAGCTTTGAGCGATAGCTTAAATTGACAAGAGGCTCGAGTACTTTATTGTTACAAAATTTCAAGTTTTTATGACGCTCCAGTAAAAAGTTACAAGCATTTGTATGTTGCAAACTTTGATAGGTGTAGGACGTACCGTATAGAAGTTAGGGCCATTTGAAGTAATATCAGTGTTTGATTTGGGACTCAAGGGTAGCATAGCTTTGAGCGATAGCTTAAATTGACAAGAGGCTCGAGTACTTTATTATTACAAAATTTCAAGGTTTTATGACGCTCCAGTAAAAAGTTACAAGCATTTGTATGTTGCAAACTTTGATAGGTGTAGGACGTACCGTATAGAAGTTAGGGCCATTTGAAGTACTATCAGTGTTTGATTTGGGAATCAAGGGTAGCATAACTTTGAGCGATAGCTTAAATTGACAAGAGGCTCGAGTACTTTATTGTTACAAAATGTCAAGGTTTTATGACGCTATAGTAAAAAGTTACAAGCATTTGTATGTTGCAAACTTTGATAGGTGTAGGACGTACCGTATGGAAGTTAAGGCCATTTGAAGTAATATCAGTGTTTGATTTGGGAATCAAGGGTAGCATAGCTTTGAGCGATAGCTTAAATTGACAAGAGGCTCGAGTACTTTATTGTTACAAAATTTCAAGGTTTTATGACGCTATAGTAAAAAGTTACAAGCATTTGTATGTTGCAAACTTTGATAGGTGTAGGACGTACCGTATAGAAGTTAGGGGCATTTGAAGTAATATCAGTGTTTGATTTGGGAATCAAGGGCAGCATAGCTTTGAGCGATAGCTTAAATTGACAAGAGGCTCGAGTACTTTATTGTTACAAAATTTCAAGGTTTTATTACGCTCCAGTAAAAAGTTACAAGCATTTGTATGTTGCTAACTTTGATAGGTGTAGGACGTACCGTATAGAAGTTAGGGCCATTTGAAGTAATATCAGTGTTTGATTTGGGAATCAAGGGTAGCATAGCTTTCAGCGATAGCTTAAATTGACAAGAGGCTCGAGTACTTTATTGTTACAAAATTTCAAGGTTTTATGACGCTATAGTAAAAAGTTACAAGCATTTGTATGTTGCAAACTTTGATAGGTGTAGGACGTACCGTATAGAAGTTAGGGGCACTTGAAGTAATATCAGTGTTTGATTTGGGAATCAAGGGTAGCATAGCTTTGAGCGATAGCTTAAATTGACAAGAGGCTCGAGTACTTTATTATTACAAAATTTCAAGGTTTTATGACGCTCCAGTAAAAAGTTACAAGCATTTGTATGTTGCAAACTTTGATAGGTGTAGGACGTACCGTATAGAAGTTAGGGCCATTTGAAGTACTATCAGTGTTTGATTTGGGAATCAAGGGTAGCATAGCTTTGAGCGATAGCTTAAATTGACAAGAGGCTCGAGTACTTTATTGTTACAAAATGTCAAGGTTTTATGACGCTATAGTAAAAAGTTACAAGCATTTGTATGTTGCAAACTTTGATAGGTGTAGGACGTACCGTATAGAAGTTAGGGCCATTTAAAGTAATATCAGTGTTTGATTTGGGAATCAAGGGTAGCATAGCTTTGAGCGATAGCTTAAATTGACAAGAGGCTCGAGTACTTTATTATTACAAAATTTCAAGGTTTTATGACGCTCCAGTAAAAAGTTGCAAGCATTTGTATGTTGCAAACTTTGATAGGTGTAGGATGTACCGTATGGAAGTTAAGGCCATTTGAAGTAATATCAGTGTTTGATTTGGGAATCAAGGGTAGCATAGCTTTGAGCGATAGCTTAAATTGACAAGAGGCTCGAGTACTTTATTGTTACAAAATTTCAAGGTTTTATGACGCTATAGTAAAAAGTTACAAGCATTTGTATGTTGCAAACTTTGATAGGTGTAGGACGTACCGTATAGAAGTTAGGGGCACTTGAAGTAATATCAGTGTTTGATTTGGGACTCAAGGGTAGCATAGCTTTGAGCGATAGCTTAAATTGACAAGAGGCTCGAGTACTTTATTATTACAAAATTTCAAGGTTTTATGACGCTCCAGTAAAAAGTTACAAGCATTTGTATGTTGCAAACTTTGACAGGTGTAGGACGTACCGTATAGAAGTCAGGGCCATTTGAAGTACTATCAGTGTTTGATTTGGGAATCAAGGGTAGCATAACTTTGAGCGATAGCTTAAATTGACAAGAGGCTCGAGTACTTTATTGTTACAAAATGTCAAGGTTTTATGACGCTATAGTAAAAAGTTACAAGCATTTGTATGTTGCAAACTTTGATAGGTGTAGAACGTACCGTATAGAAGTTAGGGGCACTTGAAGTAATATCAGTGTTTGATTTGGGAATCAAGGGTAGCATAGCTTTGAGCGATAGCTTAAATTAACAAGAGGCTCGAGTACTTTATTATTACAAAATTTCAAGGTTTTATGACGCTCCAGTAAAAAGTTACAAGCATTTGTATGTTGCAAACTTTGATAGGTGTAGGACGTACCGTATAGAAGTTAGGGCCATTTGAAGTACTATCAGTGTTTGATTTGGGAATCAAGGGTAGCATAGCTTTGAGCGATAGCTTAAATTGACAAGAGGCTCGAGTACTTTATTGTTACAAAATGTCAAGGTTTTATGACGCTCCAGTAAAAAGTTACAAGCATTTGTATGTTGCAAACTTTGATAGGTGTAGGATGTACCATATGGAAGTTAAGGCCATTTGAAGTAATATCAGTGTTTGATTTGGGAATCAAGGGTAGCATAGCTTTGAGCGATAGCTTAAATTGACAAGAGGCTCGAGTACTTTATTGTTACAAAATTTCAAGGTTTTATGACGCTATAGTAAAAAGTTACAAGCATTTGTATGTTGCAAACTTTGATAGGTGTAGGACGTACCGTATAGAAGTTAGGGGCATTTGAAGTAATATCAGTGTTTGATTTGGGAATCAAGGGTAGCATAGCTTTGAGCGATAGCTTAAATTGACAAGAAGCTCGAGTACTTTATTATTACAAAATTTCAAGGTTTTATGACGCTATAGTAAAAAGTTACAAGCATTTGTATGTTGCAAACTTTGATAGGTGTAGGACGTACCGTATAGAAGTTAGGGGAATTTGAAGTAATATCAGTGTTTGATTTGGGAATCAAGGGTAGCATAGCTTTGAGCGATAGCTTAAATTGACAAGAGGCTCGAGTACTTTATTATTACAAAATTTCAAGGTTTTATGACGTACCGTATAGAAGTTAGGGCCATTTAAAGTAATATCAGTGTTTGATTTGGGAATCAAGGGTAGCACAACTTTAAGCGATAGCTTAAATTGACAAGAGGCGCGAGTACTATATTATTACAAAATTTCAAGGTTTTATAACGCTCCAGTAAAAAGTTACAAGCATTTGTATGTTGCAAACTTTGAAAGGTGTAGGACGTACCGTATAGAAGTTAGGGCCATTTGAAGTTTTATCAGTATTTGATTTGGGACTCAAGGGTAGCATAGCTTTGAGCGATAGCTTAAATTGACAAGAGGCTCGAGTACTTTATTGTTACAAAATTTCAAGTTTTTATGACGCTCCAGTAAAAAGTTACAAGCATTTGTATGTTGCAAACTTTGATAAGTGTTGGACGTACTTCAAGGTTTTATGACGCTCCAGTAAAAAGTTACAAGCATTTGTATGTTTGCAAACTTTGATAGGTGTAAGACGTACCGTATAGCAGTTAGGGCCATTTGTAATTTTATCAGTGTTTGATTTGGGACTCAAGGGTAGCATAGCTTTGAGCGATAGCTTAAATTCGCAAGAGGCTCGAGTACTTTATTGTTACAAAATTTCAAGGTTTTATGACGCCCCAGTAAAAAGTTACAAGCATTTGTATGTTGCTTGTACTTTGATAGGTGTAGGACGTACCGTATAGAAGTTAGGACCATTTGAAGTTTTATCAGTGTCTGACTTGCGACTCCAGGGTAGCATAGGTTTGAGCGATAACTTAAATTGACAAGAGGCTCGAACACTTTATTGTTACAAAATTTCAAGGTTTTATTACGCTCCAGTAAAAAGTTACAAGCATTTGTATATTGCAAACTTTGATAGGTGTAGGACGTACCGTATATAAGTTAGGACCATTTGAAGTTTTATCAGTGTTTGATTTGGGAATCAAGGGTAGCATAGCTTTGAGCGATTTCTTAAATTGACAAGAGGCTCGAGTACTTTATTGTTACAAAATTTCAAGGTTTTATTACGCTCCAGAAAAAAGTTACAAGCATTTGTATGTTGCAAACTTTGATAGGTGTAGGACGTACCGTATAGAAGTTAGGGCCATTTCAAGTAATATCAGTGTTTGATTTGGGAATCAAGGGTAGCATAGCTTTGAGGGATAGCCTAAATTGACAAGAGGCTCGAGTACTTTATTGTTACAAAATTTCAAGGTTTTATGACGCTATAGTAAAAAGTTACAAGCATTTGTATGTTGCAAACTTTGATAGGTGTAGGACGTACCGTATTGAAGTTAGGGGCACTTGAAGTAATATCAGTGTTTGATTTGGGAATCAAGGGTAGCATAGCTTTGAGCGATAGCTTAAATTGACAAGAGGCTCGAGTACTTTATTATTACAAAATTTCAAGGTTTTATGACGCTCCAGTAAAAAGTTACAAGCATTTGTATGTTGCAAACTTTGATAGGTGTAGGACGTACCGTATAGAAGTTAGGGCCATTTGAAGTACTATCAGTGTTTGATTTGGGAATCAAGGGTAGCATAGCTTTGAGCGATAGCTTAAATTGACAAGAGGCTCGAGTACTTTACTGTTACAAAATGTCAAGGTTTTATGACGCTATAGTAAAAAGTTACAAGCATTTGTATGTTGCAAACTTTGATAGGTGTAGGACGTACCGTATATAAGTTAGGGCCATTTAAAGTAATATCAGTGTTTGATTTGGGAATCAAGGGTAGCATAGCTTTGAGCGATAGCTTAAATCGACAAGAGGCTCGAGTACTTTATTATTACAAAATTTCAAGGTTTTATGACGCTCCAGTAAAAAGTTACAAGCATTTGTATGTTGCAAACTTTGATAGGTGTAGGACGTACCGTATGGAAGTTAAGCCCATTTGAAGTAATATCAGTGTTTGATTTGGGAATCAAGGGTAGCATAGCTTTGAGCGATAGCTTAAATTGACAAGAGGCTCGAGTACTTTATTGTTACAAAATTTCAAGGTTTTATGACGCTATAGTAAAAAGTTACAAGCATTTGTATGTTGCAAACTTTGATAGGTGTAGGACGTACCGTATAGAAGTTAGGGGCATTTGAAGTAATATCAGTGTTTGATTTGGGAATCAAGGGTAGCATAGCTTTGAGCGATAGCTTAAATTGACAAGAGGCTCGAGTACTTTATTATTACAAAATTTCAAGGTTTTATGACGTACCGTATAGAAGTTAGGGCCATTTAAAGTAATATCAGTGTTTGATTTGGGAATCAAGGGTAGCACAACTTTAAGCGATAGCTTAAATTGACAAGAGGCGCGAGTACTTTATTGTTACAAAATTTCAAGGTTTTATGACGCCCCAGTAAAAAGTTACAAGCATTTGTATGTTGCTTGTACTTTGATAGGTGTAGGACGTACCGTATAGAAGTTAGGACCATTTGAAGTTTTATCAGTGTTTGACTTGCGACTCCAGGGTAGCATAGGTTTGAGCGATAACTTAAATTGACAAGAGGCTCGAACACTTTATTGTTACAAAATTTCAAGGTTTTATTACGCTCCAGTAAAAAGTTACAAGCATTTGTATATTGCAAACTTTGATAGGTGTAGGACGTACCGTATAGAAGTTAGGACCATTTGAAGTTTTATCAGTGTTTGATTTGGGAATCAAGGGTAGCATAGCTTTGAGCGATTTCTTAAATTGACAAGAGGCTCGAGTACTTTATTGTTACAAAATTTCAAGGTTTTATTACGCTCCAGAAAAAAGTTACAAGCATTTGTATGTTGCAAACTTTGATAGGTGTAGGACGTACCGTATAGAAGTTAGGGCCATTTCAAGTAATATCAGTGTTTGATTTGGGAATCAAGGGTAGCATAGCTTTGAGGGATAGCCTAAATTGACAAGAGGCTCGAGTACTTTATTGTTACAAAATTTCAAGGTTTTATGACGCTATAGTAAAAAGTTACAAGCATTTGTATGTTGCAAACTTTGATAGGTGTAGGACGTACCGTATTGAAGTTAGGGGCACTTGAAGTAATATCAGTGTTTGATTTGGGAATCAAGGGTAGCATAGCTTTGAGCGATAGCTTAAATTGACAAGAGGCTCGAGTACTTTATTATTACAAAATTTCAAGGTTTTATGACGCTCCAGTAAAAAGTTACAAGCATTTGTATGTTGCAAACTTTGATAGGTGTAGGACGTACCGTATAGAAGTTAGGGCCATTTGAAGTACTATCAGTGTTTGATTTGGGAATCAAGGGTAGCATAGCTTTGAGCGATAGCTTAAATTGACAAGAGGCTCGAGTACTTTACTGTTACAAAATGTCAAGGTTTTATGACGCTATAGTAAAAAGTTACAAGCATTTGTATGTTGCAAACTTTGATAGGTGTAGGACGTACCGTATAGAAGTTAGGGCCATTTAAAGTAATATCAGTGTTTGATTTGGGAATCAAGGGTAGCATAGCTTTGAGCGATAGCTTAAATTGACAAGAGGCTCGAGTACTTTATTATTACAAAATTTCAAGGTTTTATGACGCTCCAGTAAAAAGTTACAAGCATTTGTATGTTGCAAACTTTGATAGGTGTAGGACGTACCGTATGGAAGTTAAGCCCATTTGAAGTAATATCAGTGTTTGATTTGGGAATCAAGGGTAGCATAGCTTTGAGCGATAGCTTAAATTGACAAGAGGCTCGAGTACTTTATTGTTACAAAATTTCAAGGTTTTATGACGCTATAGTAAAAAGTTACAAGCATTTGTATGTTGCAAACTTTGATAGGTGTAGGACGTACCGTATAGAAGTTAGGGGCATTTGAAGTAATATCAGTGTTTGATTTGGGAATCAAGGGTAGCATAGCTTTGAGCGATAGCTTAAATTGACAAGAGGCTCGAGTACTTTATTATTACAAAATTTCAAGGTTTTATGACGTACCGTATAGAAGTTAGGGCCATTTAAAGTAATATCAGTGTTTGATTTGGGAATCAAGGGTAGCACAACTTTAAGCGATAGCTTAAATTGACAAGAGGCGCGAGTACTTTATTATTACAAAATTTCAAGGTTTTATGACGCTCCAGTAAAAAGTTACAAGCATTTGTATGTTGCAAACTTTGAAAGGTGTAGGACGTACCGTATAGAAGTTAGGGCCATTTGAAGTTTTATCAGTATTTGATTTGGGACTCAAGGGTAGCATAGCTTTGAGCGATAGCTTAAATTGACAAGAGGCTCGAGTACTTTATTATTACAAAATTTCAAGGTTTTATGACGCTCCAGTAAAAAGTTACAAGCATTTGTATGTTGCAAACTTTGATAGGTGTAGGACGTACCGTATGGAAGTTAAGGCCATTTGAAGTAATATCAGTGTTTGATTTGGGAATCAAGGGTAGCATAACTTTGAGCGATAGCTTAAATTGACAAGAGGCTCGAGTACTTTATTGTTACAAAATTTCAAGGTTTTATGACGCTATAGTAAAAAGTTACAAGCATTTGTATGTTGCAAACTTTGATAGGTGTAGGACGTACCGTATAGAAGTTAGGGGCATTTGAAGTAATATCAGTGTTTGATTTGGGAATCAAGGGTAGCATAGCTTTGAGCGATAGCTTAAATTGACAAGAGGCTCGAGTACTTTATTATTACAAAATTTCAAGGTTTTATGACGTACCGTATAGAAGTTAGGGCCATTTAAAGTAATATCAGTGTTTGATTTGGGAATCAAGGGTAGCACAACTTTAAGCGATAGCTTAAATTGACAAGAGGCGCGAGTACTTTATTATTACAAAATTTCAAGGTTTTATGACGCTCCAGTAAAAAGTTACAAGCATTTGTATGTTGCAAACTTTGAAAGGTGTAGGACGTACCGTATAGAAGTTAGGGCCATGTGAAGTTTTATCAGTATTTGATTTGGGACTCAAGGGTAGCATAGCTTTGAGCGATAGCTTAAATTGACAAGAGGCTCGAGTACTTTATTATTACAAAATTTCAAGGTTTTATGACGCTCCAGTAAAAAGTTACAAGCATTTGTATGTTGCAAACTTTGATAGGTGTAGGACGTACCGTATAGAAGTTAGGGCCATTTGAAGTACTATCAGTGTTTGATTTGGGAATCAAGGGTAGCATAGCTTTGAGCGATAGCTTAAATTGACAAGAGGCTCGAGTACTTGATTGTTACAAAATTTCAAGTTTTTATGACTCTCCAGTAAAAAGTTACAAGCATTTGTATGTTGCAAACTTTGATAAGTGTTGGACGTACTTCAAGGTTTTATGACGCTCCTGTAAAAAGTTACAAGCATTTGTATGTTGCAAACTTTGATAGGTGTAAGACGTACCGTATAGAAGTTAGGGCCATTTGTAATTTTATCAGTGTTTGATTTGGGACTCAAGGGTAGCATAGCTTTGAGCGATAGCTTAAATTGACAAGAGGCTCGAGTACTTTATTGTTACAAAATTTCAAGGTTTTATGACGCCCCAGTAAAAAGTTACAAGCATTTGTATGTTGCTTGTACTTTGATAGGTGTTGGACGTACCGTATAGAAGTTAGGGCCATTTGAAGTTTTATCAGTGTTTGACTTGGGACTCCAGGGTAGCATAGGTTTGAGCGATAGCTTAAATTGACAAGAGGCTCGAACACTTTATTGTTACAAAATTTCAAGGTTTTATTACGCTCCAGTAAAAAGTTACAAGCATTTGTATGTTGCAAACTTTGATAGGTGTAGGACGTACCGTATAGAAGTAAGGACCATTTGAAATTTTATCAGTGTTTGATTTGGGAATCAAGGGTAGCATAGCTTTGAGCGATAGTTTAAATTGACAAGAGGCTCGAGTACTTTATTGTTACAAAATTTCAAGGTTTTATTACGCTCCAGTAAAAAGTTACAAGCATTTGTATGTTGCAAACTTTGATAGGTGTAGGACGCACCGTATAGAAGTTAGGGCCATTTGAAGTAATATCAGTGTTTGATTTGGGAATCAAGGGTAGCATAGCTTTGAGCGATAGCTTAAATTGACAAGAGGCTCGAGTACTTTATTGTTACAAAATTTCAAGGTTTTATGACGCTATAGTAAAAAGTTGGAAGCCTTTGTACGTTGCAAACTTTGATAGGTGTAGGACGTACCGTATAGAAGTTAGGGGCACTTGAAGTAATATCAGTGTTTGATTTGGGACTCAAGGGTAGCATAGCTTTGAGCGATAGCTTAAATTGACAAGAGGCTCGAGTACTTTATTATTACAAAATTTCAAGGTTTTATGACGCTCCAGTAAAAAGTTACAAGCATTTGTATATTGCAAACTTTGATAGGTGTAGGACGTACCGTATAGAAGTTAGGACCATTTGAAGTTTTATCAGTGTTTGATTTGGGAATCAAGGGTAGCATAGCTTTGAGCGATAGCTTAAATTGACAAGAGGCTCGAGTACTTTATTGTTACAAAATTTCAAGGTTTTATTACGCTCCAGTAAAAAGTTACAAGCATTTGTATGTTGCAAACTTTGATAGGTGTAGGACGTACCGTATAGAAGTTAGGGCCATTTGAAGTACTATCAGTGTTTGATTTGGGAATCAAGGGTAGCATAGCTTTGAGCGATAGCTTAAATTGACAAGAGGCTCGAGTACTTTACTGTTACAAAATGCCAAGGTTTTATGAGGCTATAGTAAAAAGTTACAAGCATTTGTATGTTGCAAACTTTGATAGGTGTAGGACGTACCGTATAGAAGTTAGGGCCATTTAAAGTAATATCAGTGTTTGATTTGGGAATCAAGGGTAGCATAGCTTTGAGCGATAGCTTAAATTGACAAGAGGCTCGAGTACTTTATTATTACAAAATTTCAAGGTTTTATGACGCTCCAGTAAAAAGTTACAAGCATTTGTATGTTGCAAACTTTGATAGGTGTAGGACGTACCGTATGGAAGTTAAGGCCATTTGAAGTAATATCAGTGTTTGATTTGGGAATCAAGGGTAGCATAGCTTTGAGCGATAGCTTAAATTGACAAGAGGCTCGAGTACTTTATTGTTACAAAATTTCAAGGTTTTATGACGCTATAGTAAAAAGTTACAAGCATTTGTATGTTGCAAACTTTGATAGGTGCAGGACGTACCGTATAGAAGTTAAGGGCATTTGAAGTAATATCAGTGTTTGATTTGGGAATCAAGGGTAGCATAGCTTTGAGCGATAGCTTAAATTGACAAGAGGCTCGAGTACTTTATTATTACAAAATTTCAAGGTTTTATGACGTACCGTATAGAAGTTAGGGCCATTTAAAGTAATATCAGTGTGTGATTTGGGAATCAAGGGTAGCACAACTTTAAGCGATAGCTTAAATTGACAAGAGGCGCGAGTACTTTATTATTACAAAATTTCAAGGTTTTATGACGCTCCAGTAAAAAGTTACAAGCATTTGTATGTTGCAAACTTTGAAAGGTGTAGGACGTACCGTATAGAAGTTAGGGCCATTTGAAGTTTTATCAGTATTTGATTTGGGACTCAAGGGTAGCATAGCTTTGAGCGATAGCTTAAATTGATAAGAGGCTCGAGTACTTTATTATTACAAAATTTCAAGGTTTTATGACGCTCCAGTAAAAAGTTACAAGCATTTGTATGTTGCAAACTTTGATAGGTGTAGGACGTACCGTATGGAAGTTAAGGCCATTTGAAGTAATATCAGTGTTTGATTTGGGAATCAAGGGTAGCATAACTTTGAACGATAGCTTAAATTGACAAGAGGCTCGAGTACTTTATTGTTACAAAATTTCAAGGTTTTATGACGCTATAGTAAAAAGTTACAAGCATTTGTATGTTGCAAACTTTGATAGGTGTAGGACGTACCGTATAGAAGTTAGGGGCATTTGAAGTAATATCAGTGTTTGATTTGGGAATCAAGGGTAGCATAGCTTTGAGCGATAGCTTAAATTGACAAGAGGCTCGAGTACTTTATTATTACAAAATTTCAAGGTTTTATGACGTACCGTATAGAAGTTAGGGCCATTTAAAGTAATATCAGTGTTTGATTTGGGAATCAAGGGTAGCACAACTTTAAGCGATAGCTTAAATTGACAAGAGGCGCGAGTACTTTATTATTACAAAATTTCAAGGTTTTATGACGCTCCAGTAAAAAGTTACAAGCATTTGTATGTTGCAAACTTTGAAAGGTGTAGGACGTACCGTATAGAAGTTAGGGCCATTTGAAGTTTTATCAGTATTTGATTTGGGACTCAAGGGTAGCATAGCTTTGAGCGATAGCTTAAATTGACAAGAGGCTCGAGTACTTTATTATTACAAAATTTCAAGGTTTTATGACGCTCCAGTAAAAAGTTACAAGCATTTGTATGTTGCAAACTTTGATAGGTGTAGGACGTACCGTATAGAAGTTAGGGCCATTTGAAGTACTATCAGTGTTTGATTTGGGAATCAAGGGTAGCATAGCTTTGAGCGATAGCTTAAATTGACAAGAGGCTCGAGTACTTGATTGTTACAAAATTTCAAGTTTTTATGACGCTCCAGTAAAAAGTTACAAGCATTTGTATGTTGCAAACTTTGATAAGTGTTGGACGTACTTCAAGGTTTTATGACGCTCCTGTAAAAAGTTACAAGCATTTGTATGTTGCAAACTTTGATAGGTGTAAGACGTACCGTATAGAAGTTGGGGCCATTTGTAATTTTATCAGTGTTTGATTTGGGACTCAAGGGTAGCATAGCTTTGAGCGATAGCTTAAATTGACAAGAGGCTCGAGTACTTTATTGTTACAAAATTTCAAGGTTTTATGACGCCCCAGTAAAAAGTTACAAGCATTTGTATGTTGCTTGTACTTTGATAGGTGTTGGACGTACCGTATAGAAGTTAGGGCCATTTGAAGTTTTATCAGTGTTTGACTTGGGACTCCAGGGTAGCATAGGTTTGAGCGATAGCTTAAATTGACAAGAGGCTCGAACACTTTATTGTTACAAAATTTCAAGGTTTTATTACGCTCCAGTAAAAAGTTACAAGCATTTGTATGTTGCAAACTTTGATAGGTGTAGGACGTACCGTATAGAAGTAAGGACCATTTGAAATTTTATCAGTGTTTGATTTGGGAATCAAGGGTAGCATAGCTTTGAGCGATAGTTTAAATTGACAAGAGGCTCGAGTACTTTATTGTCACAAAATTTCAAGGTTTTATTACGCTCCAGTAAAAAGTTACAAGCATTTGTATGTTGCAAACTTTGATAGGTGTAGGACGCACCGTATAGAAGTTAGGGCCATTTGAAGTAATATCAGTGTTTGATTTGGGAATCAAGGGTAGCATAGCTTTGAGCGATAGCTTAAATTGACAAGAGGCTCGAGTACTTTATTGTTACAAAATTTCAAGGTTTTATGACGCTATAGTAAAAAGTTGCAAGCCTTTGTACGTTGCAAACTTTGATAGGTGTAGGACGTACCGTATAGAAGTTAGGGGCACTTGAAGTAATATCAGTGTTTGATTTGGGACTCAAGGGTAGCATAGCTTTGAGCGATAGCTTAAATTGACAAGAGGCTCGAGTACTTTATTATTACAAAATTTCAAGGTTTTATGACGCTCCAGTAAAAAGTTACAAGCATTTGTATGTTGCAAACTTTGATAGGTGTAGGACGTACCGTATAGAAGTTAGGGCCATTTGAAGTACTATCAGTGTTTGATTTGGGAATCAAGGGTAGCATAACTTTGAGCGATAGCTTAAATTGACAAGAGGCTCGAGTACTTTATTGTTACAAAATGTCAAGGTTTTATGACGCTATAGTAAAAAGTTACAAGCATTTGTATGTTGCAAACTTTGATAGGTGTAGGACGTACCGTATGGAAGTTAAGGCCATTTGAAGTAATATCAGTGTTTGATTTGGGAATCAAGGGTAGCATGGCTTTGAGCGATAGCTTAAATTGACAAGAGGCTCGAGTACTTTATTGTTACAAAATTTCAAGGTTTTATGACGCTCCAGTAAAAAGTTACAAGCATTTGTATGTTGCAAACTTTGATAGGTGTAGGACGTACCGTATAGAAGTTAGGGGCATTTGAAGTAATATCAGTGTTTGATTTGGGAATCAAGGGCAGCATAGCTTTGAGCGATAGCTTAAATTGACAAGAGGCTCGAGTACTTTATTGTTACAAAATTTCAAGGTTTTATTACGCTCCAGTAAAAAGTTACAAGCATTTGTATGTTGCTAACTTTGATAGGTGTAGGACGTACCGTATAGAAGTTAGGGCCATTTGAAGTAATATCAGTGTTTGATTTGGGAATCAAGGGTAGCATAGCTTTGAACGATAGCTTAAATTGACAAGAGGCTCGAGTACTTTATTGTTACAAAATTTCAAGGTTTTATGACGCTATAGTAAAAAGTTACAAGCATTTGTATGTTGCAAACTTTGATAGGTGTAGGACGTACCGTATAGAAGTTAGGGGCACTTGAAGTAATATCAGTGTTTGATTTGGGAATCAAGGGTAGCATAGCTTTGAGCGATAGCTTAAATTGACAAGAGGCTCGAGTACTTTATTATTACAAAATTTCAAGGTTTTATGACGCTCCAGTAAAAAGTTACAAGCATTTGTATGTTGCAAACTTTGATAGTTGTAGGACGTACCGTATAGCAGTTAGGGCCATTTGAAGTTTTATCAGTGTTTGATTTGGGACTCAATGGTAGCATAGCTTTAAGCGATAGCTTAAATTGACAAGAGGCTCGAGTACTTTATTGTTACAACATTTCACGGTTTTATGACGCTCCAGTAAAAAGTTACAAGCATTTGTATGTTGCAAACTTTGATAGGTGTAGGATGTACCGTATGGAAGTTAAGGCCATTTGAAGTAATATCAGTGTTTGATTTGGGAATCAAGGGTAGCATAGCTTTGAGCGATAGCTTAAATTGACAAGAGGCTCGAGTACTTTATTGTTACAAAATTTCAAGGTTTTATGACGCTCCAGTAAAAAGTTACATGCATTTGTATGTTGCAAACTTTGATAGGTGTAGGACGTACCGTATAGAAGTTAGTGCCATTTGAAGTTTTATCAGTATCTGATTTGGGACTCAAGGGTAGCATAGCTTTGAGCGATAGCTTAAATTGACAAGAGGCTCGAGTACTTTATTGTTACAAAATTTCAAGTTTTTATGACGCTCCAGTAAAAAGTTACAAGCATTTCTATGTTGCAAATTTTGATAAGTGTTGGACGTACCGTATAGAAGTTAGGGCCATTTGAAGTTTTATCAGTGTTTGATTTGGGACTCAAGGGTAGCATAGCTTTGAGCGATAGCTTAAATTGACAAGAGGCTCGAGTACTTTATTGTTACATAATTTCAAGGTTTTATGACGCTCCAGTAAAAAGTTACATGCATTTGTATGTTGCAAACTTTGATAGGTGTAGGACGTACCGTATAGAAGTTAGGGCCATTTGAAATTTTATCAGTGTTTGATTTGGGAATCAAGGGTAGCATAGCTTTGAGCGATAGCTTAAATTGACAAGAGGCTCCAGTACTTTATTGTTACAAAATTTCAAGGTTTTATGACGCTCCAGTAAAAAGTTACAAGCATTTGTATGTTGCAAACTTTGATAGGTGTTGGATGTACCGAATAGAAGTTAGGGCCATTTGAAGTTTTATCAGTGTTTGACTTGGGACTCCAGGGTAGCATAGCTTTGAGCGATAGCTTAAATTGACAAGAGGCTCGAGTACTTTATTGTTACAAAATTTCAAGGTTTTATGACGCTCCAGTAAAAAGTTACAAGCATTTGTATGCTGCAAACTTTGATAGGTGTAGGACGTACCGTATAGAAGTTAGGGCCATTTGAAGTTTTATCAGTGTTTGATTTTGGATTCAAGGGTAGCATAGCTTTGAGCGATAGCTTAAATTGACAAGAGGCTCGAGTACTTCATTATTACAAAATTTCAAGGTTTTATGACGCTCCAGTAAAAAGTTACAAGCATTTGTATGTTGCAAACTTTGATAGGTGTAGGACGTACCGTATAGAAGTTAGGGCCATTTGAAATTTTAGCAGTGTTCGATGTGGGAATCAAGGACAGCATAGGTTTGAGCGATAGCTTAAATTGACAAGAGGCTCGAGTACTTTATTCTTACAAAATTTCAAGGTTTTATGACACTCCAGTAAAAAGTTGCAAGCATTTGTATGTCGCAAACTTTGATAGGTGTAGGACGTACCGTATAGAAGTTAGGACCATTTGAAGTTTTATCAGTGTTTCATTTGTGAATCAAGGGTAGCATAGCTTTGAGCGATAGCTTAAATTAACAAGAGGCTCGAGTACTTTATTGTTACAAAATTTCAAGGTTTTATGACGCTCCAGTAAAAAGTTACATGCATTTGTATGTTGCAAACTTTGATAGGTGTAGGACGTACCGTATAGAAGTTAGGGCCATTTGAAATTTTATCAGTGTTTGATTTGGGAATCAAGGGCAGCATAGCTTTGAGCGATATCTTCAATTGACAAGAGGCTCAAGTACTTTATTGTTACAAAATTTCAAGCATTTGTATGTTGCAAACTTTGATAGGTGTAGGACGTACCGTATAGCAGTTAGGGCCATTTGAAGTTTTATCAGTGTTTGATTTGGGACTCAAGGGTAGCATAGCTTTGAGCGATAGCTTAAATTGACAAGAGGCTCGAGTACTTTATTGTTACAACATTTCACGGTTTTATGGCGCTCCAGTAAAAAGTTACAAGCATTTGTATGTTGCAAACTTTGAAAGGTGTTGGACGTACCGTATAGAAGTTAGGGCCATTTGAAGTTTTATCAGTTTTTGATTTGAGACTCAAGGGTAGCATAGCTTTGAGCGATAGCTTAAATTGACAAGAGGCTCCAGTACTTTATTGTTACAAAATTTCAAGGTTTTATGACGCTCCAGTAAAAAGTTACAAGCATTTGTATGTTGCAAATTTTGATGTGTTGGACGTACCGTATAGAAGTTAGGGCCATTTGAAGTTTTATCAGTGTTTGATTTGGGACTCAAGGGTAGCATAGCTTTGAGCGATAGCTTAAATTGGCAAGAGGCTCGAGTACTTTATTGTTACATAATTTCAAGGTTTTATGACGCTCCAGTAAAAAGTTACATGCATTTGTATGTTGCAAACTTTGATAGGTGTAGGACGTACCGTATAGAAGTTAGGGCCATTTGAAGTTTTATCAGTATTTGATTTGGGACTCAAGGGTAGCATAGCTTTGAGCGATAGCTTAAATTGACAAGAGGCTCGAGTACTTTATTGTTACAAAATTTCAAGTTTTTATGACGCTCCAGTAAAAAGTTACAAGCATTTGTATGTTGCAAATTTTGATAAGTGTTGGACGTACCGTATAGAAGTTAGGTCCATTTGAAGTTTTATCAGTGTTTGATTTGGGACTCAAGGGTAGCATAGCTTTGAGCGATAGCTTCAATTGACAAGAGGCTCGAGGACTTTATTGTTACATAATTTCAAGGTTTTATGACGCTCCAGTAAAAAGTTACATGCCTTTGTATGTTGCAAACTTTGATAGGTGTAGTACGTACCGTATAGAAGTTAGGGCCAGTTGAAATTTTATCAGTGTTTGATTTGGGAATCAAGGGTAGCATAGCTTTGAGCGATAGCTTAAATTGACAAGAGGCTCGAGTACTTTATTGTTACAAAATTTCAAGGTTTTATGACGCTCCAGTAAAAAGTTACAAGCATTTGTATGTTGCAAACTTTGATAGGTGTAGGACGTACCGTATAGAAGTTAGGGCCATTTGAAATTTTATCAGTGTTTGATTTGGGAATCAAGGGCAGCATAGCTTTGAGCGATATCTTCAATTGACAAGAGGCTCAAGTACTTTATTGTTACAAAATTTCAAGCATTTGTATGTTGCAAACTTTGATAAGTGTAGGACGTACCGTATAGCAGTTAGGGCCATTTGAAGTTTTATCAGTGTTTGATTTGGGACTCAAGGGTAGCATAGCTTTGAGCAATAGCTTAAATTGACAAGAGGCTCGAGTACTTTATTGTTACAACATTTCACGGTTTTATGGCGCTCCAGTAAAAAGTTACAAGCATTTGTATGTTGCAAACTTTGAAAGGTGTTGGACGTACCGTATAGAAGTTAGGGCCATTTGAAGTTTTATCAGTTTTTGATTTGAGACTCAAGGGTAGCATAGCTTTGAGCGATAGCTTAAATTGACAAGAGGCTCCAGTACTTTATTGTTACAAAATTTCAAGGTTTTATGACGCTCCAGTAAAAAGTTACAAGCATTTGTATGTTGCAAATTTTGATGTGTTGGACGTACCGTATAGAAGTTAGGGCCATTTGAAGTTTTATCAGTGTTTGATTTGGGACTCAAGGGTAGCATAGCTTTGAGCGATAGCTTAAATTGGCAAGAGGCTCGAGTACTTTATTGTTACATAATTTCAAGGTTTTATGACGCTCCAGTAAAAAGGTACATGCATTTGTATGTTGCAAACTTTGATAGGTGTAGGACGTACCGTATAGAAGTTAGGGCCATTTGAAGTTTTATCAGTATTTGATTTGGGACTCAAGGGTAGCATAGCTTTGAGCGATAGCTTAAATTGACAAGAGGCTCGAGTACTTTATTGTTACAAAATTTCAAGTTTTTATGACGCTCCAGTAAAAAGTTACAAGCATTTGTATGTTGCAAATTTTGATAAGTGTTGGACGTACCGTATAGAAGTTAGGTCCATTTGAAGTTTTATCAGTGTTTGATTTGGGACTCAAGGGTAGCATAGCTTTGAGCGAGAGCTTAAATTGACAAGAGGCTCGAGGACTTTATTGTTACATAATTTCAAAGTTTTATGACGCTCCAGTAAAAAGTTACATGCATTTGTATGTTGCAAACTTTGATAGGTGTAGCACGTACCGTATAGAAGTTAGGGCCAGTTGAAATTTTATCAGTGTTTGATTTGGGAATCAAGGGTAGCATAGCTTTGAGCGATAACTTAAATTGACAAGAGGCTTGAGTACTTTATTGTTACAAAATTTCAAGGTTTTATGACGCTCCAGTAAAAAGTTACAAGCATTTGTATGCTGCAAACTTTGATAGGTGTAGGACGTACCGTATAGAAGTTAGGGCCATTTGAAGTTTTATCAGTGTTTGATTTGGGACTCAAGGGTAGCATAGCTTTGAGCGATAGCTTAAATTGACAAGAGGCTCGAGTACTTTATTGTTACAACATTTCACGGTTTTATGGCGCTCCAGTAAAAAGTTACAAGCATTTGTATGTTGCAAACTTTGAAAGGTGTGGGACGTACCGTATAGAAGTTAGGGCCATTTGAAGTTTTATCAGTTTTTGATTTGAGACTCAAGGGTAGCATAGCTTTGAGCGATAGCTTAAATTGACAAGAGGCTCCAGTACTTTATTGTTACAAAATTTCAAGGTTGTATGACGCTCCAGTAAAAAGTTACAAGCATTTGTATGTTGCAAATTTTGATGTGTTGGACGTACCGTATAGAAGTTAGGGCCATTTGAAGTTTTATCAGTGTTTGATTTGGGACTCAAGGGTAGCATAGCTTTGAGCGATAGCTTAAATTGGCAAGAGGCTCGAGTACTTTATTGTTACATAATTTCAAGGTTTTATGACGCTCCAGTAAAAAGTTACATGCATTTGTATGTTGCAAACTTTGATAGGTGTAGGACGTACCGTATAGAAGTTAGGGCCATTTGAAGTTTTATCAGTATTTGATTTGGGACTCAAGGGTAGCATAGCTTTGAGCGATAGCTTAAATTGACAAGAGGCTCGAGTACTTTATTGTTACAAAATTTCAAGTTTTTATGACGCTCCAGTAAAAAGTTACAAGCATTTGTATGTTGCAAATTTTGATAAGTGTTGGACGTACCGTATAGAAGTTAGGTCCATTTGAAGTTTTATCAGTGTTTGATTTGGGACTCAAGGGTAGCATAGCTTTGAGCGATAGCTTAAATTGACAAGAGGCTCGAGGACTTTATTGTTACATAATTTCAAGGTTTTATGACGCTCCAGTAAAAAGTTACATGCATTTGTATGTTGCAAACTTTGATAGGTGTAGTACGTACCGTATAGAAGTTAGGGCCAGTTGAAATTTTATCAGTGTTTGATTTGGGAATCAAGGGTAGCATAGCTTTGAGCGATAGCTTAAATTGACAAGAGGCTCGAGTACTTTATTGTTACAAAATTTCAAGGTTTTATGACGCTCCAGTAAAAAGTTACAAGCATTTGTATGTTGCAAACTTTGATAGGTGTAGGACGTACCGTATAGAAGTTAGGGCCATTTGAAATTTTATCAGTGTTTGATTTGGGAATCAAGGGCAGCATAGCTTTGAGCGATATCTTCAATTGACAAGAGGCTCAAGTACTTTATTGTTACAAAATTTCAAGCATTTGTATGTTGCAAACTTTGATAAGTGTAGGACGTACCGTATAGCAGTTAGGGCCATTTGAAGTTTTATCAGTGTTTGATTTGGGACTCAAGGGTAGCATAGCTTTGAGCGATAGCTTAAATTGACAAGAGGCTCGAGTACTTTATTGTTACAACATTTCACGGTTTTATGGCGCTCCAGTAAAAAGTTACAAGCATTTGTATGTTGCAAACTTTGAAAGGTGTTGGACGTACCGTATAGAAGTTAGAGCCATTTGAAGTTTTATCAGTTTTTGATTTGAGACTCAAGGGTAGCATAGCTTTGAGCGATAGCTTAAATTGACAAGAGGCTCCAGTACTTTATTGTTACAAAATTTCAAGGTTTTATGACGCTCCAGTAAAAAGTTACAAGCATTTGTATGTTGCAAATTTTGATGTGTTGGACGTACCGTATAGAAGTTAGGGCCATTTGAAGTTTTATCAGTGTTTGATTTGGGACTCAAGGGTAGCATAGCTTTGAGCGATAGCTTAAATTGGCAAGAGGCTCGAGTACTTTATTGTTACATAATTTCAAGGTTTTATGACGCTCCAGTAAAAAGGTACATGCATTTGTATGTTGCAAACTTTGATAGGTGTAGGACGTACCGTATAGAAGTTAGGGCCATTTGAAGTTTTATCAGTATTTGATTTGGGACTCAAGGGTAGCATAGCTTTGAGCGATAGCTTAAATTGACAAGAGGCTCGAGGACTTTATTGTTACATAATTTCAAGGTTTTATGACGCTCTAGTAAAAAGTTACATGCATTTGTATGTTGCAAACTTTGATAGGTGTAGTACGTACCGTATAGAAGTTAGGGCCAGTTGAAATTTTATCAGTGTTTGATTTGGGAATCAAGGGTAGCATAGCTTTGAGCGATAGCTTAAATTGACAAGAGGCTCGAGTATGTACTTTATTGTTACAAAATTTCAAGGTTTTATGACGCTCCAGTAAAAAGTTACAAGCATTTGTATGTTGCAAACTTTGATAGGTGTAGGACGTACCGTATAGAAGTTAGGACCATTTGAAGTTTTATCAGTGTTTCATTTGAGAATCAAGGGTAGCATCGCTTTGAGCGATAGCTTAAATTAACAAGAGGCTCGAGTACTTTATTGTTACAAAATTTCAAGGTTTTATGACGCTCCAGTAAAAAGTTACATGCATTGACAAGAGGCTCGAGTACTTTATTGTTACAAAATTTCAAGGTTTTATGACGCTCCAGTAAAAAGTTACAAGCATTTGTATGTTGCAAATTTTGATAAGTGTTGGACGTACCGTATAGAAGTTAGGGCCATTTGAAGTTTTATCAGTGTTTGATTTGGGACTCAAGGGTAGCATAGCTTTGACCGATAGCTTAAATTGACAAGAGGCTCGAGTACTTTATTGTTACATAATTTCAAGGTTTTATGACGCTCCAGTAAAAAGTTACAAGCATTTGTATGCTGCAAACTTTGATAGGTGTAGGAGGTACCGTATAGAAGTTAGGGCCATTTGAAGTTTTATCAGTGTTTGATTTGGGATTCAAGGGTAGCATAGCTTTGAGCGATAGCTTAAATTGACAAGAAGCTCGAGTACTTTATTATTACAAAATTTCAAGGTTTTATGAAGCTCCAGTAAAAAGTTACAAGCATTTGTATGTTGCAAACTTTGATAGGTGTAGGACGTACCGTATAGAAGTTAGGGCCATTTGAAATTTTATCAGTGTTTGATGTGGGAATCAAGGGCAGCATAGCTTTGATCGATAGCTTAAATTGACAAGAGGCTCGAGTACTTTATTCTTACAAAATTTCAAGGTTTTATGACACTCCAGTAAAAAGTTACAAGCATTTGTATGTTGCAAACTTTGATAGGTGTAGGACGAACCGTATAGAAGTTAGGACCATTTGAAGTTTTATCAGTGTTTCATTTGAGAATCAAGGGTAGAATAGCTTTGAGCGATAGCTTAAATTAACAAGAGGCTTGAGTACTTTATTGTTACAAAATTTCAAGGTTTTATGACGCTCCAGTAAAAAGTTACATGCATTTGTATGTTGCAAACTTTGATAGGTGTAGGACGTACCGTATAGATGTTAGGGCCATTTGAAATTTTATCAGTGTTTGATTTGGGAATCAAGGGTAGCATAGCTTTGAGCGATATCTTAAATTGACAAGAGGCTCAAGTACTTTATTGTTACAAAATTTCAAGCATTTGTATGTTGCAAACTTTGATAGGTGTAGGACGTACCGTATAGCAGTTAGGGCCATTTGAAGTTTTATCAGTGTTTGATTTGGGACTCAAGGGTAGCATAGCTTTGAGCGATAGCTTAAATTGACAAGAGGCTCGAGTACTTTATTGTTACAAAATTTCACGGTTTTATGACGCTCCAGTAAAAAGTTACAAGCATTTGTAAGTTGCAAACTTTGAAAGGTGTTGGACGTACCGTATAGAAGTTAGGGCCATTTGATGTTTTATCAGTTTTTGATTTGAGACTCAAGGGTAGCATAGCTTTGAGCGATAGCTTAAATTGACAAGAGGCTCCAGTACTTTATTGTTACAAAATTTCAAGGTTTTATTACGCTCCAGTAAAAAGTTACAAGCATTTGTATGTTGCAAACTTTGATAGGTGTAGGACGCACCGTATAGAAGTTAGGACCAATTGAAGTTTTATCAGTGTTTGATTTGGGAATCAAGGGTAGCATAGCTTTGAGCGATAGCTTAAATTGACAAGAGGCTCGAGTACCTTATTGTTACAAAATTTCAAGGTTTTATTACGCTCCAGTAAAAAGTTACAAGCATTTGTATGTTGCAAACTTTGATAGGTGTAGGACGTACTGTATAGAAGTTAGGGCCATTTGAAGTAATATCAGTGTTTGATTTGGGAATCAAGGGTAGCATAGCTTTGAGCGATAGCTTAAATTGACAAGAGGCTCGAGTACTTTATTATTACAAAATTTCAAGGTTTTATGACGCTCCAGTAAAAAGTTACAAGCATTTGTATGTTGCGAAATTTGATAGGTGTAGGACGTACCATATAGAAGTTAGGGCCATTTGAAGTTTTATCAGTATTTGATTTGGGACTCAAGGGTAGCATAGCTTTGAGCGATAGCTTAAATTGACAAGAGGCTCGAGTACTTTATTGTTACATAATTTCAAGGTTTTATGACGCTCCAGTAAAAAGTTACAAGCATTTGTATGCTGCAAACTTTGATAGGTGTAGGAGGTACCGTATAGAAGTTAGGGCCATTTGAAGTTTTATCAGTGTTTGATTTGGGATTCAAGGGTAGCATAGCTTTGAGCGATAGCTTAAATTGACAAGAAGCTCGAGTACTTTATTATTACAAAATTTCAAGGTTTTATGAAGCTCCAGTAAAAAGTTACAAGCATTTGTATGTTGCAAACTTTGATAGGTGTAGGACGTACCGTATAGAAGTTAGGGCCATTTGAAATTTTATCAGTGTTTGATGTGGGAATCAAGGGCAGCATAGCTTTGATCGATAGCTTAAATTGACAAGAGGCTCGAGTACTTTATTCTTACAAAATTTCAAGGTTTTATGACACTCCAGTAAAAAGTTACAAGCATTTGTATGTTGCAAACTTTGATAGGTGTAGGACGAACCGTATAGAAGTTAGGACCATTTGAAGTTTTATCAGTGTTTCATTTGAGAATCAAGGGTAGAATAGCTTTGAGCGATATCTTAAATTAACAAGAGGCTCGAGTACTTTATTGTTACAAAATTTCAAGGTTTTATGACGCTCCAGTAAAAAGTTACATGCATTTGTATGTTGCAAACTTTGATAGGTGTAGGACGTACCGTATAGATGTTAGGGCCATTTGAAATTTTATCAGTGTTTGATTTGGGAATCAAGGGTAGCATAGCTTTGAGCGATATCTTAAATTGACAAGAGGCTCAAGTACTTTATTGTTACAAAATTTCAAGCATTTGTATGTTGCAAACTTTGATAGGTGTAGGACGTACCGTATAGCAGTTAGGGCCATTTGAAGTTTTATCAGTGTTTGATTTGGGACTCAAGGGTAGCATAGCTTTGAGCGATAGCTTAAATTGACAAGAGGCTCGAGTACTTTATTGTTACAAAATTTCACGGTTTTATGACGCTCCAGTAAAAAGTTACAAGCATTTGTAAGTTGCAAACTTTGAAAGGTGTTGGACGTACCGTATAGAAGTTAGGGCCATTTGATGTTTTATCAGTTTTTGATTTGAGACTCAAGGGTAGCATAGCTTTGAGCGATAGCTTAAATTGACAAGAGGCTCCAGTACTTTATTGTTACAAAATTTCAAGGTTTTATTACGCTCCAGTAAAAAGTTACAAGCATTTGTATGTTGCAAACTTTGATAGGTGTAGGACGCACCGTATAGAAGTTAGGACCAATTGAAGTTTTATCAGTGTTTGATTTGGGAATCAAGGGTAGCATAGCTTTGAGCGATAGCTTAAATTGACAAGAGGCTCGAGTACCTTATTGTTACAAAATTTCAAGGTTTTATTACGCTCCAGTAAAAAGTTACAAGCATTTGTATGTTGCAAACTTTGATAGGTGTAGGACGTACTGTATAGAAGTTAGGGCCATTTGAAGTAATATCAGTGTTTGATTTGGGAATCAAGGGTAGCATAGCTTTGAGCGATAGCTTAAATTGACAAGAGGCTCGAGTACTTTATTATTACAAAATTTCAAGGTTTTATGACGCTCCAGTAAAAAGTTACAAGCATTTGTATGTTGCGAAATTTGATAGGTGTAGGACGTACCATATAGAAGTTAGGGCCATTTGAAGTTTTATCAGTATTTGATTTGGGACTCAAGGGTAGCATAGCTTTGAGCGATAGCTTAAATTGACAGGAGGCTCGAGTACTTTATTGTTACAAAATTTCAAGGTTTTATGACGCTCCAGTAAAAAGTTACAAGCATTTGTATGTTGCAAATTTTGATAAGTGTTGAACGTACCGTATAGAAGTTAGGGCCATTTGAAGTTTTATCAGTGTTTGATTTGGGACTCAAGGGTAGCATAGCTTTGAGCGATAGCTTAAATTGACAAGAGGCTCGAGTACTTTATTGTTACATAATTTCAAGGTTTTATGACGCTCCAGTAAAAAGTTACATGCACTGTATGTTGCAAACTTTGATAGGTGTAGGACGTACCGTATAGAAGTTAGGGCCATTTGAAGTTTTATCAGTATTTGATTTGGGACTCAAGGGTAGCATAGCTTTGAGCGATAGCTTAAATGGACAAGAGGCTCGAGTACTTTATTGTTACAAAATTTCAAGTTTTTATGACGCTCCAGTAAAAAGTTACAAGCATTTGTATATTGCAAATTTTGATAAGTGTTGGACGTACCGTATAGAAGTTAGGGCCATTTGAAATTTTATCAGTGTTTGATTTGGGACTCAAGGGTAGCATAGCTTTGAGCGATAGCTTAAATTGACAAGAGGCTCGAGTACTCTATTGTTACATAATTTCAAGGTTTTATGACGCTCCAGTAAAAAGTTGCATGCATTTGTATGTTGCAAACTTTGATAGGTGTAGGACGTACCGTATAGAAGTTAGGGCCATTTGAAGTTTTATCAGTATTTGATTTGGGACTCAAGGGTAGCATAGCTTTGAGCGATAGCTTAAATTGACAAGAGGCTTGAGTACTTTATTGTTACAAAATTTCAAGGTTTTATGACGCTCCAGTAAAAAGTTACAAGCATTTGTATGCTGCAAACTTTGATAGGTGTAGGACGTACCGTATAGAAGTTAGGGCCATTTGAAGTTTTATCAGTGTTTGATTTGGTATTCAAGGGTAGCATAGCTTTGAGCGATAGCTTAAATTGACAAGAGGCTCGAGTACTTTATTATTACAAAATTTCAAGGTTTTATGAAGCTCCAGTAAAAAGTTACAAGCATTTGTATGTTGCAAACTTTGATAGGTGTAGGACGTACCGTATAGAAGTTAGGGCCATTTGAAGTTTTATCAGTATTTGATTTGGGACTCAAGGGTAGCATAGCTTTGAGCGATAGCTTAAATTGACAAGAGGCTCGAGTACTCTATTGTTACATAATTTCAAGGTTTTATGACGCTCCAGTAAAAAGTTGCATGCATTTGTATGTTGCAAACTTTGATAGGTGTAGGACGTACCGTATAGAAGTTAGGGCCATTTGAAGTTTTATCAGTATTTGATTTGGGACTCAAGGGTAGCATAGCTTTGAGCGATAGCTTAAATTGACAAGAGGCTTGAGTACTTTATTGTTACAAAATTTCAAGGTTTTATGACGCTCCAGTAAAAAGTTACAAGCATTTGTATGCTGCAAACTTTGATAGGTGTAGGACGTACCGTATAGAAGTTAGGGCCATTTGAAGTTTTATCAGTGTTTGATTTGGTATTCAAGGGTAGCATAGCTTTGAGCGATAGCTTAAATTGACAAGAGGCTCGAGTACTTTATTATTACAAAATTTCAAGGTTTTATGAAGCTCCAGTAAAAAGTTACAAGCATTTGTATGTTGCAAACTTTGATAGGTGTAGGACGTACCGTATAGAAGTTAGGGCCATTTGAAATTTTATCAGTGTTTGATGTGGGAATCAAGGGCAGCATAGCTTTGAGCGATAGCTTAAATTGACAAGAGGCTCGAGTACTTTATTCTTACAAAATTTCAAGGTTTTATGACACTCCAGTAAAAAGTTACAAGCATTTGTATGTTGCAAACTTTGATAGGTGTAGGACGAACCATATAGAAGTTAGGACCATTTGAAGTTTTATCAGTGTTTCATTTGAGAATCAAGGGTAGCATAGCTTTGAGCGATAGCTTAAATTAACAAGAGTCTCGACTACTTTATTGTTAAAAAATTTCAAGGTTTTATGACGCTCCAGTAAAAAGTTACATGCATTTGTATGTTGCAAACTTTGATAGGTGTAGGACGTACCGTATAGAAGTTAGGGCCATTTGAAGTTTTATCAGTGTTTGATTTGGGACTCAAGGGTAGCATAGCTTTGAGCGATAGCTTAAATTGACAAGAGGCTTGAGTACTTTATTGTTACAAAATTTCAAGGTTTTATGACGCTCCAGTAAAAAGTTACAAGCATTTGTATGCTGCAAACTTTGATAGGTGTAGGACGTACCGTATAGAAGTTAGGGCCATTTGAAGTTTTATCAGTGTTTGATTTGGGATTCAAGGGTAGCATAGCTTTGAGCGATAGCTTAAATTGACAAGAGGCTCGAGTACTTTATTGTTACAAAATTTCAAGTTTTTATGACGCTCCAGTAAAAAGTTACAAGCGTTTGTATATTGCAAATTTTGATAAGTGTTGGGCGTACCGTATAGAAGTTAGGGCCATTTGAAATTTTATCAGTGTTTGATTTGGGACTCAAGGGTAGCATAGCTTTGAGCGATAGCTTAAATTGACAAGAGGCTCGAGTACTTTATTGTTACATAATTTCAAGGTTTTATGACGCTCCAGTAAAAAGTTGCATGCATTTGTATGTTGCAAACTTTGATAGGTGTAGGACGTACCGTATAGAAGTTAGGGCCATTTGAAGTTTTATCAGTATTTGATTTGGGACTCAAGGGTAGCATAGCTTTGAGCGATAGCTTAAATTGACAAGAGGCTTGAGTACTTTATTGTTACAAAATTTCAAGGTTTTATGACGCTCCAGTAAAAAGTTACAAGCATTTGTATGCTGCAAACTTTGATAGGTGTAGGACGTACCGTATAGAAGTTAGGGCCATTTGAAGTTTTATCAGTGTTTGATTTGGTATTCAAGGGTAGCATAGCTTTGAGCGATAGCTTAAATTGACAAGAGGCTCGAGTACTTTATTATTACAAAATTTCAAGGTTTTATGAAGCTCCAGTAAAAAGTTACAAGCATTTGTATGTTGCAAACTTTGATAGGTGTAGGACGTACCGTATAGAAGTTAGGGCCATTTGAAATTTTATCAGTGTTTGATGTGGGAATCAAGGGCAGCATAGCTTTGAGCGATAGCTTAAATTGACAAGAGGCTCGAGTACTTTATTCTTACAAAATTTCAAGGTTTTATGACACTCCAGTAAAAAGTTACAAGCATTTGTATGTTGCAAACTTTGATAGGTGTAGGACGAACCATATAGAAGTTAGGACCATTTGAAGTTTTATCAGTGTTTCATTTGAGAATCAAGGGTAGCATAGCTTTGAGCGATAGCTTAAATTAACAAGAGTCTCGACTACTTTATTGTTAAAAAATTTCAAGGTTTTATGACGCTCCAGTAAAAAGTTACATGCATTTGTATGTTGCAAACTTTGATAGGTGTAGGACGTACCGTATAGATGTTAGGGCCATTTGAAATTTTATCAGTGTTTGATTCGGGAATCAAGGGTAGCATAGCTTTGAGCGATATCTTACATTGACAAGAGGCTCAAGTACTTTATTGTTACAAAATTTCAAGCATTTGTATGTTGCAAACTTTGATAGGTGTAGGACGTACCGTATAGCAGTTAGGGCCATTTGAAGTTTTATCAGTGTTTGATTTGGGACTCAAGGGTAGCATAGCTTTGAGCGATAGCTTAAATTGACAAGAGGCTCGAGTACTTTATTGTTACAACATTTCACGGTTTTATGACGCTCCAGTAAAAAGTTACAAGCATTTGTAAGTTGCAAACTTTGAAAGGTGTTGGTCGTACTGTATAGAAGTTAGGGCCATTTGAAGTTTTATCAGTTTTTGATTTGAGACTCAAGGGTAGCATAGCTTTGAGCGATAGCTTAAATTGACAAGAGGCTCCAGTACTTTATTGTTACAAAATTTCAAGGTTTTATTGCGCTCCAGTAAAAAGTTACAAGCATTTGTATGTTGCAAACTTTGATAGGTGTAGGACGTACCGTATAGAAGTTAGGACCATTTGAAGTTTTATCAGTGTTTGATTTGGGAATCAAGGGTAGCATAGCTTTGAGCGATAGCTTAAATTGACAAGAGGCTCGAGTACCTTATTGTTACAAAATTTCAAGGTTTTATTACGCTCCAGTAAAAAGTTACAAGCATTTGTATGTTGCAAACTTTGATAGGTGTAGGACGTACCGTATAGAAGTTAGGGCCATTTGAAGTAATATCAGTGTTTGATTTGGGAATCAAGGGTAGCATAGCTTTAGCGATAGCTTAAATTGACAAGAGGCTCGAGTACTTTATTGTTACAAGATTTCAAGGTTTTATGACTCTATAGTAAAAAGTTACAAGCATTTGTATGTTGCAAACTTTGATAGTTGTAGGACGTACCGTATAGAAGTTAGGGCCATTTGAAGTAATATCAGTGTTTGATTTGGGAATCAATGGTAGCATAGCTTTGAGCGATAGCTTAAATTGACAAGAGGCTCGAGTACTTTATTATTACAAAATTTCAAGGTTTTATGACGCTCCAGTAAAAAGTTACAAGCATTTGTATCTTGCAAACTTTGATAGGTGTAGGACGTACCGTATAGAAGTTAGGGCAATTTGAAGTACAATTAGTGTTTGATTTGGGAATCAAGGGTAGCAAAGCTTTGAGCGATAGCTTAAATTGACAAGAGGCTCGAGTACCTTATTGTTACAAAATTTCAAGGTTTTATTACGCTCCAATAAAAAGTTACAAGCATTTGTATGTTGCAAACTTTGATAGGTGTAGGACGTACTGTATAGAAGTTAGGGCCATTTGAAGTAATATCAGTGTTTGATTTGGGAATCAAGGGTAGCATAGCTTTGAGCGATAGCTTAAATTGACAAGAGGCTCGAGTACTTTATTATTACAAAATTTCAAGGTTTTATGACGCTCCAGTAAAAAGTTACAAGCATTTGTATGTTGCGAAATTTGATAGGTATAGGACGTACCGTATAGAAGTTAGGGCCATTTGAAGTTTTATCAGTATTTGATTTGGGACTCAAGGGTAGCATAGCTTTGAGCGATAGCTTAAATTGACAAGAGGCTCGAGTACTTTATTGTTACAAAATTTCAAGGTTTTATGACGCTCCAGTAAAAAGTTACAAGCATTTGTATGTTGCAAATTTTGATAAGTGTTGGACGTACCGTATAGAAGTTAGGGCCATTTGAAGTTTTATCAGTGTTTGATTTGGGACTCAAGGGTAGCATAGCTTTGAGCGATAGCTTAAATTGACAAGGGGCTCGAGTACTTTATTGTTACAACATTTCACGGTTTTATGACGCTCCAGTAAAAAGTTACAAGCATTTGTAAGTTGCAAACTTTGAAAGGTGTTGGACGTACCGTATAGAAGTTAGGGCCATTTGAAGTTTTATCAGTTTTTGATTTGAGACTCAAGGGTAGCATAGCTTTGAGCGATAGCTTAAATTGACAAGAGGCTCCAGTACTTTATTGTTACAAAATTTCAAGGTTTTATTACGCTCCAGTAAAAAGTTACAAGCATTTGTATGTTGCAAACTTTGATAGGTGTAGGACGTACCGTATAGAAGTTAGGACCATTTGAAGTTTTATCAGTGTTTGATTTGGGAATCAAGGGTAGCATAGCTTTGAGCGATAGCTTAAATTGACAAGAGGCTCGAGTACCTTATTGTTACAAAATTTCAAGGTTTTATTACGCTCCAGTAAAAAGTTACAAGCATTTGTATGTTGCAAACTTTGATAGGTGTAGGACGTACCGTATAGAAGTTAGCGCCATTTGAAGTAATTTCAGTGTTTGATTTGGGAATCAAGGGTAGCATAGCTTTGAGCGATAGCTTAAATGGACAAGAGGCTCGAGTACTTTATTGTTACAAAATTTCAAGTTTTTATGACGCTCCAGTAAAAAGTTACAAGCATTTGTATATTGCAAATTTTGATAAGTGTTGGACGTACCGTATAGAAGTTAGGGCCATTTGAAATTTTATCAGTGTTTGATTTGGGACTCAAGGGTAGCATAGCTTTGAGCGATAGCTTAAATTGACAAGAGGCTCGAGTACTTTATTGTTACATAATTTCAAGGTTTTATGACGCTCCAGTAAAAAGTTACATGCATTTGTATGTTGCAAACTTTGATAGGTGTAGGACGTACCGTATAGAAGTTAGGGCCATTTGAAGTTTTATCAGTATTTGATTTGGGACTCAAGGGTAGCATAGCTTTGAGCGATAGCTTAAATTGACAAGAGGCTTGAGTACTTTATTGTTACAAAATTTCAAGGTTTTATGACGCTCCAGTAAAAAGTTACAAGCATTTGTATGCTGCAAACTTTGATAGGTGTAGGACGTACCGTATAGAAGTTAGGGCCATTTGAAGTTTTATCAGTGTTTGATTTGGGATTCAAGGGTAGCATAGCTTTGAGCGATAGCTTAAATTGACAAGAGGCTCGAGTACTTTATTATTACAAAATTTCAAGGTTTTATGAAGCTCCAGTAAAAAGTTACAAGCATTTGTATGTTGCAAACTTTGATAGGTGTAGGACGTACCGTATAGATGTTAGGGCCATTTGAAATTTTATCAGTGTTTGATTTGGGAATCAAGGGTAGCATAGCTTTGAGCGATATCTTAAATTGACAAGAGGCTCAAGTACTTTATTGTTACAAAATTTCAAGCATTTGTATGTTGCAAACTTTGATAGGTGTAGGACGTACCGTATAGCAGTTAGGGCCATTTGAAGTTTTATCAGTGTTTGATTTGGGACTCAAGGGTAGCATAGCTTTGAGCGATAGCTTAAATTGACAAGAGGCTCGAGTACTTTATTGTTACAACATTTCACGGTTTTATGACGCTCCAGTAAAAAGTTACAAGCATTTGTAAGTTGCAAACTTTGAAAGGTGTTGGACGTACCGTATAGAAGTTAGGGCCATTTGAAGTTTTATCAGTTTTTGATTTGAGACTCAAGGGTAGCATAGCTTTGAGCGATAGCTTAAATTGACAAGAGGCTCCAGTACTTTATTGTTACAAAATTTCAAGGTTTTATTACGCTCCAGTAAAAAGTTACAAGCATTTGTATGTTGCAAACTTTGATAGGTGTAGGACGTACCGTATAGAAGTTAGGACCATTTGAAGTTTTATCAGTGTTTGATTTGGGAATAAAGGGTAGCATAGCTTTGAGCGATAGCTTAAATTGACAAGAGGCTCGAGTACCTTATTGTTACAAAATTTCAAGGTTTTATTACGCTCCAGTAAAAAGTTACAAGCATTTGTATGTTGCAAACTTTGATAGGTGTAGGACGTACCGTATAGAAGTAAGGCCATTTGAAGTAATATCAGTGTTTGATTTGGGAATCAAGGGTAGCATAGCTTTAGCGATAGCTTAAATTGACAAGAGGCTCGAGTACTTTATTGTTACAAGATTTCAAGGTTTTATGACGCTATAGTAAAAAGTTACAAGCATTTGTATGTTGCAAACTTTGATAGGTGTAGGACGTACCGTATAGAAGTTAGGGCCATTTGAAGTAATATCAGTGTTTGATTTGGGAATCAATGGTAGCATAGCTTTGAGCGATAGCTTAAATTGACAAGAGGCTCGAGTACTTTATTATTACAAAATTTCAAGGTTTTATCACGCTGCAGTAAAAAGTTACAAGCATTTGTATCTTGCAAACTTTGATAAGTGTAGGACGTACCGTATAGAAGTTAGGGCAATTTGAAGTACTATTAGTGTTTGATTTGGGAATAAAGGGTAGCATAGCTTTGAGCGATAGCTTAAATTGACAAGAGGCTCGAGTACTTTATTGTTACAAAATGTCAAGGTTTTATGACGCTATAGTAAAAAGTTACAAGCATTTGTATGTTGCAAACTTTGATAGGTGTAGGACGAACCATATAGAAGTTAGGACCATTTGAAGTTCTATCAGTGTTTCATTTGAGAATCAAGGGTAGCATAGCTTTGAGCGATAGCTTAAATTAACAAGAGTCTCGAGTACTTTATTGTTACAAAATTTCAAGGTTTTATGACGCTCCAGTAAAAAGTTACATGCATTTGTATGTTGCAAACTTTGATAGGTGTAGGACGTACCGTATAGATGTTAGGGCCATTTGAAATTTTATCAGTGTTTGATTTGGGAATCAAGGGTAGCATAGCTTTGAGCGATATCTTAAATTGACAAGAGGCTCAAGTACTTTATTGTTACAAAATTTCAAGCATTTGTATGTTGCAAACTTTGATAGGTGTAGGACGTACCGTATAGCAGTTAGGGCCATTTGAAGTTTTATCATTGTTTGATTTGGGACTCAAGGGTAGCATAGCTTTGAGCGATAGCTTAAATTGACAAGAGGCTCGAGTACTTTATTGTTACAACATTTCACGGTTTTATGACGCTCCAGTAAAAAGTTACAAGCATTTGTAAGTTGCAAACTTTGAAAGGTGTTGGACGTACCGTATAGAAGTTAGGGCCATTTGAAGTTTTATCAGTTTTTGATTTGAGACTCAAGGGTAGCATAGCTTTGAGCGATAGCTTAAATTGACAAGAGGCTCCAGTACTTTATTGTTACAAAATTTCAAGGTTTTATTACGCTACAGTAAAAAGTTACAAGCATTTGTATGTTGCAAACTTTGATAGGTGTAGGACGTACCGTATAGAATTTAGGACCATTTGAAGTTTTATCAGTGTTTGATTTGGGAATCAAGGGTAGCATAGCTTTGAGCGATAGCTTAAATTGACAAGAGGCTCGAGTACCTTATTGTTACAAAATTTCAAGGTTTTATTACGCTCCAGTAAAAAGTTACAAGCATTTGTATGTTGCAAACTTTGATAGGTGTAGGACGTACCGTATAGAAGTAAGGCCATTTGAAGTAATATCAGTGTTTGATTTGGGAATCAAGGGTAGCATAGCTTTAGCGATAGCTTAAATTGACAAGAGGCTCGAGTACTTTATTGTTACAAGATTTCAAGGTTTTATGACGCTATAGTAAAAAGTTACAAGCATTTGTATGTTACAAACTTTGATAGGTGTAGGACGTACCGTATAGAAGTTAGGGCCATTTGAAGTAATATCAGTGTTTGATTTGGGAATCAATGGTAGCATAGCTTTGAGCGATAGCTTAAATTGACAAGAGGCTCGAGTACTTTATTATTACAAAATTTCAAGGTTTTATCACGCTCCAGTAAAAAGTTACAAGCATTTGTATCTTGCAAACTTTGATAAGTGTAGGACGTACCGTATAGAAGTTAGGGCAATTTGAAGTACTATTAGTGTTTGATTTGGGAATAAAGGGTAGCATAGCTTTGAGCGATAGCTTAAATTGACAAGAGGCTCGAGTACTTTATTGTTACAAAATGTCAAGGTTTTATGACGCTATAGTAAAAAGTTACAAGCATTTGTATGTTGCACACATTGATAGGTGTAGGACGTACCGTATAGAAGTTAGGGCCATTTGAAGTAATTTCAGTGTTTGATTTGGGAATCAAGGGTAGCATAGCTTTGAGCGATAGCTTAAATTGACAAGAGGCTCGAGTACTTTATTATTACAAAATTTCAAGGTTTTATGACGCTCCAGTAAAAAGTTACAAGCAATTGTATGTTGCAAACTTTGATGGGTGTAGGACGTACCGTATATAAGTTAGGGCCATTTGAAGTTTTATCAGTGTTTGATTTGGGACTCAAGGGTAGCATAGCTTTGAGCGATAGCTTAAATTGACAAGAGGCTCGAGTACTTAATTGTTACAAAATTTCAAGGTTTTTGACGCTCCAGTAAAAAGTTACAAGCATTTGTATGTTGCAAACTTTGATAAGTGTTGGACGTACCGTATAGAAGTTAGGGCCATTTGAAGTTTTATCAGTGTTTGATTTGGGACTCAAGGGTAGCATAGCTTTGAGCGATAGCTTAAATTGACAAGAGGCTCGAGTACTTTATTGTTACAAAATTTCAAGGTTTTATGACGCTCCAGTAAAAAGTTACAAGCATTTGTATGTTGCAAACTTTGATAGGTGTTGGATGTACCGAATAGAAGTTAGGGCCATTTGAAGTTTTATCAGTGTTTGACTTGGGACTCCAGGGTAGCATAGCTTTGAGCGATAGCTTAAATTGACAAGAGGCTCGAGTACTTTATTGTTACAAAATTTCAAGGTTTTATGACGCTCCAGTAAAAAGTTACAAGCATTTGTATGTTGCAAACTTTGATAGGTGTAGGACGTACCGTATAGAAGTTAGGGCCATTTGAAGTTTTCTCAGTGTTTGATTTGGGATTCAAGGGTAGCATAGCTTTGAGCGATAGCTTAAATTGACAAGAGGCTCGAGTACTTTATTATTACAAAATTTCAAGGTTTTATGACGCTCCAGTAAAAAGTTACAAGCATTTGTATGTTGCAAACTTCGATAGGTGTCGGACGTACCGTATAGAATTTAGGGCCATTTGAAATTTTATCAGTGTTTGATTTGGGAATCAAGGGCAGCATAGCTTTGAGCGATAGCTTAAATTGACAAGAGGCTCGAGTACTTTATTGTTACAAAATTTCAAGGTTTTATGACGCTCCAGTAAAAAGTTACAAGCATTTGTATGTTGCAAACTTTGATATGTGTAGGACGTACCGTATAGAAGTTAGGGCCATTTGAAATTTTATCAGTGTTTGATGTGGGAATCAAGGGCAGCATAGCCTTGAGCGATAGCTTAAATTGACAAGAGGCTCGAGTACTTTATTGTTACAAAATTTCAAAGTTTTATGACACTCCAGTAAAAAGTTACAAGCATTTGTATGTTGCAAACTTTGATAGGTGTAGGACGTACCGTATAGAAGTTAGGACCATTTGAAGTTTTATCAGTGTTTGATTTGGGAATCAAGGGTAGCATAGCTTTGAGCGATAGCTTAAATTGACAAGAGGCTCGTGTACTTTATTGTTACAAAATTTCTAGGTTTTATGATGCTAAAGTAAAAAGTTACAATCATTTGTATGTTGCAAACTTTGATAGGTGTAGGACGTACCGTATAGAAGTTAGGCCTATTTGAAGTTTTATCAGTGTTTGATTTGGGACTCCAGGGTAGCATAGCTTTGAGCGATAGCTTAAATTGACAAGAGGCTCGAGTACTTTATTGTTACAAAATTTCATGGTTTTATGACGCGCCAGTAAAAAGTTACAAGCATTTGTATGTTGCAAACTTTGATAGGTGTAGGACGTACCGTACAGAAGTTAGGGCCATTTGAAATTTTATCAGTGTTTGATTTGGGAATCAAGGGTAGCACAACTTTAAGCGATAGCTTAAATTGACAAGAGGCTCGAGTACTTAATTGTTACAAATATTCAAGGCTTTATGATGCTCCAGTAAAAAGTTACAAGAATTTGTATGTTGCAAACTTTGATAGGTGTTGGACATACCGTATAGAAGTTAGGGCCATTTGAAGTTTTATCAGTGTTTGATTTGGGACTCAAGGGTAGCATAGCTTTGGGCGATAGCTTAAATTGACAAGAGGCTCGAGTACTTTATTGTTACAAAATGTCAAGGTTTTATGACGCTATAGTAAAAAGTTACAAGCATTTGTATGTTGCAAACATTGATAGGTGTAGGACGTACCGTATAGAAGTTAGGGCCATTTGAAGTAATTTCAGTGTTTGATTTGGGAATCAAGGGTAGCATAGCTTTGAGCGATAGCTTAAATTGACAAGAGGCTCGAGTACTTTATTATTACAAAATTTCAAGGTTTTATGACGCTCCAGTAAAAAGTTACAAGCATTTGTATGTTGCAAACTTTGATTGGTGTAGGACGTACCGTATATAAGTTAGGGCCATTTGAAGTTTTATCAGTATTTGATTTGGCACTCAAGGGTAGCATAGCTTTGAGCGATAGCTTAAATTGACAAGAGGCTCGAGTACTTTATTGTTACAAAATTTCAAGGTTTTATGACGCTCCAGTAAAAAGTTACAAGCATTTGTATGTTGCAAACTTTGATAAGTGTTGGACGTACCGTATAGAAGTTAGGGCCATTTGAAGTTTTATCAGTGTTTGATTTGGGACTCAAGGGTAGCATAGCTTTGAGCGATAGCTTAAATTGACAAGAGGCTCGAGTACTTTATTGTTACAAAATGTCAAGGTTTTATGACGCTATAGTAAAAAGTTACAAGCATTTGTATGTTGCACACATTGATAGGTGTAGGACGTACCGTATAGAAGTTAGGGCCATTTGAAGTAATTTCAGTGTTTGATTTGGGAATCAAGGGTAGCATAGCTTTGAGCGATAGCTTAAATTGACAAGAGGCTCGAGTACTTTATTATTACAAAATTTCAAGGTTTTATGACGCTCCAGTAAAAAGTTACAAGCATTTGTATGTTGCAAACTTTGATATGTGTAGGACGTACCGTATATAAGTTAGGGCCATTTGAAGTTTTATCAGTATTTGATTTGGGACTCAAGGGTAGCATAGCTTTGAGCGATAGCTTAAATTGACAAGAGGCTCGAGTACTTTATTGTTACAAAATTTCAAGGTTTTATGACGCTCCAGTAAAAAGTTACAAGCATTTGTATGTTGCAAACTTTGATAAGTGTTGGACGTACCGTATAGAAGTTAGGGCCATTTGAAGTTTTATCAGTGTTTGATTTGGGACTCAAGGGTAGCATAGCTTTGAGCGATAGCTTAAATTGACAAGAGGCTCGAGTACTTTATTGTTACAAAATTTCAAGGTTTTATGACGCTCCAGTAAAAAGTTACAAGCATTTGTATGTTGCAAACTTTGATAGGTGTTGGATGTACCGAATAGAAGTTAGGGCCATTTGAAGTTTTATCAGTGTTTGACTTGGGACTCCAGGGTAGCATAGCTTTGAGCGATAGCTTAAATTGACAAGAGGCTCGAGTACTTTATTGTTACAAAATTTCAAGGTTTTATGACGCTCCAGTAAAAAGTTACAAGCATTTGTATGCTGCAAACTTTGATAGGTGTAGGACGTACCGTATAGAAGTTAGGGCCATTTGAAGTTTTCTCAGTGTTTGATTTGGGATTCAAGGGTAGCATAGCTTTGAGCGATAGCTTAAATTGACAAGAGGCTCGAGTACTTTATTATTACAAAATTTCAAGGTTTTATGACGCTCCAGTAAAAAGTTACAAGCATTTGTATGTTGCAAACTTCGATAGGTGTCGGACGTACCGTATAGAATTTAGGGCCATTTGAAATTTTATCAGTGTTTGATTTGGGAATCAAGGGCAGCATAGCTTTGAGCGATAGCTTAAATTGACAAGAGGCTCGAGTACTTTATTGTTACAAAATTTCAAGGTTTTATGACGCTCCAGTAAAAAGTTACAAGCATTTGTATGTTGCAAACTTTGATATGTGTAGGACGTACCGTATAGAAGTTAGGGCCGTTTGAAATTTTATCAGTGTTTGATGTGGGAATCAAGGGCAGCATAGCCTTGAGCGATAGCTTAAATTGACAAGAGGCTCGAGTACTTTATTGTTACAAAATTTCAAAGTTTTATGACACTCCAGTAAAAAGTTACAAGCATTTGTATGTTGCAAACTTTGATAGGTGTAGGACGTACCGTATAGAAGTTAGGACCATTTGAAGTTTTATCAGTGTTTGATTTGGGAATCAAGGGTAGCATAGCTTTGAGCGATAGCTTAAATTGACAAGAGGCTCGTGTACTTTATTGTTACAAAATTTCTAGGTTTTATGATGCTAAAGTAAAAAGTTACAATCATTTGTATGTTGCAAACTTTGATAGGTGTAGGACGTACCGTATAGAAGTTAGGCCTATTTGAAGTTTTATCAGTGTTTGATTTGGGACTCCAGGGTAGCATAGCTTTGAGCGATAGCTTAAATTGACAAGAGGCTCGAGTACTTTATTGTTACAAAATTTCAAGGTTTTATGACGCGCCAGTAAAAAGTTACAAGCATTTGTATGTTGCAAACTTTGATAGGTGTAGGACGTACCGTACAGAAGTTAGGGCCATTTGAAATTTTATCAGTGTTTGATTTGGGAATCAAGGGTAGCACAACTTTAAGCGATAGCTTAAATTGACAAGAGGCTCGAGTACTTAATTGTTACAAATATTCAAGGCTTTATGATGCTCCAGTAAAAAGTTACAAGAATTTGTATGTTGCAAACTTTGATAGGTGTTGGACATACCGTATAGAAGTTAGGGCCATTTGAAGTTTTACCAGTGTTTGATTTGGGACTCAAGGGTAGCATAGCTTTGGGCGATAGCTTAAATTGACAAGAGGCTCGAGTACTTTATTGTTACAAAATGTCAAGGTTTTATGACGCTATAGTAAAAAGTTACAAGCATTTGTATGTTGCAAACATTGATAGGTGTAGGACGTACCGTATAGAAGTTAGGGCCATTTGAAGTAATTTCAGTGTTTGATTTGGGAATCAAGGGTAGCATAGCTTTGAGCGGTAGCTTAAATTGACAAGAGGCTCGAGTACTTTATTATTACAAAATTTCAAGGTTTTATGACGCTCCAGTAAAAAGTTACAAGCATTTGTATGTTGCAAACTTTGATTGGTGTAGGACGTACCGTATATAAGTTAGGGCCATTTGAAGTTTTATCAGTATTTGATTTGGCACTCAAGGGTAGCATAGCTTTGAGCGATAGCTTAAATTGACAAGAGGCTCGAGTACTTTATTGTTACAAAATTTCAAGGTTTTATGACGCTCCAGTAAAAAGTTACAAGCATTTGTATGTTGCAAACTTTGATTGGTGTAGGACGTACCGTATATAAGTTAGGGCCATTTGAAGTTTTATCAGTGTTTGATTTGGGACTCAAGGGTAGCATAGCTTTGAGCGATAGCTTAAATTGACAAGAGGCTCGAGTACTTTATTGTTACAAAATGAAAAGGTTTTATGACGCTATAGTAAAAAGTTACAAGCATTTGTATGTTGCACACATTGATAGGTGTAGGACGTACCGTATAGAAGTTAGGGCCATTTGAAGTAATTTCAGTGTTTGATTTGGGAATCAAGGGTAGCATAGCTTTGAGCGATAGCTTAAATTGACAAGAGGCTCGAGTACTTTATTATTACAAAATTTCAAGGTTTTATGACGCTCCAGTAAAAAGTTACAAGCATTTGTATGTTGCAAACTTTGATAGGTGTAGGACGTACCGTATATAAGTTAGGGCCATTTGAAGTTTTATCAGTATTTGATTTGGGACTCAAGGGTAGCATAGCTTTGAGCGATAGCTTAAATTGACAAGAGGCTCGAGTACTTTATTGTTACAAAATTTCAAGGTTTTATGACGCTCCAGTAAAAAGTTACAAGCATTTGTATGTTGCAAACTTTGATAAGTGTTGGACGTACCGTATAGAAGTTAGGGCCATTTGAAGTTTTATCAGTGTTTGATTTGGGACTCAAGGGTAGCATAGCTTTGAGCGATAGCTTAAATTGACAAGAGGCTCGAGTACTTTATTGTTACAAAATTTCAAGGTTTTATGACGCTCCAGTAAAAAGTTACAAGCATTTGTATGTTGCAAACTTTGATAGGTGTTGGATGTACCGACTAGAAGTTAGGGCCATTTGAAGTTTTATCAGTGTTTGACTTGGGACTCCAGGGTAGCATAGCTTTGAGCGATAGCTTAAATTGACAAGAGGCTCGAGTACTTTATTGTTACAAAATTTCAAGGTTTTATGACGCTCCAGTAAAAAGTTACAAGCATTTGTATGCTGCAAACTTTGATAGGTGTAGGACGTACCGTATAGAAGTTAGGGCCATTTGAAGTTTTCTCAGTGTTTGATTTGGGATTCAAGGGTAGCATAGCTTTGAGCGATAGCTTAAATTGACAAGAGGCTCGAGTACTTTATTATTACAAAATTTCAAGGTTTTATGACGCTCCAGTAAAAAGTTACAAGCATTTGATGTTGCAAACTTCGATAGGTGTCGGACGTACCGTATAGAAGTTAGGGCCATTTGAAATTTTATCAGTGTTTGATTTGGGAATCAAGGGCAGCATAGCTTTGAGCGATAGCTTAAATTGACAAGAGGCTCGAGTACTTTATTGTTACAAAATTTCAAGGTTTTATGACGCTCCAGTAAAAAGTTACAAGCATTTGTATGTTGCAAACTTTGATAGGTGTAGGACGTACCGTATAGAAGTTAGGGCCATTTTAAATTTTATCAGTGTTTGATGTGGGAATCAAGGGCAGCATAGCCTTGAGCGATAGCTTAAATTGACAAGAGGCTCGAGTACTTTATTGTTACAAAATTTCAAATTTTATGACTCTCCAGTAAAAAGTTACAAGCATTTGTATGTTGCAAACTTTGATAGGTGTAGGACGTACCGTATAGAAGTTAGGACCATTTGAAGTTTTATCAGTGTTTGATTTGGGAATCAAGGGTAGCATAGCTTTGAGCGATAGCTTAAATTGACAAGAGGCTCGAGTACTTTATTGTTACAAAATTTCTAGGTTTTATGATGCTAAAGTAAAAAGTTACAATCATTTGTATGTTGCAAACTTTGATAGGTGTAGGACGTACCGTATAGAAGTTAGGGCCATTTGAAGTTTTATCAGTGTTTGATTTGGGACTCAAGGGTAGCATAGCTTTGGGCGATAGCTTAAATTGACAAGAGGCTCGAGTACTTTATTGTTACAAAATGTCAAGGTTTTATGACGCTATAGTAAAAAGTTACAAGCATTTGTATGTTGCAAACATTGATAGGTGTAGGACGTACCGTATAGAAGTTAGGGCCATTTGAAGTAATTTCAGTGTTTGATTTGGGAATCAAGGGTAGCATAGCTTTGAGCGATAGCTTAAATTGACAAGAGGCTCGAGTACTTTATTATTACAAAATTTCAAGGTTTTATGACGCTCCAGTAAAAAGTTACAAGCATTTGTATGTTGCAAACTTTGATTGGTGTAGGACGTACCGTATATAAGTTAGGGCCATTTGAAGTTTTATCAGTATTTGATTTGGGACTCAAGGGTAGCATAGCTTTGAGCGATAGCTTAAATTGACAAGAGGCTCGAGTACTTTATTGTTACAAAATTTCAAGGTTTTATGACGCTCCAGTAAAAAGTTACAAGCATTTGTATGTTGCAAACTTTGATAAGTGTTGGACGTACCGTATAGAAGTTAGGGCCATTTGAAGTAATTTCAGTGTTTGATTTGGGAATCAAGGGTAGCATAGCTTTGAGCGATAGCTTAAATTGACAAGGGGCTCGAGTACTTTATTATTACAAAATTTCAAGGTTTTATGACGCTCCAGTAAAAAGTTACAAGCATTTGTATGTTGCAAACTTTGATAGGTGTAGGACGTACCGTATATAAGTTAGGGCCATTTGAAGTTTTATCAGTATTTGATTTGGGACTCAAGGGTAGCATAGCTTTGAGCGATAGCTTAAATTGACAAGAGGCTCGAGTACTTTATTGTTACAAAATTTCAAGGTTTTATGACGCTCCAGTAAAAAGTTACAAGCATTTGTATGTTGCAAACTTTGATAAGTGTTGGACGTACCGTATAGAAGTTAGGGCCATTTGAAGTTTTATCAGTGTTTGATTTGGGACTCAAGGGTAGCATAGCTTTGAGCAATAGCTTAAATTGACAAGAGGCTCGAGTACTTTATTGTTACAAAATTTCAAGGTTTTATGACGCTCCAGTAAAAAGTTACAAGCATTTGTATGTTGCAAACTTTGATAGGTGTTGGATGTACCGAATAGAAGTTAGGGCCATTTGAAGTTTTATCAGTGTTTGACTTGGGACTCCAGCGTAGCATAGCTTTGAGCGATAGCTTAAATTGACAAGAGGCTCGAGTACTTTATTGTTACAAAATTTCAAGGTTTTATGGCGCTCCAGTAAAAAGTTACAAGCATTTGTATGCTGCAAACTTTGATAGGTGTAGGACGTACCGTATAGAAGTTAGGGCCATTTGAAGTTTTCTCAGTGTTTGATTTGGGATTCAAGGGTAGCATAGCTTTGAGCGATAGCTTAAATTGACAAGAGGCTCGAGTACTTTATTATTACAAAATTTCAAGGTTTTATGACGCTCCAGTAAAAAGTTACAAGCATTTGTATGTTGCAAACTTCGATAGGTGTCGGACGTACCGTATAGAAGTTAGGGCCATTTGAAATTTTATCAGTGTTTGATTTGGGAATCAAGGGCAGCATAGCTTTGAGCGATAGCTTAAATTGACAAGAGGCTCGAGTACTTTATTGTTACAAAATTTCAAGGTTTTATGACGCGCCAGTAAAAAGTTACAAGCATTTGCATGTTGCAAACTTTGATAGGTGTAGGACGTACCGTACAGAAGTTAGGGCCATTTGAAATTTTATCAGTGTTTGATTTGGGAATCAAGGGTAGCACAACTTTAAGCGATAGCTTAAATTGACAAGAGGCTCGAGTACTTAATTGTTACAAATATTCAAGGCTTTATGATGCTCCAGCAAAAAGTTACAAGAATTTGTATGTTGCAAACTTTGATAGGTGTTGGACATACCGTATAGAAGTTAGGGCCATTTGAAGTTTTATCAGTGTTTGATTTGGGACTCAAGGGTAGCATAGCTTTGGGCGATAGCTTAAATTGACAAGAGGCTCGAGTACTTTATTGTTACAAAATGTCAAGGTTTTATGACGCTATAGTAAAAAGTTACAATCATTTGTATGTTGCAAACATTGATAGGTGTAGGACGTACCGTATAGAAGTTAGGGCCATTTGAAGTAATTTCAGTGTTTGATTTGGGAATCAAGGGTAGCATAGCTTTGAGCGATAGCTTAAATTGACAAGAGGCTCGAGTACTTTATTATTACAAAATTTCAAGGTTTTATGACGCTCCAGTAAAAAGTTACAAGCATTTGTATGTTGCAAACTTTGATTGGTGTAGGACGTACCGTATATAAGTTAGGGCCATTTGAAGTTTTATCAGTATTTGATTTGGGACTCAAGGGTAGCATAGCTTTGAGCGATAGCTTAAATTGACAAGAGGCTCGAGTACTTTATTGTTACAAAATTTCAAGTTTTTATGACGCTCCAGTAAAAAGTTACAAGCATTTGTATGTTGCAAACTTTGATAAGTGTTGGACGTACCGTATAGAAGTTAGGGCCATTTGAAGTTTTATCAGTGTTTGATTTGGGACTCAAGGGTAGCATAGCTTTGAGCGATAGCTTAAATTGACAAGAGGCTCGAGTACTTTATTGTTACAAAATTTCAAGGTTTTATGACGCTCCAGTAAAAAGTTACAAGCATTTGTATGTTGCAAACTTTGATAGGTGTTGGATGTACCGAATAGAAGTTAGGGCCATTTGAAGTTTTATCAGTGTTTGATTTGGGACTCCAGGGTAGCATAGCTTTGAGCGATACCTTAAATTGACAAGAGGCTCGAGTATTTTATTGTTACAAAATTTCAAGGTTTTATGACACTCCAGTAAAAAGTTACAAGCATTTGTATGTTGCAAACTTTGATAGGTGTAGGGCGTACCGTATAGAAGTTAGGACCATTTGAAGTTTTATCAGTGTTTGATTTGGGAATCAAGGGTAGCATAGCTTTGAGCGATAGCTTAAATTGACAAGAGGCTCGAGTACTTTATTGTTACAAAATTTCTAGGTTTTATGATGCTATAGTAAAAAGTTACAAGCATTTGTATGTTGCAAACTTTGATAGGTGTAGGACGTACCGTATAGAAGTTAGGCCTATTTGAAGTTTTATCAGTGTTTGATTTGGGACTCCAGGGTAGCATAGCTTTGAGCGATAGCTTAAATTGACAAGAGGCTCGAGTACTTTATTGTTACAAAATTTCAAGGTTTTATGACGCGCCAGTAAAAAGTTACAAGCATTTGTATGTTGCAAACTTTGATAGGTGTAGGACGTACCGTACAGAAGTTAGGGTCATTTGAAATTTTATCAGTGTTTGATTTGGGAATCAAGGGTAGCACAACTTTAAGCGATAGCTTAAATTGACAAGAGGCTCGAGTACTTAATTGTTACAAATATTCAAGGCTTTATGACGCTCCAGTAAAAAGTTACAAGAATTTGTATGTTGCAAACTTTGATAGGTGTTGGACGTACCGTATAGAAGTTAGGGCCATTTGAAGTTTTATCAGTGTTTGACTTGGGACTGCAGTGTAGCATAGCTTTGAGCGATAACTTAAATTGACAAGAGGCTCGAGTACTTTATTGTTACAAAATTTCAAGGTGTTATTACGCTCCAGTAAAAAGTTACAAGCATTTGTATGTTGAAAACTTTGATAGGTGTAGGACGTACCGCATAGAACTTAGGGCCATTTGAAGTTTTATCAGTGTTTGATTTGGGACTCAAGGGTAGCATAGCATTGAGCGATAACTTAAATTGGCAAGAGGCTCGAGTACTTTATTCTTACAAAATTTCAAGATTTTATGACGCTCCAGTAAAAAGTTACAAGCATTTGTATGCTGCAAACTTTGATAGGTGTAGGACGTACCGTATAGAAGTTAGGGCCATTTGAAGTTTTCTCAGTGTTTGATTTGGGATTCAAGGGTAGCATAGCTTTGAGCGATAGCTTAAATTGACAAGAGGCTCGAGTACTTTATTATTACAAAATTTCAAGGTTTTATGACGCTCCAGTAAAAAGTTACAAGCATTTGTATGTTGCAAACTTCGATAGGTGTCGGACGTACCGTATAGAAGTTAGGGCCATTTGAAATTTTATCAGTGTTTGATTTGGGAATCAAGGGCAGCATAGCTTTGAGCGATAGCTTAAATTGACAAAAGGCTCGAGTACTTTATTGTTACAAAATTTCAAGGTTTTATGACGCTCCAGTAAAAAGTTACAAGCATTTGTATGTTGCAAACTTTGATAGGTGTAGGACGTACCGTATAGAAGTTAGGGCCATTTGAAATTTTATCAGTGTTTGATGTGGGAATCAAGGGTAGCATAGCCTTGAGCGATAGCTTAAATTGACAAGAGGCTCGAGTACTTTATTGTTACAAAATTTCAAAGTTTTATGACTCTCCAGTAAAAAGTTACAAGCATTTGTATGTTGCAAACTTTGATAGGTGTAGGACGTACCGTATAGAAGTTAGGACCATTTGAAGTTTTATCAGTGTTTGATTTGGGAATCAAGGGTAGCATAGCTTTGAGCGATAGCTTAAATTGACAAGAGGCTCGAGTACTTTATTGTTACAAAATTTCTAGGTTTTATGATGCTAAAGTAAAAAGTTACAATCATTTGTATGTTGCAAACTTTGATAGGTGTAGGACGTACCGTATAGAAGTTAGGGCCATTTGAAGTAATTTCAGTGTTTGATTTGGGAATCAAGGGTAGCATAGCTTTGAGCGATAGCTTAAATTGACAAGAGGCTCGAGTACTTTATTATTACAAAATTTCAAGGTTTTATGACGCTCCAGTAAAAAGTTACAAGCATTTGTATGTTGCAAACTTTGATTGGTGTAGGACGTAAAGTATATAAGTTAGGGCCATTTGAAATTTTATCAGTATTTAATTTGGGACTCAAGGGTAGCATAGCTTTGAGCGATAGCTTAAATTGACAAGAGGCTCGAGTACTTTATTGTTACAAAATTTCAAGGTTTTATGACGCTCCAGTAAAAAGTTACAAGCATTTGTATGTTGCAAACTTTGATAAGTGTTGGACGTACCGTATAGAAGTTAGGGCCATTTGAAGTAATTTCAGTGTTTGATTTGGGAATCAAGGGTAGCATAGCTTTGAGCGATAGCTTAAATTGACAAGAGGCTCGAGTACTTTATTATTACAAAATTTCAAGGTTTTATGACGCGCCAGTAAAAAGTTACAAGCATTTGTATGTTGCAAACTTTGATAGGTGTAGGACGTACCGTACAGAAGTTAGGGTCATTTGAAATTTTATCAGTGTTTGATTTGGGAATCAAGGGTAGCACAACTTTAAGCGATAGCTTAAATTGACAAGAGGCTCGAGTACTTAATTGTTACAAATATTCAAGGCTTTATGACGCTCCAGTAAAAAGTTACAAGAATTTGTATGTTGCAAACTTTGATAGGTGTTGGACGTACCGTATAGAAGTTAGGGCCATTTGAAGTTTTATCAGTGTTTGACTTGGGACTGCAGTGTAGCATAGCTTTGAGCGATAACTTAAATTGACAAGAGGCTCGAGTACTTTATTGTTACAAAATTTCAAGGTGTTATTACGCTCCAGTAAAAAGTTACAAGCATTTGTATGTTGAAAACTTTGATAGGTGTAGGACGTACCGCATAGAACTTAGGGCCATTTGAAGTTTTATCAGTGTTTGATTTGGGACTCAAGGGTAGCATAGCATTGAGCGATAACTTAAATTGGCAAGAGGCTCGAGTACTTTATTCTTACAAAATTTCAAGATTTTATGACGCTCCAGTAAAAAGTTACAAGCATTTGTATGCTGCAAACTTTGATAGGTGTAGGACGTACCGTATAGAAGTTAGGGCCATTTGAAGTTTTCTCAGTGTTTGATTTGGGATTCAAGGGTAGCATAGCTTTGAGCGATAGCTTAAATTGACAAGAGGCTCGAGTACTTTATTATTACAAAATTTCAAGGTTTTATGACGCTCCAGTAAAAAGTTACAAGCATTTGTATGTTGCAAACTTCGATAGGTGTCGGACGTACCGTATAGAAGTTAGGGCCATTTGAAATTTTATCAGTGTTTGATTTGGGAATCAAGGGCAGCATAGCTTTGAGCGATAGCTTAAATTGACAAAAGGCTCGAGTACTTTATTGTTACAAAATTTCAAGGTTTTATGACGCTCCAGTAAAAAGTTACAAGCATTTGTATGTTGCAAACTTTGATAGGTGTAGGACGTACCGTATAGAAGTTAGGGCCATTTGAAATTTTATCAGTGTTTGATGTGGGAATCAAGGGTAGCATAGCCTTGAGCGATAGCTTAAATTGACAAGAGGCTCGAGTACTTTATTGTTACAAAATTTCAAAGTTTTATGACTCTCCAGTAAAAAGTTACAAGCATTTGTATGTTGCAAACTTTGATAGGTGTAGGACGTACCGTATAGAAGTTAGGACCATTTGAAGTTTTATCAGTGTTTGATTTGGGAATCAAGGGTAGCATAGCTTTGAGCGATAGCTTAAATTGACAAGAGGCTCGAGTACTTTATTGTTACAAAATTTCTAGGTTTTATGATGCTAAAGTAAAAAGTTACAATCATTTGTATGTTGCAAACTTTGATAGGTGTAGGACGTACCGTATAGAAGTTAGGGCCATTTGAAGTAATTTCAGTGTTTGATTTGGGAATCAAGGGTAGCATAGCTTTGAGCGATAGCTTAAATTGACAAGAGGCTCGAGTACTTTATTATTACAAAATTTCAAGGTTTTATGACGCTCCAGTAAAAAGTTACAAGCATTTGTATGTTGCAAACTTTGATTGGTGTAGGACGTAAAGTATATAAGTTAGGGCCATTTGAAATTTTATCAGTATTTAATTTGGGACTCAAGGGTAGCATAGCTTTGAGCGATAGCTTAAATTGACAAGAGGCTCGAGTACTTTATTGTTACAAAATTTCAAGGTTTTATGACGCTCCAGTAAAAAGTTACAAGCATTTGTATGTTGCAAACTTTGATAAGTGTTGGACGTACCGTATAGAAGTTAGGGTCATTTGAAGTTTTATCAGTGTTTGATTTGGGACTCAAGAGTAGCATAGCTTTGAGCGATAGCTTAAATTGACAAGAGGCTCGAGTACTTTATTGTTACAAAATGTCAAGGTTTTATGACGCTATAGTAAAAAGTTACAAGCATTTGTATGTTGCACACATTGATAGGTGTAGGACGTACCGTATAGAAGTTAGGGCCATTTGAAGTAATTTCAGTGTTTGATTTGGGAATCAAGGGTAGCATAGCTTTGAGCGATAGCTTAAATTGACAAGAGGCTCGAGTACTTTATTATTACAAAATTTCAAGGTTTTATGACGCTCCAGTAAAAAGTTACAAGCATTTGTATGTTGCAAACTTTGATATGTGTAGGACGTACCGTATATAAGTTAGGGCCATTTGAAGTTTTATCAGTATTTGATTTGGGACTCAAGGGTAGCATAGCTTTGAGCGATAGCTTAAATTGACAAGAGGCTCGAGTACTTTATTGTTACAAAATTTCAAGGTTTTATGACGCTCCAGTAAAAAGTTACAAGCATTTGTATGTTGCAAACTTTGATAAGTGTTGGACGTACCGTATAGAAGTTAGGGCCATTTGAAGTTTTATCAGTGTTTGATTTGGGACTCAAGGGTAGCATAGCTTTGAGCAATAGCTTAAATTGACAAGAGGCTCGAGTACTTAATTGTTACAAATATTCAAGGCTTTATGATGCTCCAGCAAAAAGTTACAAGAATTTGTATGTTGCAAACTTTGATAGGTGTTGGACATACCGTATAGAAGTTAGGGCCATTTGAAGTTTTATCAGTGTTTGATTTGGGACTCAAGGGTAGCATAGCTTTGGGCGATAGCTTAAATTCACAAGAGGCTCGAGTACTTTATTGTTACAAAATGTCAAGGTTTTATGACGCTATAGTAAAAAGTTACAATCATTTGTATGTTGCAAACATTGATAGGTGTAGGACGTACCGTATAGAAGTTAGGGCCATTTGAAGTAATTTCAGTGTTTGATTTGGGAATCAAGGGTAGCATAGCTTTGAGCGATAGCTTAAATTGACAAGAGGCTCGAGTACTTTATTATTACAAAATTTCAAGGTTTTATGACGCTCCAGTAAAAAGTTACAAGCATTTGTATGTTGCAAACTTTGATTGGTGTAGGACGTACCGTATATAAGTTAGGGCCATTTGAAGTTTTATCAGTATTTGATTTGGGACTCAAGGGTAGCATAGCTTTGAGCGATAGCTTAAATTGACAAGAGGCTCGAGTACTTTATTGTTACAAAATTTCAAGTTTTTATGACGCTCCAGTAAAAAGTTACAAGCATTTGTATGTTGCAAACTTTGATAAGTGTTGGACGTACCGTATAGAAGTTAGGGCCATTTGAAGTTTTATCAGTGTTTGATTTGGGACTCAAGGGTAGCATAGCTTTGAGCGATAGCTTAAATTGACAAGAGGCTCGAGTACTTTATTGTTACAAAATTTCAAGGTTTTATGACGCTCCAGTAAAAAGTTACAAGCATTTGTATGTTGCAAACTTTGATAGGTGTTGGATGTACCGAATAGAAGTTAGGGCCATTTGAAGTTTTATCAGTGTTTGATTTGGGACTCCAGGGTAGCATAGCTTTGAGCGATACCTTAAATTGACAAGAGGCTCGAGTTTTTTATTGTTACAAAATTTCAAGGTTTTATGACACTCCAGTAAAAAGTTACAAGCATTTGTATGTTGCAAACTTTGATAGGTGTAGGGCGTACCGTATAGAAGTTAGGACCATTTGAAGTTTTATCAGTGTTTGATTTGGGAATCAAGGGTAGCATAGCTTTGAGCGATAGCTTAAATTGACAAGAGGCTCGAGTACTTTATTGTTACAAAATTTCTAGGTTTTATGATGCTATAGTAAAAAGTTACAAGCATTTGTATGTTGCAAACTTTGATAGGTGTAGGACGTACCGTACAGAAGTTAGGGCCATTTGAAATTTTATCAGTGTTTGATTTGGGAATCAAGGGTAGCACAACTTTAAGCGATAGCTTAAATTGACAAGAGGCTCGAGTACTTAATTGTTACAAATATTCAAGGCTTTATGACGCTCCAGTAAAAAGTTACAAGAATTTGTATGTTGCAAACTTTGATAGGTGTTGGACGTACCGTATAGAAGTTAGGGCCATTTGAAGTTTTATCAGTGTTTGACTTGGGACTGCAGTGTAGCATAGCTTTGAGCGATAACTTAAATTGACAAGAGGCTCGAGTACTTTATTGTTACAAAATTTCAAGGTGTTATTACGCTCCAGTAAAAAGTTACAAGCATTTGTATGTTGCAAACTTTGATAGGTGTAGGACGTACCGCATAGAACTTAGGGCCATTTGAAGTTTTATCAGTGTTTGATTTGGGACTCAAGGGTAGCATAGCATTGAGCGATAACTTAAATTGGCAAGAGGCTCGAGTACTTTATTCTTACAAAATTTCAAGATTTTATGACGCTCCAGTAAAAAGTTACAAGCATTTGTATGTTGCAAACTTTGATAGGTGTAGGACGTACCGTATAGAATTTAGGGCCATTTGAAGTTTTATCAGTGTTTGATGTGGGACCCAAGGGTAGCATAGTTTTGAGCGATAGCTTTAATTAACAAGAGGCTCGAGTACTTTATTGTTACAAAATTTCAATGTTTTATGACGCTCCAGTAAAAAGTTACAAGCATTTGTATGTTGCAAACTTTGATAGATGTAGGACGTACCGTATAGAAGTTAGGCCCGTTTGAAGTTTTATCAGTTTTTGATTTGGGACTCAAGGGTAGCATAGCTTTGAGCGATATCTTAAATTGACAAGAGGCTCGAGTACTTTATTGTTACAAAATTTCAAGGTTTTATGATGCTCCAGTAAAAAGTTACAAGCATTTGTATGTTGCAAACTTTGATAGGTGTAGGACGTACCGCATAGAAGTTAGGGCCATTTGAAGTTTTATCAGTGTTTGATTTGGGAACCCAGGGAAGCATAGCTTTGAGCGATAACATAAATTGACAAGAGGCTCGAGTACTTTATTATTACAAAATTTCGAGGTTTTATCACGCTCCAGTAAAAAGTTACAAGCATTTGCATATTGCAAACTTTGATAGGTGTAGAACGTACCGTATAGAAGTTAGGGCCATTTGAAGTTTTTTCAGTGTCTGATTTGGGAATCAAGGGTAGCATAGCTTTGAGCGATAGGTTAAATTGACAAGCGGTCGAGTACTTTATTGTTAGAATATTTCAAGGTTTGATGACGCTCCAGTAAAAAGTTACAAGCATTTGTATGTTGCAAACTTAGATAAGTGTAGGACGTACCGTATAGAAATTAGGGCCATTTGAAGTTTTATCAGAGTTTGATTTGGGAACCCAGGGAAGCATAGCTTTGAGCGATAACTTAAATTGACAAGAGGCTCGAGTACTTTATTGTTACAAAATTTCGAGGTTTTATGACGCTCCAGTAAAAAGTTACAAGCATTTGTATGTTGCAAACTTAGATAGGTGTAGGACGTACCATATAAAAGTTAGGGCCATTTGAAGTTTTATCAGTGTTTGATTTGGGACTTAAGGGTAGTACAGCTTTGAGCGATAGCTTAACGTGACAAGAGGCTCGAGTACTTTATTGTTACAAAATTTCAAGGTTTTATGACGCTATAGTAAAAAGTTACAAGCATTTGTATGTTGCAAACTTTGATAGGTGTAGGACGTACCGTATAGAAGATAGGCCTATTTGAAGTTTTATCAGTGTTTGATTTGGGACTCCAGGGTAGCATAGCTTTGAGCGATAGCTTAAATTGACAAGAGGCTCGAGTACTTTATTGTTACCAAATTTCAAGGTTTTATGACGCGCCAGTAAAAAGTTACAAGCATTTGTATGTTGCAAACTTTGATAGGTGTAGGACGTACCGTACAGAAGTTAGGGCCATTTGAAATTTTATCAGTGTTTGATTTGGGAATCAAGGGTAGCACAACTTTAAGCGATAGCTTAAATTGACAAGAGGCTCGAGTACTTAATTGTTACAAATATTCAAGGCTTTATGACGCTCCAGTAAAAAGTTACAAGAATTTGTATGTTGCAAACTTTGATAGGTGTTGGACGTACCGTATAGAAGTTAGGGCCATTTGAAGTTTTATCAGTGTTTGACTTGGGACTGCAGTGTAGCATAGCTTTGAGCGATAACTTAAATTGACAAGAGGCTCGAGTACTTTATTGTTACAAAATTTCAAGGTGTTATTACGCTCCAGTAAAAAGTTACAAGCATTTGTATGTTGCAAACTTTGATAGGTGTAGGACGTACCGCATAGAACTTAGGGCCATTTGAAGTTTTATCAGTGTTTGATTTGGGACTCAAGGGTAGCATAGCATTGAGCGATAACTTAAATTGGCAAGAGGCTCGAGTACTTTATTCTTACAAAATTTCAAGATTTTATGACGCTCCAGTAAAAAGTTACAAGCATTTGTATGTTGCAAACTTTGATAGGTGTAGGACGTACCGTATAGAATTTACGGCCATTTGAAGTTTTATCAGTGTTTGATGTGGGACCCAAGGGTAGCATAGTTTTGAGCGATAGCTTTAATTAACAAGAGGCTCGAGTACTTTATTGTTACAAAATTTCAATGTTTTATGACGCTCCAGTAAAAAGTTACAAGCATTTGTATGTTGCAAACTTTGATAGATGTAGGACGTACCGTATAGAAGTTAGGCCCGTTTGAAGTTTTATCAGTTTTTGATTTGGGACTCAAGGGTAGCATAGCTTTGAGCGATATCTTAAATTGACAAGAGGCTCGAGTACTTTATTGTTACAAAATTTCAAGGTTTTATGATGCTCCAGTAAAAAGTTACAAGCATTTGTATGTTGCAAACTTTGATAGGTGTAGGACGTACCGCATAGAAGTTAGGGCCATTTGAAGTTTTATCAGTGTTTGATTTGGGAACCCAGGGAAGCATAGCTTTGAGCGATAACATAAATTGACAAGAGGCTCGAGTACTTTATTATTACAAAATTTCGAGGTTTTATCACGCTCCAGTAAAAAGTTACAAGCATTTGCATGTTGCAAACTTTGATAGGTGTAGAACGTACCGTATAGAAGTTAGGGCCATTTGAAGTTTTTTCAGTGTCTGATTTGGGAATCAAGGGTAGCATAGCTTTGAGCGATAGGTTAAATTGACAAGCGGTCGAGTACTTTATTGTTAGAATATTTCAAGGTTTGATGACGCTCCAGTAAAAAGTTACAAGCATTTGTATGTTGCAAACTTAGATAAGTGTAGGACGTACCGTATAGAAGTTAGGGCCATTTGAAGTTTTATCAGAGTTTGATTTGGGAACCCAGGGAAGCATAGCTTTGAGCGATAACTTAAATTGACAAGAGGCTCGAGTACTTTATTGTTACAAAATTTCGAGGTTTTATGACGCTCCAGTAAAAAGTTACAAGCATTTGTATGTTGCAAACTTAGATAGGTGTAGGACGTACCATATAAAAGTTAGGGCCATTTGAAGTTTTATCAGTGTTTGATTTGGGACTTAAGGGTAGTACAGCTTTGAGCGATAGCTTAACGTGACAAGAAGCTCGAGTACTTTATTGTTACAAAATTTCAAGGTTTTATGACTCTCCAGTAAAAAGTTACAAGCATATGTATGTTGCAAACTTTGATAGGTGTAGGACGTACCGTATAGAAGTTAGGGCCATTCGAAGTTTTATCAGTTTTTGATTTGGGACTCAAGGGAAGCATAGCTTTGAGCGATATCTTAAATTGACAAGATGCTCGAGTACTTAATTGTTACAAAATTTCAAGGTTTTATGACGCTCCAGTAAAAAGTTGCAAGCATTTGTATGTTGCAAACTTAGATAAGTGTAGGACGTACCGTATAGAAGTTAGGGCCATTTGAAGTTTTATCAGAGTTTGATTTGGGAACCCAGGGAAGCATAGCTTTGAGCGATAGCTTAAATTGACAAGAGGCTCGAGTACTTTATTTTTACAAAATTTCAAGGTTTTATGACGCTCCAGTAAAAATTTACAAGCATTTGTATGTTGCAAACTTTGATAGGTGTAGGACGTACCGTATAGAAGTTAGGGCCATTTGAAGTTTTATCAGTGTTTGATTTGGGACTCAAGGGTAGCATAGCTTTGAGCGATAGCTTAAATTGACAAGAGGCTCGAGTACTTTATTGTTAAAAAATTTCAAGATTTTATGACGCTCCAGTAAAAAGTTGCAAGCATTTGTATGTTGCAAACTTTGATAGGTGTAGGTCGTACCGTATAGAAGTTAGGGCCATTTGAAGTTGTATCAGCGTTGGATTTGGGACTCAAGGGTAGCATAGCTTTGAGCGATAGCTTAAATTGACAAGAGGCTCAAGTACTTTATTGTTACAAAATTTCAAGGATTTATGACGCTCCAGTAAAAAGTTACAAGCATTTGTATGTTGCAAACTTTGATAGGTGTAGGACGTACCGTATAGAAGTTAGGATTTGGGAATAAAGGGTAGCATAGGTTTGAGCGATAGCTTAAATTGACAGGAGGCTCGAGTACTTTATTGTTACAAAATTTCAAGGTTTTATGACGCTCCAGTAAAAAGTTACAAGCATTTGTATGTTGCAAACTTTGATAGGTGTAGGACGTACCGTATAGAAGTTAGGGCCATTTGAAGTTTTATCAGTTTTTTATTTGGGACTCAAGGGTAGCATAGCTTGAGCGATATCTTAAATTGACAAGAGGATCGAGTACTTTATTGTTACAAAATTTCAAGGTCTTATGACGCTCCAGTAAAAAGTTACAAGCATTTGTATGTTGCAAATTGTGATAGATGTAGGACGTACCGTATAGAAGTTAGGGCCATTTGGAGTTTGATCAGTGTTTGATTTGGGACTCAAGGGTAGCTTTGAGCGGTAGCTTAAATTGACAAGAGGCTCGAGTACTTTATTGTTACAAAATTTCAAGGTTTTATTACGCTCCAGTAAAAAGTTACAAGCATTTGTATGTGGCAAACTTTGATAGGTGTAGGACGTACCGTATAGAAGTTAGGGCCATTTGAAGTTTTATCAGTGTTTGATTTGGGAACCCAGGGAAGCATAGCTTTGAGCGATAACTTAAATTGACAAGAGGCTCGAGTACTTTATTATTACAAAATTTCGAGGTTTTATGACGCTCCAGTAAAAAGTTACAAGCATTTGCATGTTGCAAACTTTGATAGGTGTAGGACGTACCGTATAGAAGTTAGGGCCATTTGAAGTTTTATCAGTGTCTGATTTGGGAATCAAGGGTAGCATAGCTTTGAGCGATAGGTTAAATTGACAAGCGGTCGAGTACTTTATTGTTAGAAAATTTCAAGGTTTGATGACGCTCCAGTAAAAAGTTACAAGCATTTGTATGTTGCAAACTTAGATAAGTGTAGGACGTACCGTATAGAAGTTAGGGCCATTTGAAGTTTTATCAGAGTTTGATTTGGGAACCCAGGGAAGCATAGCTTTGAGCGATAACTTAAATTGACAATAGGCTCGAGTACTTTATTGTTACAAAATTTCGAGGTTTTATGACGCTCCAGTAAAAAGTTACAAGCATTTGTATGTTGCAAACTTTGATAGGTGTAGGTCGTACCGTATAGAAGTTAGGGCCATTTGAAGTTTTATCAGTGTTTGATTTGGGACTTAAGGGTAGTACAGCTTTGAGCGATAGCTTAACGTGACAAGACGCCCGAGTACTTTATTGTTACAAAATTTCAAGGTTTTATGACGCTCCAGTAAAAAGTTGCAAGCATTTGTATGTTGCAAACTTTGATAGGTGTAGGTCGTACCGTATAGAAGTTAGGGCCATTTGAAGTTTTATCAGCGTTTGATTTGGGACTCAAGGGTAGCATAGCTTTGAGCGATAGCTTAAATTGACAAGAGGCTCAAGTACTTTATTGTTACAAAATTTCAAGGATTTATGACGCTCCAGTAAAAAGTTACAAGCATTTGTATGTTGCAAACTTTGATAGGTGTAGGATGTACCGTATAGAAGTTAGGATTTGGGAATAAAGGGTAGCATAGGTTTGAGCGATAGCTTAAATTGACAAGAGGCTCGAGTACTTTATTGTTACAAAATTTCAAGGTTTTATGACGCTCCAGTAAAAAGTTACAAGCATTTGTATGTTGCAAACTTTGATAGGTGTAGGACGTACCGTATAGAAGTTAGGGCCATTTGAAATTTTATCAGTTTTTTATTTGGGACTCAAGGGTAGCATAGCTTGAGCGATATCTTAAATTGACAAGAGGATCGAGTACTTTATTGTTACAAAATTTCAAGGTCTTATGACGCTCCAGTAAAAAGTTACAAGCATTTGTATGTTGCAAATTTTGATAGATATAGGACGTAACGTATAGAAGTTAGGGCCATTTGGAGTTTGATCAGTGTTTGATTTGGGACTCAAGGGTAGCTTTGAGCGATAGCTTAAATTGACAAGAGGCTCGAGTACTTTATTGTTACAAAATTTCAAGGTTTTATTACGCTCCAGTAAAAAGTTACAAGCATTTGTATGTTGCAAACTTTGATAGGTGTAGGACGTACCGTATAGAAGTTAGGGCCATTTGAAGTTTTATCAGTGTTTGATTTGGGACTCAAGGGTAGCATAGCTTTGAGCGATAGCTTAAATTGACAAGAGGCTCGAGTACTTTATTGTTAAAAAATTTCAAGGTTTTATGACGCTATAGTAAAAAGTTACAAGCATTTGTATGTTGCAAAATTTGATAGGTGTAGGAAGTACCGTATATAAGTTAGGGCTATTTGAAGTTTTATCAGCTTTTGATTTGGGACTCAAGGGTAGCATAGCTTTGAGCGATAGCTTAAATTGACAAGAGGCTCAAGTACTTTATTGTTACAAAATTTCAAGGATTTATGACGCTCCAGTAAAAAGTTACAAGCATTTGTATGTTGCAAACTTTGATAGGTGTAGGACGTACCGTATAGAAGTTAGGATTTGGGACTCAAGGGAAGCATAGCTTTGAGCGATATCTTAAATTGACAAGATGCTCGAGTACTTTATTGTTACAAAATTTCAAGGTTTGATGACGCTCCAGTAAAAAGTTACAAGCATTTGTATGTTGCAAACTTAGATAAGTGTAGGACGTACCGTATAGAAGTTAGGGCCATTTGAAGTTTTATCAGTGTTTGATTTGGGAACCCAGGGAAGCATAGCTTTGAGCGATAACTTAAATTGACAAGAGGCTCGAGTACTTTATTGTTACAAAATTTCAAGGTCTTATGACGCTCCAGTAAAAAGTTACAAGCATTTGTATGTTGCAAATTTTGATAGATATAGGACGTAACGTATAGAAGTTAGGGCCATTTGGAGTTTGATCAGTGTTTGATTTGGGACTCAAGGGTAGCTTTGAGCGATAGCTTAAATTGACAAGAGGCTCGAGTACTTTATTGTTAAAAAATTTCAAGGTTTTATGACGCTCCAGAAAAAAGTTACAAGCATTTGTATGTTGCAAACTTTGATAGGTGTAGGACGTACCGTATAAAAGTTAGGGCAATTTGAAGTTTTATCAGTGTTTGATTTGGGACTTAATGGTAGTACAGCTTTGAGCGATAGCTTAACGTGACAAGAGGCTCGAGTACTTTATTGTTACAAAATTTCAAGGTTTTATGACGCTCCAGTAAAAAGTTACAAGCATATGTATGTTGCAAACTTTGATAGGTGTAGGACGTACCGTATAGAAGTTAGGGCCATTTGAAGTTTTATCAGTTTTTGATTTGGGACTCAAGGGAAGCATAGCTTTGAGCGATATCTTAAATTGACAAGATGATCGAGTACTTAATTGTTACAAAATTTCAAGGTTTTATGACGCTCCAGTAAAAAGTTGCAAGCATTTGTATGTTGCAAACTTTGATAGGTGTAGGTCGTACCGTATAGAAGTTAGGGCCATTTGAAGTTTTATCAACGTTTGATTTGGGACTCAAGGGTAGCATAGCTTTGAGCGATAGCTTAAATTGACAAGAGGCTCAAGTACTTTATTGTTACAAAATTTCAAGGATTTATGACGCTCCAGTAAAAAGTTACAAGCATTTGTATGTTGCAAACTTTGATAGGTGTAGGACGTACCGTATAGAAGTTAGGATTTGGGAATAAAGAGTAGCATAGGTTTGAGCGATAGCTTAAATTGACAAGAGGCTCGAGTACTTTATTGTTACAAAATTTCAAGGTTTTATGACGCTCCAGTAAAAAGTTACAAGCATTTGTATGTTGCAAACTTTGATAGGTGTAGGACGTACCGTATACAAGTTAGGGCCATTTGAAGTTTTATCAGTGTTTGATTTGGGACTCAAGGGTAGCATAGCTTTGAGCGATAGCTTAAATTGACAAGAGGCTCGAGTACTTTATTGTTAAAAAATTTCAAGTTTTTATGACGCTATAGTAAAAAGTTACAAGCATTTGTATGTTGCAAACTTTGATAGGTGTAGGAAGTACCGTATATAAGTTAGGGCTATTTGAAGTTTTATCAGTGTTTGATTTGGGACTCCAGGGTAGCATAGCTTTGAGCGATAGCTTTAATTGACAAGAGGCTCGAGTACTTTATTGTTACAAAATTTCAAGGTTTTATGAGGCTCCAGTAAAAAGTTACAAGCATTTGTATGTTGCAAACTTTGATAGATGTAGGACATACCGTATAGAAGTTAGGGCCATTTCTAGTTTTATCAGTGTTTGATTTGGGTCTCAAAGGTAGCATAGCTTTGAGCGATATCTTAAATTGACAAGAGGCTCGAGTACTTTATTGTTACAAAAATTCAAGGTTTTATGACGCTCCAGTAAAAAGTTACAAGCAATTGTATGTTGCAAACTTTGATAGGTGTAGGACGTACCGTATAGAAGTTAGCGCCATTTGGAGTTTGATCAGTGTTTGATTTGGGACTCAAGGGTAGCTTTGAGCGATAGCTTAAATTGACAAGAGGCTCGAGTACTTTATTGTTACAAAATTTCAAGGTTTTATTACGCTCCAGTAAAAAGTTACAAGCATTTGTATGTTGCAAACTTTGATAGGTGTAGGACGTACCGTATAGAAGTTAGGGCCATTTGAAGTTTTATCAGTGTTTGATTTGGGACTCAAGGGTAGCATAGCTTTGAGCGATAGCTTAAATTGACAAGAGGCTCGAGTACTTTATTGTTAAAAAATTTCAAGGTTTTATGACGCTATAGTAAAAAGTTACAAGCATTTGTATGTTGCAAACTTTGATAGGTGTAGGAAGTACCGTATATAAGTTAGGGCTATTTGAAGTTTTATCAGTTTTTGATTTGGGACTCAAGGGCAGCATAGCTTTGGGCGATAGCTTAAATTGACAAGAGGCTCAAGTACTTTATTGTTACAAAATTTCAAGGATTTATGACGCTCCAGTAAAAAGTTACAAGCATTTGTATGTTGCAAACTTTGATAGGTATAGGACGTATCGTATAGAAGTTAGGATTTGGGACTCAAGGGAAGCATAGCTTTGAGCGATATCTTAAATTGACAAGATGCTCGAGTACTTAATTGTTACAAAATTTCGAGGTTTTATGACGCTCCAGTAAAAAGTTACAAGCATTTGTATGTTGCAAACTTTGATAGGTGTAGGCCGTATCGTATAGAAGTTAGGGCCATTTGAAGTTTTATCAGTGTCTCATTTGGGAATCAAGGGTAGCATAGCTTTGAGCGATAGGTTAAATTGACAAGCGGCTCGAGTACTTTATTGTTACAAAATTTCAAGGTTTGATGACGCTCCAGTAAAAAGTTACAAGCATTTGTATGTTGCAAACTTAGATAAGTGTAGGACGTACCGTATAGAAGTTAGGGCCATTTGAAGTTTTATCAGTGTTTGATTTGGGAACCCAGGGAAGCATAGCTTTGAGCGATAACTTAAATTGACAAGAGGCTCGAGTACTTTATTGTTACAAAATTTCAAGGTTTTATTACGCTCCAGTAAAAAGTTACAAGCATTTGTATGTTGCAAACTTTGATAGGTGTAGGACGTACCGTATAGAAGTTAGGGCCATTTGAAGTTTTATCAGTGTTTGATTTGGGACTCAAGGGTAGCATAGCTTTGAGCGATAGCTTAAATTGACAAGAGGCTCGAGTACTTTATTGTTAAAAAATTTCAAGGTTTTATGACGCTATAGTAAAAAGTTACAAGCATTTGTATGTTGCAAAATTTGATAGGTGTAGGAAGTACCGTATATAAGTTAGGGCTATTTGAAGTTTTATCAGCTTTTGATTTGGGACTCAAGGGTAGCATAGCTTTGAGCGATAGCTTAAATTGACAAGAGGCTCAAGTACTTTATTGTTACAAAATTTCAAGGATTTATGACGCTCCAGTAAAAAGTTACAAGCATTTGTATGTTGCAAACTTTGATAGGTGTAGGACGTACCGTATAGAAGTTAGGATTTGGGACTCAAGGGAAGCATAGCTTTGAGCGATATCTTAAATTGACAAGATGCTCGAGTACTTAATTGTTACAAAATTTCGAGGTTTTATGGCGCTCCAGTAAAAAGTTACAAGCATTTGTATGTTGCAAACTTTGATAGGTGTAGGACGTACCGTATAGAAGTTAGGGCCATTTGAAGTTTTATCAGTGTCTCATTTGGGAATCAAGGGTAGCATAGCTTTGAGCGATAGGTTAAATTGACAAGCGGCTCGAGTACTTTATTGTTACAAAATTTCAAGGTTTGATGACGCTCCAGTAAAAAGTTACAAGCATTTGTATGTTGCAAACTTAGATAAGTGTAGGACGTACCGTATAGAAGTTAGGGCCATTTGAAGTTTTATCAGTGTTTGATTTGGGAACCCAGGGAAGCATAGCTTTGAGCGATAACTTAAATTGACAAGAGGCTCGAGTACTTTATTGTTACAAAATTTCAAGGTCTTATGACGCTCCAGTAAAAAGTTACAAGCATTTGTATGTTGCAAATTTTGATAGATATAGGACGTAACGTATAGAAGTTAGGGCCATTTGGAGTTTGATCAGTGTTTGATTTGGGACTCAAGGGTAGCTTTGAGCGATAGCTTAAATTGACAAGAGGCTCGAGTACTTTATTGTTAAAAAATTTCAAGGTTTTATGACGCTCCAGTAAAAAGTTACAAGCATTTGTATGTTGCAAACTTTGATAGGTGTAGGACGTACCGTATAAAAGTTAGGGCAATTTGAAGTTTTATCAGTGTTTGATTTGGGACTTAATGGTAGTACAGCTTTGAGCGATAGCTTAACGTGACAAGAGGCTCGAGTACTTTATTGTTACAAAATTTCAAGGTTTTATGACGCTCCAGTAAAAAGTTACAAGCATATGTATGTTGCAAACTTTGATAGGTGTAGGACGTACCGTATAGAAGTTAGGGCCATTTGAAGTTTTATCAGTTTTTGATTTGGGACTCAAGGGAAGCATAGCTTTGAGCGATATCTTAAATTGACAAGATGATCGAGTACTTAATTGTTACAAAATTTCAAGGTTTTATGACGCTCCAGTAAAAAGTTGCAAGCATTTGTATGTTGCAAACTTTGATAGGTGTAGGTCGTACCGTATAGAAGTTAGGGCCATTTGAAGTTTTATCAGCGTTTGATTTGGGACTCAAGGGTAGCATAGCTTTGAGCGATAGCTTAAATTGACAAGAGGCTCAAGTACTTTATTGTTACAAAATTTCAAGGATTTATGACGCTCCAGTAAAAAGTTACAAGCATTTGTATGTTGCAAACTTTGATAGGTGTAGGACGTACCGTATAGAAGTTAGGATTTGGGAATAAAGAGTAGCATAGGTTTGAGCGATAGCTTAAATTGACAAGAGGCTCGAGTACTTTATTGTTACAAAATTTCAAGGTTTTATGACGCTCCAGTAAAAAGTTACAAGCATTTGTATGTTGCAAACTTTGATAGGTGTAGGACGTACCGTATACAAGTTAGGGCCATTTGAAGTTTTATCAGTGTTTGATTTGGGACTCAAGGGTAGCATAGCTTTGAGCGATAGCTTAAATTGACAAGAGGCTCGAGTACTTTATTGTTAAAAAATTTCAAGTTTTTATGACGCTATAGTAAAAAGTTACAAGCATTTGTATGTTGCAAACTTTGATAGGTGTAGGAAGTACCGTATATAAGTTAGGGCTATTTGAAGTTTTATCAGTGTTTGATTTGGGACTCCAGGGTAGCATAGCTTTGAGCGATAGCTTTAATTGACAAGAGGCTCGAGTACTTTATTGTTACAAAATTTCAAGGTTTTATGAGGCTCCAGTAAAAAGTTACAAGCATTTGTATGTTGCAAACTTTGATAGATGTAGGACATACCGTATAGAAGTTAGGGCCATTTCTAGTTTTATCAGTGTTTGATTTGGGTCTCAAAGGTAGCATAGCTTTGAGCGATATCTTAAATTGACAAGAGGCTCGAGTACTTTATTGTTACAAAAATTCAAGGTTTTATGACGCTCCAGTAAAAAGTTACAAGCAATTGTATGTTGCAAACTTTGATAGGTGTAGGACGTACCGTATAGAAGTTAGCGCCATTTGGAGTTTGATCAGTGTTTGATTTGGGACTCAAGGGTAGCTTTGAGCGATAGCTTAAATTGACAAGAGGCTCGAGTACTTTATTGTTACAAAATTTCAAGGTTTTATTACGCTCCAGTAAAAAGTTACAAGCATTTGTATGTTGCAAACTTTGATAGGTGTAGGACGTACCGTATAGAAGTTAGGGCCATTTGAAGTTTTATCAGTGTTTGATTTGGGACTCAAGGGTAGCATAGCTTTGAGCGATAGCTTAAATTGACAAGAGGCTCGAGTACTTTATTGTTAAAAAATTTCAAGGTTTTATGACGCTATAGTAAAAAGTTACAAGCATTTGTATGTTGCAAACTTTGATAGGTGTAGGAAGTACCGTATATAAGTTAGGGCTATTTGAAGTTTTATCAGTTTTTGATTTGGGACTCAAGGGCAGCATAGCTTTGGGCGATAGCTTAAATTGACAAGAGGCTCAAGTACTTTATTGTTACAAAATTTCAAGGATTTATGACGCTCCAGTAAAAAGTTACAAGCATTTGTATGTTGCAAACTTTGATAGGTATAGGACGTATCGTATAGAAGTTAGGATTTGGGACTCAAGGGAAGCATAGCTTTGAGCGATATCTTAAATTGACAAGATGCTCGAGTACTTAATTGTTACAAAATTTCGAGGTTTTATGACGCTCCAGTAAAAAGTTACAAGCATTTGTATGTTGCAAACTTTGATAGGTGTAGGACGTATCGTATAGAAGTTAGGGCCATTTGAAGTTTTATCAGTGTCTCATTTGGGAATCAAGGGTAGCATAGCTTTGAGCGATAGGTTAAATTGACAAGCGGCTCGAGTACTTTATTGTTACAAAATTTCAAGGTTTGATGACGCTCCAGTAAAAAGTTACAAGCATTTGTATGTTGCAAACTTAGATAAGTGTAGGACGTACCGTATAGAAGTTAGGGCCATTTGAAGTTTTATCAGTGTTTGATTTGGGAACCCAGGGAAGCATAGCTTTGAGCGATAACTTAAATTGACAAGAGGCTCGAGTACTTTATTGTTACAAAATTTCAAGGTTTTATGACGCTCCAGTAAAAAGTTACAAGCATTTGTATGTTGCAAACTTTGATAGGTGTAGGACGTACCGTATAGAAGTTAGGGCCATTTGAAGTTTTATCAGTTTTTTATTTGGGACTCAAGGGTAGCATAGCTTTGAGCGATAGCTTAAATTGACAAGAGGCTCGAGTACTTTATTGTTAAAAAATTTCAAGTTTTTATGACGCTATAGTAAAAAGTTACAAGCATTTGTATGTTGCAAACTTTGATAGGTGTAGGAAGTACCGTATATAAGTTAGGGCTATTTGAAGTTTTATCAGTGTTTGATTTGGGAATCCAGGGTAGCATAGCTTTGAGCGATAGCTTTAATTGACAAGAGGCTCGAGTACTTTATTGTTACAAAATTTCAAGGTTTTATGAGGCTCCAGTAAAAAGTTACAAGCATTTGTATGTTGCAAACTTTGATAGATGTAGGACATACCGTATAGAAGTTAGGGCCATTTCTAGTTTTATCAGTGTTTGATTTGGGTCTCAAAGGTAGCATAGCTTTGAGCGATATCTTAAATTGACAAGAGGCTCGAGTACTTTATTGTTACAAAAATTCAAGGTTTTATGACGCTCCAGTAAAAAGTTACAAGCAATTGTATGTTGCAAACTTTGATAGGTGTAGGACGTACCGTATAGAAGTTAGGGCCATTTGAAGTTTTATCAGTGTTTGATTTGGGACTCAAGGGTAGCATAGCTTTGAGCGATAGCTTAAATTGACAAGAGGCTCGAGTACTTTATTGTTAAAAAATTTCAAGGTTTTATGACGCTATAGTAAAGAGTTACAAGCATTTGTATGTTGCAAACTTTGATAGGTGTAGGAAGTACCGTATAAAAGTTAGGGCAATTTGAAGTTTTATCAGTGTTTGATTTGGGACTTAATGGTAGTACAGCTTTGAGCGATAGCTTAAATTGACAAGAGGCTCAAGTACTTTATTGTTACAAAATTTCAAGGATTTATGACGCTCCAGTAAAAAGTTACAAGCATTTGTATGTTGCAAACTTTGATAGGTGTAGGACGTACCGTATAGAAGTTAGGATTTGGGACTCAAGGGAAGCATAGCTTTGAGCGATATCTTAAATTGACAAGATGCTCGAGTACTTAATTGTTACAAAATTTCGAGGTTTTATGGCGCTCCAGTAAAAAGTTACAAGCATTTGTATGTTGCAAACTTTGATAGGTGTAGGACGTACCGTATAGAAGTTAGGGCCATTTGAAGTTTTATCAGTGTCTCATTTGGGAATCAAGGGTAGCATAGCTTTGAGCGATAGGTTAAATTGACAAGCGGCTCGAGTACTTTATTGTTACAAAATTTCAAGGTTTGATGACGCTCCAGTAAAAAGTTACAAGCATTTGTATGTTGCAAACTTAGATAAGTGTAGGACGTACCGTATAGAAGTTAGGGCCATTTGAAGTTTTATCAGTGTTTGATTTGGGAACCCAGGGAAGCATAGCTTTGAGCGATAACTTAAATTGACAAGAGGCTCGAGTACTTTATTGTTACAAAATTTCAAGGTCTTATGACGCTCCAGTAAAAAGTTACAAGCATTTGTATGTTGCAAATTTTGATAGATATAGGACGTAACGTATAGAAGTTAGGGCCATTTGGAGTTTGATCAGTGTTTGATTTGGGACTCAAGGGTAGCTTTGAGCGATAGCTTAAATTGACAAGAGGCTCGAGTACTTTATTGTTAAAAAATTTCAAGGTTTTATGACGCTCCAGTAAAAAGTTACAAGCATTTGTATGTTGCAAACTTTGATAGGTGTAGGACGTACCGTATAAAAGTTAGGGCAATTTGAAGTTTTATCAGTGTTTGATTTGGGACTTAATGGTAGTACAGCTTTGAGCGATAGCTTAACGTGACAAGAGGCTCGAGTACTTTATTGTTACAAAATTTCAAGGTTTTATGACGCTCCAGTAAAAAGTTACAAGCATATGTATGTTGCAAACTTTGATAGGTGTAGGACGTACCGTATAGAAGTTAGGGCCATTTGAAGTTTTATCAGTTTTTGATTTGGGACTCAAGGGAAGCATAGCTTTGAGCGATATCTTAAATTGACAAGATGATCGAGTACTTAATTGTTACAAAATTTCAAGGTTTTATGACGCTCCAGTAAAAAGTTGCAAGCATTTGTATGTTGCAAACTTTGATAGGTGTAGGTCGTACCGTATAGAAGTTAGGGCCATTTGAAGTTTTATCAGCGTTTGATTTGGGACTCAAGGGTAGCATAGCTTTGAGCGATAGCTTAAATTGACAAGAGGCTCAAGTACTTTATTGTTACAAAATTTCAAGGATTTATGACGCTCCAGTAAAAAGTTACAAGCATTTGAATGTTGCAAACTTTGATAGGTGTAGAACGTACCGTATAGAAGTTAGGATTTGGGAATAAAGAGTAGCATAGGTTTGAGCGATAGCTTAAATTGACAAGAGGCTCGAGTACTTTATTGTTACAAAATTTCAAGGTTTTATGACGCTCCAGTAAAAAGTTACAAGCATTTGTATGTTGCAAACTTTGATAGGTGTAGGACGTACCGTATACAAGTTAGGGCCATTTGAAGTTTTATCAGTGTTTGATTTGGGACTCAAGGGTAGCATAGCTTTGAGCGATAGCTTAAATTGACAAGAGGCTCGAGTACTTTATTGTTAAAAAATTTCAAGTTTTTATGACGCTATAGTAAAAAGTTACAAGCATTTGTATGTTGCAAACTTTGATAGGTGTAGGAAGTACCGTATATAAGTTAGGGCTATTTGAAGTTTTATCAGTGTTTGATTTGGGACTCCAGGGTAGCATAGCTTTGAGCGATAGCTTTAATTGACAAGAGGCTCGAGTACTTTATTGTTACAAAATTTCAAGGTTTTATGAGGCTCCAGTAAAAAGTTACAAGCATTTGTATGTTGCAAACTTTGATAGATGTAGGACATACCGTATAGAAGTTAGGGCCATTTCTAGTTTTATCAGTGTTTGATTTGGGTCTCAAAGGTAGCATAGCTTTGAGCGATATCTTAAATTGACAAGAGGCTCGAGTACTTTATTGTTACAAAAATTCAAGGTTTTATGACGCTCCAGTAAAAAGTTACAAGCAATTGTATGTTGCAAACTTTGATAGGTGTAGGACGTACCGTATAGAAGTTAGCGCCATTTGGAGTTTGATCAGTGTTTGATTTGGGACTCAAGGGTAGCTTTGAGCGATAGCTTAAATTGACAAGAGGCTCGAGTACTTTATTGTTACAAAATTTCAAGGTTTTATTACGCTCCAGTAAAAAGTTACAAGCATTTGTATGTTGCAAACTTTGATAGGTGTAGGACGTACCGTATAGAAGTTAGGGCCATTTGAAGTTTTATCAGTGTTTGATTTGGGACTCAAGGGTAGCATAGCTTTGAGCGATAGCTTAAATTGACAAGAGGCTCGAGTACTTTATTGTTAAAAAATTTCAAGGTTTTATGACGCTATAGTAAAAAGTTACAAGCATTTGTATGTTGCAAACTTTGATAGGTGTAGGAAGTACCGTATATAAGTTAGGGCTATTTGAAGTTTTATCAGTTTTTGATTTGGGACTCAAGGGCAGCATAGCTTTGGGCGATAGCTTAAATTGACAAGAGGCTCAAGTACTTTATTGTTACAAAATTTCAAGGATTTATGACGCTCCAGTAAAAAGTTACAAGCATTTGTATGTTGCAAACTTTGATAGGTATAGGACGTATCGTATAGAAGTTAGGATTTGGGACTCAAGGGAAGCATAGCTTTGAGCGATATCTTAAATTGACAAGATGCTCGAGTACTTAATTGTTACAAAATTTCGAGGTTTTATGACGCTCCAGTAAAAAGTTACAAGCATTTGTATGTTGCAAACTTTGATAGGTGTAGGACGTATCGTATAGAAGTTAGGGCCATTTGAAGTTTTATCAGTGTCTCATTTGGGAATCAAGGGTAGCATAGCTTTGAGCGATAGGTTAAATTGACAAGCGGCTCGAGTACTTTATTGTTACAAAATTTCAAGGTTTGATGACGCTCCAGTAAAAAGTTACAAGCATTTGTATGTTGCAAACTTAGATAAGTGTAGGACGTACCGTATAGAAGTTAGGGCCATTTGAAGTTTTATCAGTGTTTGATTTGGGAACCCAGGGAAGCATAGCTTTGAGCGATAACTTAAATTGACAAGAGGCTCGAGTACTTTATTGTTACAAAATTTCAAGGTTTTATGACGCTCCAGTAAAAAGTTACAAGCATTTGTATGTTGCAAACTTTGATAGGTGTAGGACGTACCGTATAGAAGTTAGGGCCATTTGAAGTTTTATCAGTTTTTTATTTGGGACTCAAGGGTAGCATAGCTTTGAGCGATAGCTTAAATTGACAAGAGGCTCGAGTACTTTATTGTTAAAAAATTTCAAGTTTTTATGACGCTATAGTAAAAAGTTACAAGCATTTGTATGTTGCAAACTTTGATAGGTGTAGGAAGTACCGTATATAAGTTAGGGCTATTTGAAGTTTTATCAGTGTTTGATTTGGGAATCCAGGGTAGCATAGCTTTGAGCGATAGCTTTAATTGACAAGAGGCTCGAGTACTTTATTGTTACAAAATTTCAAGGTTTTATGAGGCTCCAGTAAAAAGTTACAAGCATTTGTATGTTGCAAACTTTGATAGATGTAGGACATACCGTATAGAAGTTAGGGCCATTTCTAGTTTTATCAGTGTTTGATTTGGGTCTCAAAGGTAGCATAGCTTTGAGCGATATCTTAAATTGACAAGAGGCTCGAGTACTTTATTGTTACAAAAATTCAAGGTTTTATGACGCTCCAGTAAAAAGTTACAAGCAATTGTATGTTGCAAACTTTGATAGGTGTAGGACGTACCGTATAGAAGTTAGGGCCATTTGAAGTTTTATCAGTGTTTGATTTGGGACTCAAGGGTAGCATAGCTTTGAGCGATAGCTTAAATTGACAAGAGGCTCGAGTACTTTATTGTTAAAAAATTTCAAGGTTTTATGACGCTATAGTAAAGAGTTACAAGCATTTGTATGTTGCAAACTTTGATAGGTGTAGGAAGTACCGTATATAAGTTAGGGCTATTTGAAGTTTTATCAGTTTTTGATTTGGGACTCAAGGGCAGCATAGCTTTGGGCGATAGCTTAAATTGACAAGAGGCTCAAGTACTTTATTGTTACAAAATTTCAAGGATTTATGACTCTCCAGTAAAAAGTTACAAGCATTTGTATGTTGCAAACTTTGATAGGTATAGGACGTATCGTATAGAAGTTAGGATTTGGGACTCAAGGGAAGCATAGCTTTGAGCGATATCTTAAATTGACAAGATGCTCGAGTACTTAATTGTTACAAAATTTCGAGGTTTTATGACGCTCCAGTAAAAAGTTACAAGCATTTGTATGTTGCAAACTTTGATAGGTGTAGGACGTACCGTATAGAAGTTAGGGCCATTTGAAGTTTTATCAGTGTCTCATTTGGGAATCAAGGGTAGCATAGCTTTGAGCGATAGGTTAAATTGACAAGCGGCTCGAGTACTTTATTGTTACAAAATTTCAAGGTTTGATGACGCTCCAGTAAAAAGTTACAAGCATTTGTATGTTGCAAACTTAGATAAGTGTAGGACGTACCGTATAGAAGTTAGGGCCATTTGAAGTTTTATCAGTGTTTGATTTGGGAACCCAGGGAAGCATAGCTTTGAGCGATAACTTAAATTGACAAGAGGCTCGAGTACTTTATTGTTACAAAATTTCGAGGTTTTATGACGCTCCAGTAAAAAGTTACAAGCATTTGTATGTTGCAAACTTTGATAGGTGTAGCACGTACCGTATAAAAGTTAGGGCCATTTGAAGTTTTATCAGTGTTTGATTTGGGACTTAAGGGTAGTACAGCTTTGAGCGATAGCTTAACGTGACAAGAGGCTCGAGTACTTTATTGTTACAAAATTTCAAGGTTTTATGACGCTCCAGTAAAAAGTTACAAGCATATGTATGTTGCAAAGTTTGATAGGTGTAGGACGTACCGTATAGAAGTTAGGGCCATTTGAAGTTTTATCAGTTTTTGATTTGGGACTCAAGGGAAGCATAGCTTTGAGCGATATCTTAAATTGACAAGATGCTCGAGTACTTAATTGTTATAAAATTTCAAGGTTTTATGACGCTCCAGTAAAAAGTTGCAAGCATTTGTATGTTGCAAACTTTGATAGGTGTAGGTCGTACCGTTTAGAAGTTAGGGCCATTTGAAGTTTTATCATCGTTTGATTTGGGACTCAAGGGTAGCATAGCTTTGAGCGATAGCTTAAATTGACAAGAGGCTCAAGTACTTTATTGTTACAAAATTTCAAGGATTTATGACGCTCCAGTAAAAAGTTACAAGCATTTGTATGTTGCAAACTTTGATAGGTGTAGGACGTACCATATAGAAGTTAGGATTTGGGAATAAAGGGTAGCATAGGTTTGAGCGATAGCTTCAATTGACAAGAGGCTCGAGTACTTTATTGTTACAAAATTTCAAGGTTTTATTACGCTCCAGTAAAAAGTTACAAGCATTTGTATGTTGCAAACTTTGATAGGTGTAGGGCGTACCGTATAGAAGTTAGGGCCATTTGAAGTTTTATCAGTTTTTTATTTGGGACTCAAGGGTAGCATAGCTTGAGCGATATCTTAAATTGACAAGAGGATCGAGTACTTTATTGTTACAAAATTTCAAGGTCTTATGACGCTCCAGTAAAAAGTTACAAGCATTTGTATGTTGCAAATTTTGATAGATGTAGGACGTACCGTATAGAAGTTAGGGCCATTTGGAGTTTGATCAGTGTTTGATTTGGGACTCAAGAGTAGCATTGAGCGATAGCTTAAATTCACAAGAGGCTCGAGTACTTTATTGTTACAAAATTTCAAGATTTTATTACACTCCAGTAAAAAGTTACAAGCATTTGTATGTTGCAAACTTTGATAGGTGTAGGACGTACCGTATAGAAGTTAGGGCCATTTGAAGTTTTATCAGTGTTTGATTTGGGACTCAAGGGTAGCATAGCTTTGAGCGATAGCTTAAATTGACAAGAGGCTCGAGTACTTTCTTGTTAAAAAATTTGAAGGTTTTATGACGCTATAGTAAAAAGTTACAAGCATTTGTATGTTGCAAACTTTGATAGGTGTAGGAAGTACCGTATATAAGTTAGGGCTATTTGAAGTTTTATCAGTGTTTGATTTGGGACTCCAGGGTAGCATAGCTTTGAGCGATAGCTCTAATTGACAAGAGGCTCGAGTACTTTATTGGTACAAAAATTTCAAGCTTTTATGAGGCTCCAGTAAAAAGTTACAAGCATTTGTATGTTGCAAACTTTGATAGATGTAGGACATACCGTATAGAAGTTAGGGCCATTTCTAGTTTTATCAGTGTTTGATTTGGGTCTCAAAGGTAGCATAGCTTTGAGCGATATCTTAAATTGACAAGAGGCTCGAGTACTTTATTGTTTCAAAATTTCAAGGTTTTATGACGCTCCAGTAAAAAGTTACAAGCATTTGTATGTTGCAAACTTTGATAGGTGTAGGACGTACGTACAGAAGTTAGACCCGTTTGAAGTTTTATCAATTTTTGATTTGGGACTCAAGGGTAGGATAGCTTTGAGCGATATCTTAAATTGACAAGAGGCTCGAGTACTTTATTGTTACAAAAATTCAAGGTTTTATGACGCTCCAGTAAAAAGTTACAAGCAATTGTATGTTGCAAACTTTGATAGGTGTAGGACGTACCGTATAGAAGTTAGGGCCATTTGGAGTTTGATCAGTGTTTGATTTGGGACTCAAGGGTAGCTTTGAGCGATAGCTTAAATTGACAAGAGGCTCGAGTACTTTATCGTTACAAAATTTCAAGGTTTTATTACGCTCCAGTAAAAAGTTACAAGCATTTGTATGTTGCAAACTTTGATAGGTGTAGGACGTACCGTATAGAAGTTAGGGCCATTTGAAGTTTTATCAGTGTTTGATTTGGGACTCAAGGGTAGCATAGCTTTGAGCGATAGCTTAAATTGACAAGAGGCTCGAGTACTTTATTGTTAAAAAATTTCAAGTTTTTATGACGCTATAGTAAAAAGTTACAAGCATATGTGTGTTGCAAACTTTGATAGGTGTAGGAAGTACCGTATATAAGTTAGGGCTATTTGAAGTTTTATCAGTGTTTGATTTGGGACTCCAGGGTAGCATAGCTTTGAGCGATAGCTTTAATTGACAAGAGGCTCGAGTACTTTATTGTTACAAAATTTCAAGGTTTTATGAGGCTCCAGTAAAAAGTTACAAGCATTTGTATGTTGCAACTTTGATAGATGTAGGACATACCGTATAGAAGTTAGGGCCATTTCTAGTTTTATCAGTGTTTGATTTGGGTCTCAAAGGTAGCATAGCTTTGAGCGATATCTTAAATTGACAAGAGGCTCGAGTACTTTATTGTTACAAAAATTCAAGGTTTTATGACGCTCCAGTAAAAAGTTACAAGCAATTGTATGTTGCAAACTTTGATAGGTGTAGGACGTACCGTATAGAAGTTAGGGCCATTTGGAGTTTGATCAGTGTTTGATTTGGGACTCAAGGGTAGCTTTGAGCGATAGCTTAAATTGACAAGAGGCTCGAGTACTTTATTGTTACAAAATTTCAAGGTTTTATTACGCTCCAGTAAAAAGTTACAAGCATTTGTATGTTGCAAACTTTGATAGGTGTAGGACGTACCGTATAGAAGTTAGGGCCATTTGAAGTTTTATCAGTGTCTCATTTGGGAATCAAGGGTAGCATAGCTTTGAGCGATAGGTTGAATTGACAAGCGGCTCGAGTACTTTATTGTTACAAAATTTCAAGGTTTGATGACGCTCCAGTAAAAAGTTACAAGCATTTGTATGTTGCAAACTTAGATAAGTGTAGGACGTACCGTATAGAAGTTAGGGCCATTTGAAGTTTTATCAGTGTTTGATTTGGGAACCCAGGGAAGCATAGCTTTGAGCGATAACTTAAATTGACAAGAGGCTCGAGTACTTTATTGTTACAAAATTTCGAGGTTTTATGACGCTCCAGTAAAAAGTTACAAGCATTTGTATGTTGCAAACTTTGATAGGTGTAGCACGTACCGTATAAAAGTTAGGGCCATTTGAAGTTTTATCAGTGTTTGATTTGGGACTTAAGGGTAGTACAGCTTTGAGCGATAGCTTAACGTGACAAGAGGCTCGAGTACTTTATTGTTACAAAATTTCAAGGTTTTATGACGCTCCAGTAAAAAGTTACAAGCATATGTATGTTGCAAAGTTTGATAGGTGTAGGACGTACCGTATAGAAGTTAGGGCCATTTGAAGTTTTATCAGTTTTTGATTTGGGACTCAAGGGAAGCATAGCTTTGAGCGATATCTTAAATTGACAAGATGCTCGAGTACTTAATTGTTATAAAATTTCAAGGTTTTATGACGCTCCAGTAAAAAGTTGCAAGCATTTGTATGTTGCAAACTTTGATAGGTGTAGGTCGTACCGTTTAGAAGTTAGGGCCATTTGAAGTTTTATCATCGTTTGATTTGGGACTCAAGGGTAGCATAGCTTTGAGCGATAGCTTAAATTGACAAGAGGCTCAAGTACTTTATTGTTACAAAATTTCAAGGATTTATGACGCTCCAGTAAAAAGTTACAAGCATTTGTATGTTGCAAACTTTGATAGGTGTAGGACGTACCATATAGAAGTTAGGATTTGGGAATAAAGGGTAGCATAGGTTTGAGCGATAGCTTCAATTGACAAGAGGCTCGAGTACTTTATTGTTACAAAATTTCAAGGTTTTATTACGCTCCAGTAAAAAGTTACAAGCATTTGTATGTTGCAAACTTTGATAGGTGTAGGGCGTACCGTATAGAAGTTAGGGCCATTTGAAGTTTTATCAGTTTTTTATTTGGGACTCAAGGGTAGCATAGCTTGAGCGATATCTTAAATTGACAAGAGGATCGAGTACTTTATTGTTACAAAATTTCAAGGTCTTATGACGCTCCAGTAAAAAGTTACAAGCATTTGTATGTTGCAAATTTTGATAGATGTAGGACGTACCGTATAGAAGTTAGGGCCATTTGGAGTTTGATCAGTGTTTGATTTGGGACTCAAGAGTAGCATTGAGCGATAGCTTAAATTGACAAGAGGCTCGAGTACTTTATTGTTACAAAATTTCAAGATTTTATTACACTCCAGTAAAAAGTTACAAGCATTTGTATGTTGCAAACTTTGATAGGTGTAGGACGTACCGTATAGAAGTTAGGGCCATTTGAAGTTTTATCAGTGTTTGATTTGGGACTCAAGGGTAGCATAGCTTTGAGCGATAGCTTAAATTGACAAGAGGCTCGAGTACTTTCTTGTTAAAAAATTTGAAGGTTTTATGACGCTATAGTAAAAAGTTACAAGCATTTGTATGTTGCAAACTTTGATAGGTGTAGGAAGTACCGTATATAAGTTAGGGCTATTTGAAGTTTTATCAGTGTTTGATTTGGGACTCCAGGGTAGCATAGCTTTGAGCGATAGCTCTAATTGACAAGAGGCTCGAGTACTTTATTGGTACAAAAATTTCAAGCTTTTATGAGGCTCCAGTAAAAAGTTACAAGCATTTGTATGTTGCAAACTTTGATAGATGTAGGACATACCGTATAGAAGTTAGGGCCATTTCTAGTTTTATCAGTGTTTGATTTGGGTCTCAAAGGTAGCATAGCTTTGAGCGATATCTTAAATTGACAAGAGGCTCGAGTACTTTATTGTTTCAAAATTTCAAGGTTTTATGACGCTCCAGTAAAAAGTTACAAGCATTTGTATGTTGCAAACTTTGATAGGTGTAGGACGTACGTACAGAAGTTAGACCCGTTTGAAGTTTTATCAATTTTTGATTTGGGACTCAAGGGTAGGATAGCTTTGAGCGATATCTTAAATTGACAAGAGGCTCGAGTACTTTATTGTTACAAAAATTCAAGGTTTTATGACGCTCCAGTAAAAAGTTACAAGCAATTGTATGTTGCAAACTTTGATAGGTGTAGGACGTACCGTATAGAAGTTAGGGCCATTTGGAGTTTGATCAGTGTTTGATTTGGGACTCAAGGGTAGCTTTGAGCGATAGCTTAAATTGACAAGAGGCTCGAGTACTTTATTGTTACAAAATTTCAAGGTTTTATTACGCTCCAGTAAAAAGTTACAAGCATTTGTATGTTGCAAACTTTGATAGGTGTAGGACGTACCGTATAGAAGTTAGGGCCATTTGAAGTTTTATCAGTGTTTGATTTGGGACTCAAGGGTAGCATAGCTTTGAGCGATATCTTAAATTGACAAGAGGCTCGAGTACTTTATTGTTTCAAAATTTCAAGGTTTTATGACGCTCCAGTAAAAAGTTACAAGCATTTGTATGTTGCAAACTTTGATAGGTGTAGGACGTACGTACAGAAGTTAGACCCGTTTGAAGTTTTATCAATTTTTGATTTGGGACTCAAGGGTAGGATAGCTTTGAGCGATATCTTAAATTGACAAGAGGCTCGAGTACTTTATTGTTACAAAAATTCAAGGTTTTATGACGCTCCAGTAAAAAGTTACAAGCAATTGTATGTTGCAAACTTTGATAGGTGTAGGACGTACCGTATAGAAGTTAGGGCCATTTGGAGTTTGATCAGTGTTTGATTTGGGACTCAAGGGTAGCTTTGAGCGATAGCTTAAATTGACAAGAGGCTCGAGTACTTTATTGTTACAAAATTTCAAGGTTTTATTACGCTCCAGTAAAAAGTTACAAGCATTTGTATGTTGCAAACTTTGATAGGTGTAGGACGTACCGTATAGAAGTTAGGGCCATTTGAAGTTTTATCAGTGTTTGATTTGGGACTCAAGGGTAGCATAGCTTTGAGCGATAGCTTAAATTGACAAGAGGCTCGAGTACTTTATTGTTAAAAAATTTCAAGGTTTTATGACGCTATAGTAAAAAGTTACAAGCATTTGTATGTTGCAAACTTTGATAGGTGTAGGAAGTACCGTATATAAGTTAGGGCTATTTGAAGTTTTATCAGTTTTTGATTTGGGACTCAAGGGCAGCATAGCTTTGGGCGATAGCTTAAATTGACAAGAGGCTCAAGTACTTTATTGTTACAAAATTTCAAGGATTTATGACGCTCCAGTAAAAAGTTACAAGCATTTGTATGTTGCAAACTTTGATAGGGGTAGGACGTATCGTATAGAAGTTAGGATTTGGGACTCAAGGGAAGCATAGCTTTGAGCGATATCTTAAATTGACAAGATGCTCGAATACTTAATTGTTACAAAATTTCGAGGTTTTATGACGCTCCAGTAAAAAGTTACAAGCATTTGTATGTTGCAAACTTTGATAGGTGTAGGACGTACCGTATAGAAGTTAGGGCCATTTGAAGTTTTATCAGTGTCTCATTTGGGAATCAAGGGTAGCATAGCTTTGAGCGATAGGTTAAATTGACAAGCGGCTCGAGTACTTTATTGTTACAAAATTTCAAGGTTTGATGACGCTCCAGTAAAAAGTTACAAGCTTTTTTATGTTGCAAACTTAGATAAGTGTAGGACGTACCGTATAGAAGTTAGGGCCATTTGAAGTTTTATCAGTGTTTGATTTGGGAACCCAGGGAAGCATAGCTTTGAGCGATAACTTAAATTGACAAGAGGCTCGAGTACTTTATTGTTACAAAATTTCGAGGTTTTATGACGCTCCAGTAAAAAGTTACAAGCATTTGTATGTTGCAAACTTTGATAGGTGTAGCACGTACCGTATAAAAGTTAGGGCCATTTGAAGTTTTATCAGTGTTTGATTTGGGACTTAAGGGTAGTACAGCTTTGAGCGATAGCTTAACGTGACAAGAGGCTCGAGTACTTTATTGTTACAAAATTTCAAGGTTTTATGACGCTCCAGTAAAAAGTTACAAGCATATGTATGTTGCAAAGTTTGATAGGTGTAGGACGTACCGTATAGAAGTTAGGGCCATTTGAAGTTTTATCATCGTTTGATTTGGGACTCAAGGGTAGCATAGCTTTGAGCGATATCTTAAATTGACAAGATGCTCGAGTACTTAATTGTTATAAAATTTCAAGGTTTTATGACGCTCCAGTAAAAAGTTGCAAGCATTTGTATGTTGCAAACTTTGATAGGTGTAGGTCGTACCGTTTAGAAGTTAGGGCCATTTGAAGTTTTATCATCGTTTGATTTGGGACTCAAGGGTAGCATAGCTTTGAGCGATAGCTTAAATTGACAAGAGGCTCAAGTACTTTATTGTTACAAAATTTCAAGGATTTATGACGCTCCAGTAAAAAGTTACAAGCATTTGTATGTTGCAAATTTTGTAGGTGTAGGACGTACCGTATAGAAGTTAGTAGCTTTTGAAGTTTTATCAGTGTTTGATTTGGGACTCAAGGGTAGCATAGCTTTGAGCGATAGCTTAAATTTACAAGAGGCTCGAGTACTTTATTGTTACAAAATTTCAAGGTTTTATGACGCTCCAGTAAAAAGTTACAAGCATTTGTATGTTGCAAACTTTGATAGGTGTAGGACGTACCGTATAGAAGTTAGGGCCATTTGAAGTTTTATCAGTGCTTAATTTGGGACTCAAGGGTAGCATAGCTTTGATCGATAGCTTAAATTAACAAGAGGCTCGAGTACTTTGTTGTTACAAAATTTCAAGGTCTTATGACGCTCCAGTAAAAAGTTACAAGCATCTGTGTGTTGCAAACTTTGATAGGTGTAGGACGTACCGTATATAACTTAGGGCCATTTGAAGTTTTATCAGTGTTTGATTTGGGACTCAAGGGTAGCATAGCATTGAGCGATAACTTAAATTGGCAAGAGGCTCGAGTAGTTTATTGTTACAAAATTTCTAAATTTTATGACGCTCCCGTAAAAAGTTACAAGCATTTGTATGTTGCAAACTTTGATAAGTGTAGGACGTATAGAAGTTAGGGCCATTTGAAGTTTTATCGGTGTTTGATCTGGGAATCAAGGGTAGCATATCTTTGAGCGATAGCTTAAATTGACAAGAGGATCGAGTACTTTATTGTTACAAAATTTCAAGGTTTTATGACGCCCCATTCAAAAGTTACAAGCATTTGTATGTTGCAAATTTTGATAGGTGTAGGACGTACCATATAGAAGTTAGGATTTGGGAATAAAGGGTAGCATAGGTTTGAGCGATAGCTTAAATTGACAAGAGGCTCGAGTACTTTATTGTTACAAAATTTCAAGGTTTTATTACGCTCCAGTAAAAAGTTACAAGCATTTGTGTGTTGCAAACTTTGATAGGTGTAGGACGTACCGTATAGAAGTTAGGGCCATTTGAAGTTTTATCAGTGTTTGATTTGGGACTCAAGGGTAGCATAGCTTTGAGCGATAGCTTAAATTGACAAGAGGCTCGAGTACTTTCTTGTTAAAAAATTTCAAGGTTTTATGACGCTATAGTAAAAAGTTACAAGCATTTGTATGTTGCAAACTTTGATAGGTGTAGGAAGTACCGTATATAAGTTAGGGCTATTTGAAGTTTTATCAGTGTTTGATTTGGGACTCCAGGGTAGCATAGCTTTGAGCGATAGCTCTAATTGACAAGAGGCTCGAGTACTTTATTGTTACAAAAATTTCAAGGTTTTATGAGGCTCCAGTAAAAAGTTACAAGCATTTGTATGTTGCAAACTTTGATAGATGTAGGACATACCGTATAGAAGTTAGGGCCATTTCTAGTTTTATCAGTGTTTGATTTGGGTCTCAAAGGTAGCATAGCTTTGAGCGATATCTTAAATTGACAAGAGGCTCGAGTACTTTATTGTTACAAAATTTCAAGGTTTTATGACGCTCCAGTAAAAAGTTACAAGCATTTGTATGTTGCAAACTTTGATAGGTGTAGGACGTACGTACAGAAGTTAGACCCGTTTGAAGTTTTATCAATTTTTGATTTGGGACTCAAGCGTAGGATAGCTTTGAGCGATATCTGAAATTGGCAAGAGGCTCGAGTACTTTATTGTTACAAAATTTCAAGGTTTTATGACGCTCCAGTAAAAAGTTACAAACATTTGTATGTTGCAAACTTTGATAGGTGTAGGACGTACCGTATAGAAGTTACGGCATTTGAAGTTTTATCAGTGTTTAATTTGGGACTCAAGGGTAGCATAGCTTTGATCGATAGCTTAAATTAACAAGAGGCTCGAGTACTTTATTGTTACAAAATTTAAAGATTTTATGACGCTCCAGTAAAAAGTTACAAGCATTTGTATGTTGCAAACTTTGATAGGTGTGGGACGTACCGTATAGAAGTTAGGGCCATTTGAAGTTTTATCAGTGTTTGATTTGGGACTCAAGGGTAGCATAGTTTTGAGCGATAGCTTAAATTGACAAGAGGCTCGAGTACTTTATTGTTACAAAATTTCAAGGTTTTATTACGCTCCAGTAAAAAGTTACAAGCATTTGTATGTTGCAAACTTTGATAGGTGTAGGACGTACCGTATAGAACTTAGGGCCATTTGAAGTTTTATCAGTGTTTGATTTGGGACGCAAGGGTAGCATAGCATTGAGCGATAACTTAAATTGGCAAGAGGCTCGAGTACTTTATTCTTACAAAATTTCAAGATTTTATGACGCTCCAGTAAAAAGTTACAAGCATTTGTATGTTGCAAACTTTGATAGGTGTAGGACGTACCGTATAAAAGTTAGGGCCATTTGAAGTTTTATCAGTGTTTGATTTGGGACTTAAGGGTAGCATAGATTTGAGCGATAGCTTAACGTGACAAGAGGCTCGAGTACTCTCTTGTTACAAAATTTCAAGGTTTTATGACGCTCCAGTAAAAAGTTACAAGCATTTGTATGTTGCAAACTTTGATAGGTGTAGGACATACCGTATAGAAGTTAGGGCCATTTGAAGTTTTATCAGTTTTTGATTTGGGACTCAAGGGTAGCATAGCTTTGAGCGATAGCTTAAATTGACAAGAGGCTCGAGTACTTTATTGTTACAAAATTTCAAGGTTTTATGATGCTCCAGTAAAAAGTGACAAGCATTTGTATGTTGCAAACTTTGATAGGTGTAAGACGTACCGTATAGAAGTTAGGACCATTTGAAGTTTTACCAGTGTTTAATTTGGGACTCAAGGGTAGCATAGCTTTGAGAGATAGCTTAAATTGACAAGAGGCTCGAGTACTTTATTGTTACAAAATTTCAAGGTTTTATGACGCTCCAGTAAAAAGTTACAAGCATTTGTATGTTTCAAACTTTGATAGGTGTAGGACGTACCGTATAGAAGTTAGTACCATTTGAAGTTTTATCAGTGTTTGATTTGGGACTCAAGGGTAGCATAGCTTTGAGCGATAGCTTAAATTTACAAGAGGCTCGAGTACTTTATTGTTACAAAATTTCAAGGTTTTATGACGCTCCAGTAAAAAGTTACAAGCATTTGTATGTTGCAAACTTTGATAGGTGTAGGACGTACCGTATAGAAGTTAGTAGCATTTGAAGTTTTATCAGTGTTTAATTTGGGACTCAAGGGTAGCATAGCTTTGATCGATAGCTTAAATTAACAAGAGGCTCGAGTACTTTGTTGTTACAAAATTTCAAGGTCTTATGACGCTCCAGTAAAAAGTTACAAGCTTCTGTGTGTTGCAAACTTTGATAGGTGTAGGACGTACCGTATATAACTTAGGGCCATTTGAAGTTTTATCAGTGTTTGATTTGGGACTCAAGGGTAGCATAGCATTGAGCGATAACTTAAATTGGCAAGAGGCTCGAGTAGTTTATTGTTACAAAATTTCTAAATTTTATGACGCTCCAGTAAAAAGTTACAAGCATTTGTATGTTGCAAACTTTGATAAGTGTAGGACGTATAGAAGTTAGGGCCATTTGAAGTTTTATCGGTGTTTGATCTGGGAATCAAGGGTAGCATATCTTTGAGCGATAGCTTAAATTGACAAGAGGATCGAGTACTTTATTGTTACAAAATTTCAAGGTTTTATGACGCCCCATTCAAAAGTTACAAGCATTTGTATGTTGCAAACTTTGATAGATGTAGGACGTACCGTATAGAAGTTAGGGCCATTTGAAGTTTTATCAGTTTTTGATTTGGGAGTCAAGGGTAGCATAGCTTTGAGCGATATCTTAAATTGACAAGATGCTCGAGTACTTAATTGTTACAAAATTTCAAGGTTTTATGACGCTCCAGTAAAAAGATACAAGCATTTGTATGTTGCAAACTTTGATAGGTGTAGGACGTACCGTATAGAAGTTAGGGCCATTTGAAGTTTTATCAGTGTTTGATTTGGGACTCAAGGGTAGCATAGCTTTGAGCGATAGCTTAAATTGACAAGAGGCTCGAGTACTTTCTTGTTAAAAAATTTCAAGGTTTTATGACGCTATAGTAAAAAGTTACAAGCATTTGTATGTTGCAAACTTTGATAGGTGTAGGAAGTACCGTATATAAGTTAGGGCTATTTGAAGTTTTATCAGTGTTTGATTTGGGACTCCAGGGTAGCATAGCTTTGAGCGATAGCTTTAATTGACAAGAGGCTCGAGTACTTTATTGTTACAAAAATTTCAAGGTTTTATGACGCTCCAGTAAAAAGTTACAAGCATTTGTATGTTGCAAACTTTGATAGGTGTAGGACGTACGTATAGAAGTTAGACCCGTTTGAGGTTTTATCAATTTTTGATTTGGGACTCGAGGGTAGGATAGCTTTGAGCGATATCTGAAATTGACAAGAGGCTCGAGTACTTTATTGTTAAAAAAGTTCAAAGTTTTATGACGCTCCAGTAAAAAGATACAAGCATTTGTATGTTGCAAACTTTGATAGGTGTAGGACGTACCGTATAGAAGTTAGGACCCTTTGAAGTTTTATCAGTGTTTGATTTGGGAATCAAGGGTAGCATAGCTTTGAGCGATAGCTTAAATTGACAAGAGGCTCGAGTACTTTATTTTTACAAAATTTCAAAGTTTTATGACGCTCCAGTAAAAAGTTACAAGCATTTGTATGTTTCAAACTTTGATAGGTGTAGGACGTACCGTATAGAAGTTAGGGCCATTTGAAGTTTTATCAGTTTTTGATTTGGGAGTCAAGGGTAGCATAGCTTTGAGCGATATCTTAAATTGACAAGATGCTCGAGTACTTAATTGTTACAAAATTTCAAGGTTTTATGACGCTCCAGTAAAAAGATACAAGCATTTGTATGTTGCAAACTTTGATAGATGTAGGACGTACCGTATAGAAGTTAGGGCCATTTGAAGCTTTATCAGTTTTTGATTTGGGACTCAAGGGTAGCATAGCTTTGAGCGATAGCTTAAATTGACAAGAGGCTCGAGTACTTTATTGTTACAAAATTTCAAGGTTTTATGACGCTCCAGTAAAAAGTGACAAGCATTTGTATGTTGCAAACTTTGATAGGTGTAGGACGTACCGTATAGAAGTTAGGGCCATTTGAAGTTTTATCAGTGTTTAATTTGGGACTCAAGGGTAGCATAGCTTTGATCGATAGCTTAAATTAACAAGAGGCTCGAGTACTTTGTTGTTACAAAATTTCAAGGTCTTATGACGCTCCAGTAAAAAGTTACAAGCATCTGTGTGTTGCAAACTTTGATAGGTGTAGGACGTACCGTATATAACTTAGGGCCATTTGAAGTTTTATCAGTGTTTGATTTGGGACTCAAGGGTAGCATAGCATTGAGCGATAACTTAAATTGGCAAGAGGCTCGAGTAGTTTATTGTTACAAAATTTCAAAATTTTATGACGCTCCAGTAAAAAGTTACAAGCATTTGTATGTTGCAAACTTTGATAAGTGTAGGACGTATAGAAGTTAGGTCCATTTGAAGTTTTATCGGTGTTTGATTTGGGAATCAAGGGTAGCATATCTTTGAGCGATAGCTTAAATTGACAAGAGGATCGAGTACTTTATTGTTACAAAATTTCAAGGTTTTATGACGCCCCATTAAAAAGTTACAAGCATTTGTATGTTGCAAACTTTGATAGATGTAGGACGTACCGTATAGAAGGTAGGGCCATTTGAAGTTTTATCAGTTTTTGATTTGGGAGTCAAGGGTAGCATAGCTTTGAGCGATATCTTAAATTGACAAGATGCTCGAGTACTTAATTGTTACAAAATTTCAAGGTTTTATGACGCTCCAGTAAAAAGATACAAGCATTTGTATGTTGCAAACTTTGATAGGTGTAGGACGTACCGTATAGAAGTTAGGGCCATTTGAAGTTTTATCAGTGTTTGATTTGGGACTCAAGGGTAGCATAGCTTTGAGCGATAGCTTAAATTGACAAGAGGCTCGAGTACTTTATTTTTACAAAATTTCAAAGTTTTATGACGCTCCAGTAAAAAGTTACAAGCATTTGTATGTTTCAAACTTTGATAGGTGTAGGAAGTACCGTATATAAGTTAGGGCTATTTGAAGTTTTATCAGTGTTTGATTTGGGACTCCAGGGTAGCATAGCTTTGAGCGATAGCTTTAATTGACAAGAGGCTCGAGTACTTTATTGTTACAAAAATTTCAAGGTTTTATGACGCTCCAGTAAAAAGTTACAAGCATTTGTATGTTGCAAACTTTGATAGGTGTAGGACGTACGTATAGAAGTTAGACCCGTTTGAGGTTTTATCAATTTTTGATTTGGGACTCGAGGGTAGGATAGCTTTGAGCGATATCTGAAATTGACAAGAGGCTCGAGTACTTTATTGTTAAAAAAGTTCAAAGTTTTATGACGCTCCAGTAAAAAGATACAAGCATTTGTATGTTGCAAACTTTGATAGGTGTAGGACGTACCGTATAGAAGTTAGGACCCTTTGAAGTTTTATCAGTGTTTGATTTGGGAATCAAGGGTAGCATAGCTTTGAGCGATAGCTTAAATTGACAAGAGGCTCGAGTACTTTATTTTTACAAAATTTCAAAGTTTTATGACGCTCCAGTAAAAAGTTACAAGCATTTGTATGTTTCAAACTTTGATAGGTGTAGGACGTACCGTATAGAAGTTAGGGCCATTTGAAGTTTTATCAGTTTTTGATTTGGGAGTCAAGGGTAGCATAGCTTTGAGCGATATCTTAAATTGACAAGATGCTCGAGTACTTAATTGTTACAAAATTTCAAGGTTTTATGACGCTCCAGTAAAAAGATACAAGCATTTGTATGTTGCAAACTTTGATAGATGTAGGACGTACCGTATAGAAGTTAGGGCCATTTGAAGCTTTATCAGTTTTTGATTTGGGACTCAAGGGTAGCATAGCTTTGAGCGATAGCTTAAATTGACAAGAGGCTCGAGTACTTTATTGTTACAAAATTTCAAGGTTTTATGACGCTCCAGTAAAAAGTGACAAGCATTTGTATGTTGCAAACTTTGATAGGTGTAGGACGTACCGTATAGAAGTTAGGGCCATTTGAAGTTTTATCAGTGTTTAATTTGGGACTCAAGGGTAGCATAGCTTTGATCGATAGCTTAAATTAACAAGAGGCTCGAGTACTTTGTTGTTACAAAATTTCAAGGTCTTATGACGCTCCAGTAAAAAGTTACAAGCATCTGTGTGTTGCAAACTTTGATAGGTGTAGGACGTACCGTATATAACTTAGGGCCATTTGAAGTTTTATCAGTGTTTGATTTGGGACTCAAGGGTAGCATAGCATTGAGCGATAACTTAAATTGGCAAGAGGCTCGAGTAGTTTATTGTTACAAAATTTCAAAATTTTATGACGCTCCAGTAAAAAGTTACAAGCATTTGTATGTTGCAAACTTTGATAAGTGTAGGACGTATAGAAGTTAGGTCCATTTGAAGTTTTATCGGTGTTTGATTTGGGAATCAAGGGTAGCATATCTTTGAGCGATAGCTTAAATTGACAAGAGGATCGAGTACTTTATTGTTACAAAATTTCAAGGTTTTATGACGCCCCATTTAAAAGTTACAAGCATTTGTATGTTGCAAACTTTGATAGATGTAGGACGTACCGTATAGAAGGTAGGGCCATTTGAAGTTTTATCAGTTTTTGATTTGGGAGTCAAGGGTAGCATAGCTTTGAGCGATATCTTAAATTGACAAGATGCTCGAGTACTTAATTGTTACAAAATTTCAAGGTTTTATGACGCTCCAGTAAAAAGATACAAGCATTTGTATGTTGCAAACTTTGATAGGTGTAGGACGTACGTATAAAAGTTAGACCCGTTTGAAGTTTTATCAATTTTTGATTTGGGACTCGAGGGTAGGATAGCTTTGAGCGATATCTGAAATTGACAAGAGGCTCGAGTACTTTATTGTTACAAAATTTCAAGGTTTTATGACGCTCCAGTAAAAAGTTACAAACATTTGTATGTTGCAAACTTTGATAGGTGTAGGACGTACCGTATAGAACTTAGGGCCATTTGAAGTTTTATCAGTGTTTGATTTGGGACGCAAGGGTAGCATAGCATTGAGCGATAACTTAAATTGGCAAGAGGCTCGAGTACTTTATTCTTACAAAATTTCAAGATTTTATGACGCTCCAGTAAAAAGTTACAAGCATTTGTATGTTGCAAACTTTGATAGGTGTAGGACGTACCGTATAAAAGTTAGGGCCATTTGAAGTTTTATCAGTGTTTGATTTGGGACTTAAGGGTAGCATAGATTTGAGCGATAGCTTAACGTGACAAGAGGCTCGAGTACTCTATTGTTACAAAATTTCAAGGTTTTATGACGCTCCAGCAAAAAGTTACAAGCATTTGTATGTTGCAAACTTTGATAGGTGTAGGACGTACCGTATAGAAGTTAGGGCCATTTGAAGTTTTATCAGTTTGGGACTCAAGGGTAGCATAGCTTTTTTGCGATAGCTTAAATTGACAAGAGGCTCGAGTACTTTATTGTTACAAAATTTCAAGGTTTTATGACGCTCCAGTAAAAAGTGACAAGCATTTGTATGTTGCAAACTTTGATAGGTGTAAGACGTACCGTATAGAAGTTAGGACCATTTGAAGTTTTATCAGTGTTTGATTTGGAAATCAAGGGTAGCATAGCTTTGAGCGATAGCTTAAATTGACAAGAGGCTCGAGCACTTTATTGTTAAAAAAGTTCAAAGTTTTATGACGCTCCAGTAAAAAGTTACAAGCATTTGTATGTTTCAAACTTTGATAGGTGTAGGACGTACCGTATAGAAGTTAGTACCATTTGAAGTTTTATCAGTGTTTGATTTGTGACTCAAGGGTAGCATAGCTTTGAGCGATAGATTAAATTTACAAGAGGCTCGAGTACTTTATTGTTACAAAATTTCAAGGTTTTATGACGCTCCAGTAAAAAGTTACAAGCATTTGTATGTTGCAAACTTTGATAGGTGTAGGACGTACCGTATAGAAGTTAGGACCATTTGAAGTTTTATCAGTGTTTGATTTGGAAATCAAGGGTAGCATAGCTTTGAGCGATAGCTTAAATTGACAAGAGGCTCGAGCACTTTATTGTTAAAAAAGTTCAAAGTTTTATGACGCTCCAGTAAAAAGTTACAAGCATTTGTATGTTTCAAACTTTGATAGGTGTAGGACGTACCGTATAGAAGTTAGTACCATTTGAAGTTTTATCAGTGTTTGATTTGGGACTCAAGGGTAGCATAGCTTTGAGCGATAGCTTAAATTGACAAGAGGCTCGAGTACTTTCTTGTTAAAAAATTTCAAGGTTTTATGACGCTATAGTAAAAAGTTACAAGCATTTGTATGTTGCAAACTTTGATAGGTGTAGGAAGTACCGTATATAAGTTAGGGCTATTTGAAGTTTTATCAGTGTTTGATTTGGGACTCCAGGGTAGCATAGCTTTGAGCGATAGCTTTAATTGATAAGAGGCTCGAGTACTTTCTTGTTACAAAAATTTCAAGGTTTTATGAGGCTCCAGTAAAAAGTTACAAGCATTTGTATGTTGCAAACTTTGATAGATGTAGGACATACCGTATAGAAGTTAGGGCCATTTCTAGTTTTATCAGTGTTTGATTTGGGTCTCAAAGGTAGCATAGCTTTGAGCGATAGCTTAAATTGACAAGAGGCTCGAGTACTTTATTGTTACAAAATTTCAAGGTTTTATGACGCTATAGTAAAAAGTTACAAGCATTTGTATGTTGCAAACTTTGATAGGTGTAGGAAGTACCGTATATAAGTTAGGGCTATTTGAAGTTTTATCAGTGTTTGATTTGGGACTCCAGGGTAGCATAGCTTTGAGCGATAGCTTTAATTGACAAGAGGCTCGAGTACTTTATTGTTACAAAAATTTCAAGGTTTTATGACGCTCCAGTAAAAAGTTACAAGCATTTGTATGTTGCAAACTTTGATAGGTGTAGGACGTACGTATAAAAGTTAGACCCGTTTGAAGTTTTATCAATTTTTGATTTGGGACTCGAGGGTAGGATAGCTTTGAGCGATATCTGAAATTGACAAGAGGCTCGAGTACTTTATTGTTACAAAATTTCAAGGTTTTATGACGCTCCAGTAAAAAGTTACAAACATTTGTATGTTGCAAACTTTGATAGGTGTAGGACGTACCGTATAGAACTTAGGGCCATTTGAAGTTTTATCAGTGTTTGATTTGGGACGCAAGGGTAGCATAGCATTGAGCGATAACTTAAATTGGCAAGAGGCTCGAGTACTTTATTCTTACAAAATTTCAAGATTTTATGACGCTCCAGTAAAAAGTTACAAGCATTTGTATGTTGCAAACTTTGATAGGTGTAGGAAGTACCGTATATAAGTTAGGGCTATTTGAAGTTTTATCAGTGTTTGATTTGGGACTTAAGGGTAGCATAGATTTGAGCGATAGCTTAACGTGACAAGAGGCTCGAGTACTCTATTGTTACAAAATTTCAAGGTTTTATGACGCTCCAGCAAAAAGTTACAAGCATTTGTATGTTGCAAACTTTGATAGGTGTAGGACGTACCGTATAGAAGTTAGGGCCATTTGAAGTTTTATCAGTTTGGGACTCAAGGGTAGCATAGCTTTTTTGCGATAGCTTAAATTGACAAGAGGCTCGAGTACTTTATTGTTACAAAATTTCAAGGTTTTATGACGCTCCAGTAAAAAGTGACAAGCATTTGTATGTTGCAAACTTTGATAGGTGTAAGACGTACCGTATAGAAGTTAGGACCATTTGAAGTTTTATCAGTGTTTGATTTGGAAATCAAGGGTAGCATAGCTTTGAGCGATAGCTTAAATTGGCAAGAGGCTCGAGCACTTTATTGTCATAAAATTTTAAGATTTTATGACGCTCCAGTAAAAAGTTACAAGCATTTGTATGTTTCAAACTTTGATAGGTGTAGGACGTACCGTATAGAAGTTAGTACCATTTGAAGTTTTATCAGTGTTTGATTTGTGACTCAAGGGTAGCATAGCTTTGAGCGATAGATTAAATTTACAAGAGGCTCGAGTACTTTATTGTTACAAAATTTCAAGGTTTTATGACGCTCCAGTAAAAAGTTACAAGCATTTGTATGTTGCAAACTTTGATAGGTGTAGGACGTACCGTATAGAAGTTAGGACCCTTTGAAGTTTTATCAGTGTTTGATTTGGGAATCAAGGGTAGCATAGCTTTGAGCGATAGCTTAAATTGACAAGAGGCTCGAGTACTTTATTTTTACAAAATTTCAAAGTTTTATGACGCTCCAGTAAAAAGTTACAAGCATTTGTATGTTTCAAACTTTGATAGGTGTAGGACGTACCGTATAGAAGTTAGGGCCATTTGAAGTTTTATCAGTTTTTGATTTGGGAGTCAAGGGTAGCATAGCTTTGAGCGATATCTTAAATTGACAAGATGCTCGAGTACTTAATTGTTACAAAATTTCAAGGTTTTATGACGCTCCAGTAAAAAGATACAATCATTTGTATGTTGCAAACTTTGATAGGTGTAGGACGTACCGTATAGAAGTTAGGGCCATTTGAAGCTTTATCAGTTTTTGATTTGGGACTCAAGGGTAGCATAGCTTTGAGCGATAGCTTAAATTGACAAGAGGCTCGAGTACTTTATTGTTACAAAATTTCAAGGTTTTATGACGCTCCAGTAAAAAGTGACAAGCATTTGTATGTTGCAAACTTTGATAGGTGTAGGACGTACCGTATAGAAGTTAGGGCCATTTGAAGTTTTATCAGTGTTTAATTTGGGACTCAAGGGTAGCATAGCTTTGATCGATAGCTTAAATTAACAAGAGGCTCGAGTACTTTGTTGTTACAAAATTTCAAGGTCTTATGACGCTCCAGTAAAAAGTTACAAGCATTTGTATGCTGCAAACTTTGATAGATGTACGACGTAGCGTGTAGAAGTAAGGGCCATTTGGAGTTTGATCAGTGTTTAATTTGGGACTCAAGGGTAGCATAGCTTTGAGTGATAGCTGAAATTGACAAGAGGCTCGAGTACTTTATTGTTACAAAATTTCAAGGTTTTATTACGCTCCAGTAAAAAGTTACAAGCATCTGTGTGTTGCAAACTTGGATAGGTGTAGGACGTACCGTATATAACTTAGGGCCATTTGAAGTTTTATCAGTGTTTGATTTGGGACTCAAGGGCAGCATAGCATTGAGCGATAACTTAAATTGGCAAGAGGCTCGAGTAGTTTATTGTTACAAAATTTCAAAATTTTATGACGCTCCAGTAAAAAGTTACAAGCATTTGTATGTTGCAAACTTTGATAAGTGTAGGACGTATAGAAGTTAGGGCCATTTGAAGTTTTATCGGTGTTTGATTTGGGAATCAAGGGTAGCATATCTTTGAGCGATAGCTTAAATTGACAAGAGGATCGAGTACTTTATTGTTACAAAATTTCAAGGTTTTATGACGCCCCATTAAAAAGTTACAAGCATTTGTATGTTGCAATCTTTGATAGGTGTAGGACGTACCGTATAGAAGTTAGGGCCATTTAAAGTTTTATCTGTTTTTTATTTGGGACTCAAGGGTATCACAGCTTTGAGCGATATCTTAAATTGACAAGAGGATCGAGTACTTCATTGTTACAAAATTTCAAGGTCTTATGACGCTCCAGTAAAAAGTTACAAGCTTTTGTATGTTGCAAACTTTGATAGATGTAGGACGTACCGTATAGAAGTTAGGGCCATTTGGAGTTTGATCAGTGTTTGATTTGGGACTCAATGTTAGCATAGCTTTGAGAGATAGCTTAAATTGACAAGAGGATCGAGTACTTTATTGTTACAAAATTTCAAGGTTTTATGACGCTCCAGTAAAAATTTACAAGCATTTGTATGTTGCAAACTTTGATAAGTGTAGGACGTATAGAAGTTAGGGCCATTTGAAGTTTTATCAGTTTTTGATTTGGGAGTCAAGGGTAGCATAGCTTTGAGCGATATCTTAAATTGACAAGATGCTCGAGTACTTAATTGTTACAAAATTTCAAGGTTTTATGACGCTCCAGTAAAAAGATACAAGCATTTGTATGTTGCAAACTTTGATAGGTGTAGGACGTACCGTATAGAAGTTAGGGCCATTTGAAGCTTTATCAGTTTTTGATTTGGGACTCAAAGGTAGCATAGCTTTGAGCGATAGCTTAAATTGACAAGAGGCTCGAGTACTTTATTGTTACAAAATTTCAAGGTTTTATGACGCTCCAGTAAAAAGTGACAAGCATTTGTATGTTGCAAACTTTGATAGGTGTAGGACGTACCGTATAGAAGTTAGGGCCATTTGAAGTTTTATCAGTGTTTAATTTGGGACTCAAGGGTAGCATAGCTTTGATCGATAGCTTAAATTAACAAGAGGCTCGAGTACTTTGTTGTTACAAAATTTCAAGGTCTTATGACGCTCCAGTAAAAAGTTACAAGCATTTGTATGCTGCAAACTTTGATAGATGTAGGACGTAGCGTGTAGAAGTAAGGGCCATTTGGAGTTTGATCAGTGTTGAATTTGGGACTCAAGGGTAGCATAGCTTTGAGTGATAGCTTAAATTGACAAGAGGCTCGAGTACTTTATTGTTACAAAATTTCAAGGTTTTATTACGCTCCAGTAAAAAGTTACAAGCATTTGTTTGTTGCAAACTTTGATAGGTATAAGACGCACCATACAGAAGTTAGGGTCCTGTTAAGCTTTAGCAGTAATTGATTTGGGACTCAACGGTAGCATAGCTATGAGCGACAGCTTAAATTGATAAGAGGCACGAGTACTTTATTGTCACGAAATTACACAGTTTTATGACGCTCCAGTGAAAAGTTACAAGCTTTTGATTGTTGCAAACTTTGATAGGTATTGGACGCACCTTACAGAAGTTAGGGCCATTTGAAGTTTTAGCAGTGTTTGATTTATGACTCAATGGTAGCATAGCTATGAGCGACAGCTTAAATTGATAAGAGGCTCGAGTATATTATTGTCAGAAAATTTTAAGATTTTATAACGTTCCAGTAAAAAGTTATAAGCATTTGATTGTTGCAAACTTTGATAGGTATAGGACGCACCGTAAAGAAGTTAGGGTCATTTGAAGCTTTAGCAGGGTTTGATTTGGGGTCACGGGTAGCACTGATATAAGCGGTAACTTAAATTGATAAGAGGCACGAGTACTTTATTGTCACAAAATTTCAAGATTTTATGACTCTCCAGTAAAAATTTACAAGCATTTGAATGTTGCAAACTTTGATAGGTTTAGGACGCACCGCATTGAAGTTAGGGCCATTTGAAGTTTTATCAGTGTTTGAATTGGGACTAAAGGGTAGCATAGCTGTGAGCGATAGCTTAAATTGACAAGAGGCTCGAGTACTTTATTGTCATAAAATTTCAAGGTTTTATGACGCTCCAGTAAAAAGTGACAAGCATTTGAATGTTGCAGACTTTGATAGTTGTAGGACGCACCGCATTGAAGTTAGGGCCATTTGAAGTTTTATCAGTGTTTGAATTGGGACTCAAGGGTAGCGTAGCTATGAGCGACAGCTTAAATTGACAAGATGCTCGAGTACTTTATTGTCATAAAATTTCAAGGTTTTATGACGCTCCAGTAAAAAGTTACAAGCATTTGCTTGTTGCAAACATTGATAGGTGTAGGATGCACCGCTCATTTGGCTATGAACGGTAACTTAAATTTATAAGAGGCACGAGTACTTTATTGTCATAAAATTTCAAGGTATTATGACGCTCCAGTAAAAAGTTACAAGCATTTGAATGTTTGTAAACTTTGATAGGTGTAGGACGCACCGTATAGAAGTTAGGGCCATTTGAAGTTTTAGCAGGATTGATTTGGGACTCAAGGGTAGCATAGCTATGAGGGATGGCTTAAATTGACAAGAGGCTTGAGCACTTTATTGTCACAAAATTTTAAAATTTTATGACGCTCCAGTAAAAAGTTACAAGCATTTGATTGTTGCAAACTTTGATAGGTATAGGACGTACCGTACAGAAGTTAGGGTCATTTGAAGCTTTAGCATTGTTTGATTTGGGACTCAAGGGTAGCATAGCTATGAGCGGTAACTTAAATTTATAAGAGGCACGAGTACTTTATTGTCACAAAATTTCAAGATTTTATGATGCTCCAGTAAAAAGTTACAAGCATTTGAATGTTTGTAAACTTTGATAGGTGTAGGACGCACCGTATAGAAATTATGGCCATTTGAAGTTTTATCAGTGTCTGATTTGGGACTCAAGGGTAGCATAGCTATGAGCGACAGGTTAAATTGATAAGAGGCACGAAATTTCACGGCTTTATGACGTTCCAGTAAAAAGTTACAAGCATTTGATTGTTTCAAACTTTGATAGGTTTTGGACACACCGTACAGAAGTTAGGGCCTATTGAAGTTTTAGCAGTGTTTGATTTAGGACTCAATGGTAGCATAGCTATGAGCGACAGCTTAAATTTACAAGAGGCTCGAGCACTTTATTGTCATAAAATTTCAAGATTTTATGACGCTCCAGTCAAAAGTTACAAGCATTTGATTGTTGCAAACTTTGATAGGTATAGGACGCACCGTACAGAAGTTAGGGTCATTTGAACCTTAGGCATTGTTTGATTTGGGACTCAAGGGTAGCATGGCTATGAGCGGTAACTTAAATTTATAATAGGTACGAGTACTTTATTGTCACAAAATTTCAAGATTTTATGACGCTCCAGTAAAAAGTTACAAGCATTTGAATGTTTGTAAACTTTGATAGGTGTAGGACGCACCGTATAGAAGTTAGGGCCATTTAAAGTTTTAGCAGGTTTGATTTGGGACTCAAGGGTAGCATAGCTATGAGGGAGAGCTTAAACTGTCAAGAGGCTTGAGCTCTTTATTGTCACAAAATTTCAAAGTTTTATGACGCTCCAGTAAAAAGTTCAAGCATTTGATTGTTGCAAACTTTGATAGGTATAGGACGCACCGTACAGAAGTTAGGGTCATTTGAAGCTTTAGCAGTGTTTGATTTGGGGCTCAAGGGTAGCATGGCTATGAGCGGTAAGTTAAATTGATAAGAGGCACGAGTACTTTATTGTCACAAAATTTGAAGATTTTATGACGCTCCAGTAAAAAGTTACAACCATTTGAATTTTGTAGACTTTGATAGGTGTAGGACGCACCGCATTGAAGTTAGGGCCATTTGAAGTTTTATCAGTGTCTGATTTGGGACTCAAGGGTAGCATAGCTATGAGCGACAGGTTAAATTGATAAGAGGCACGAAATTTCACGGCTTTATGACGTTCCAGTAAAAAGTTACAAGCATTTGAATGTTTGTAAACTTTGATAGGTGTAGGACGCACCGTATAGAAGTTAGGGCCATTTGAAGTTTTAGCAGGTTTGATTTGGGACTCAAGGGTAGCATAGCTATGAGGGATAGCTTAAATTGACAAGAGGCTTGAGCACTTTATTGTCACAAAATTTTAAAATTTTATGACGCTCCAGTAAAAAGTTACAAGCATTTGATTGTTGCAAACTTTGATAGGTATAGGAGGACGTACCGTACAGAAGTTAGGGTCATTTGAAGCTTTAGCAGTGTTTGATTTGGGACTCAAGGGTAGCATAGCTATGAGCGATAGCTCAAATTGATAAGAGGCACGAGTACTTTTTGTCACAAAATTTCAAGATTTTATGACGCTATAGTAAAAAGTCACAAGCATTTCATTGTTGCAAACTTTGATAGGTATAAGACGTACTATATAAAAGTTAGGGCCATTTGAAGTTTTAGCAGGGTTTCATTTGGGACTCAAGGGTAGCATAGCTTTGAGTGATAGCTTAAATTGACAAGAGGCTCGAGTACTTTATTGTTACAAAATTTCAAGGTTTTATTACGCTCCTGTAAAAAGTTACAAGCATTTGTTTGTTGCAAACTTTGATAGGTATAAGACGCACCATACAGAAGTTAGGGTCCTGTTAAGCTTTAGCAGTAATTGATTTGGGACTCAACGGTAGCATAGCTATGCGCGACAGCTTAAATTGATAAGAGGCACGAGTACTTTATTGTCACGAAATTACACAGTTTTATGACGCTCCAGTGAAAAGTTACAAGCTTTTGATTGTTGCAAACTTTGATAGGTATTGGACGCACCTTACAGAAGTTAGGGCCATTTGAAGTTTTAGCAGTGTTTGATTTATGACTCAATGGTAGCATAGCTATGAGCGACAGCTTAAATTGATAAGAGGCTCGAGTATATTATTGTCACAAAATTTCAACATTTTATGAAGCTCCAGTAAAAAGTTATAAGCATTTGATTGTTGCAAACTTTGATAGGTATAGGACGCACCGTAAAGAAGTTAGGGTCATTTGAAGCTTTAGCAGGGTTTGATTTGGGGTCACGGGTTGCACTGATATAAGCGGTAACTTAAATTGATAAGAGGCACGAGTACTTTATTGTCACAAAATTTCAAGATTTTATGACGCTCCAGTAAAAATTTACAAGCATTTGAATGTTGCAAACTTTGATAGGTTTAGGACGCACCGCATTGAAGTTAGGGCCATTTGAAGTTTTATCAGTGTTTGAATTGGGACTAAAGGGTAGCATAGCTGTGAGCGATAGCTTAAATTGACAAGAGGCTCGAGTACTTTATTGTCATAAAATTTCAAGGTTTTATGACGCTCCAGTAAAAAGTGACAAGCATTTGAATGTTGCAGACTTTGATAGTTGTAGGACGCACCGCATTGAAGTTAGGGCCATTTGAAGTTTTATCAGTGTTTGAATTGGGACTCAAGGGTAGCGTAGCTATGAGCGACAGCTTAAATTGACAAGATGCTCGAGTACTTTATTGTCATAAAATTTCAAGGTTTTATGACGCTCCAGTAAAAAGTTACAAGCATTTGCTTGTTGCAAACATTGATAGGTGTAGGATGCACCGTACAGAAGTTAGGGTCATTTGGCTATGAGCGGTAACTTAAATTTATAAGAGGCACGAGTACTTTATTGTCATAAAATTTCAAGGTATTATGACGCTCCAGTAAAAAGTTACAAGCATTTGAATGTTTGTAAACTTTGATAGGTGTAGGACGCACCATATAGAAGTTAGGGCCATTTGAAGTTTTAGCAGGATTGATTTGGGACTCAAAGGTAGCATAGCTATGAGGGATAGCTAAAATTGACAAGAGGCTTGAGCACTTTATTGTCACAAAATTTTAAAATTTTATGACGCTCCAGTAAAAAGTTACAAGCATTTGATTGTTGCAAACTTTGATAGGTATAGGACGTACCGTACAGAAGTTAGGGTCATTTGAAGCTTTAGCATTGTTTGATTTGGGACTCAAGGGTAGCATAGCTATGAGCGGTAACTTAAATTTATAAGAGGCACGAGTACTTTATTGCCACAAAATTTCAAGATTTTATGATGCTCCAGTAAAAAGTTACAAGCATTTGAATGTTTGTAAACTTTGATAGGTGTAGGACGCACCGTATAGAAGTTATGGCCATTTGAAGTTTTATCAGTGTTTGATTTGGGACTCAAGGGTAGCATAGCTATGAGCGACAGGTTAAATTGATAAGAGGCACGAAATTTCACGGCTTTATGACGTCCCAGTAAAAAGTTACAAGCATTTGATTGTTTCAAACTTTGATAGGTTTTGGACACACCGTACAGAAGTTAGGGCCTATTGAAGTTTTAGCAGTGTTTGATTTAGGACTCAATGGTAGCATAGCTATGAGCGACAGCTTAAATTTACAAGAGGCTCGAGCACTTTATTGTCATAAAATTTCAAGATTTTATGACGCTCCAGTCAAAAGTTACAAGCATTTGATTGTTGCAAACTTTGATAGGTATAGGACGCACCGTACAGAAGTTAGGGTCATATGAACCTTAGGCATTGTTTGATTTGGGACTCAAGGGTAGCATGGCTATGAGCGGTAACTTAAATTTATAATAGGCACGAGTACTTTATTGTCACAAAATTTCAAGATTTTATGACGCTCCAGTAAAAAGTTACAAGCATTTGAATGTTTGTAAACTTTGATAGGTGTAGGACGCACCGTATAGAAGTTAGGGCCATTTAAAGTTTTAGCAGGTTTGATTTGGGACTCAAGGGTAGCATAGCTATGAGGGAGAGCTTAAACTGTCAAGAGGCTTGAGCTCTTTATTGTCACAAAATTTCAAAGTTTTATGACGCTCCAGTAAAAAGTTCAAACATTTGATTGTTGCAAACTTTGATAGGTATAGGACGCACCGTACAGAAGTTAGGGTCATTTGAAGCTTTAGCAGTGTTTGATTTGGGGCTCAAGGGTAGCATGGCTATGAGCGGTAAGTTAAATTGATAAGAGGCACGAGTACTTTATTGTCACAAAATTTGAAGATTTTATGACGCTCCAGTAAAAAGTTACAACCATTTGAATTTTGTAGACTTTGATAGGTGTAGGATGCACCGCATTTAAGTTAGGGCCATTTGAAGTTTTATCAGTGCTTGATTTGGGACTCAAGGGTAGCGTAGCTATGAGCGACAGCTTAAATTGACAACATGCTCGAGTACTTGATTGTCATAAAATTTCAAGGTATTATGACGCTCCAGTAAAAAGTTACAAGCATTTGCTTGTTGCAAACATTGATAGGTGTAGGACGCACCGTATAGAATTTATGGCCATTTGAAGTTTTATCAGTGTCTGATTTGGGACTCAAGGATAGCATAGCTATGAGCGACAGGTTAAATTGATAAGAGGCACGAAATTTCACGGCTTTATGACGTTCCAGTAAAAAGTTACAAGCATTTGATTGTTGCAAACTTTGATAGGTATAGGACGCACAGTACAGAAGTTAGGGTCCTTTGAAGTTTTAGCATTGTTTGATTTGAGACTCAAGGGTAGCGTGGCTATGAGCGGTAACTTAAATTTATAAGAGGCACGAGTACTTTATTGTCACAAAATTTCAAGATTTTATGACGCTCCAGTAAAAAGTTACAAGCATTTGAATGTTTGTAAACTTTGATAGGTGTAGGACGCACCGTATAGAAGTTAGGGCCATTTGAAGTTTTAGCAGGTTTGATTTGGGACTCAAGGGTAGCATAGCTATGAGGGATAGCTTAAATTGACAAGAGGCTTGAGCACTTTATTGTCACAAAATTTTAAAATTTTTTGACGCTCCAGTAAAAAGTTACAAGCATTTGATTGTTGCAAACTTTGATAGGTATAGGAGGACGTACCGTACAGAAGTTAGGGTCATTTGAAGCTTTAGCAGTGTTTGATTTGGGACTCAAGGGTAGCATAGCTATGAGCGATAGCTCAAATTGATAAGAGGCACGAGTACTTTTTGTCACAAAATTTCAAGATTTTATGACGCTCTAGTAAAAAGTCAAAAGCATTTCATTGTTGCAAACTTTGATAGGTATAAGACGTACTATATAAAAGTTAGGGCCATTTGAAGTTTTAGCAGGGTTTCATTTGGGACTCAAGGGTACCATAGCTTTGAGTGATAGCTTAAATTGACAAGAGGCTCGAGTACTTTATTGTTACAAAATTTCAAGGTTTTATTACGCTCCAGTAAAAAGTTACAAGCATTTGTTTGTTGCAAACTTTGATAGGTATAAGACGCATCATACAGAAGTTAGGGTCCTGTTAAGCTTTAGCAGTAATTGATTTGGGACTCAACGGTAGCATAGCTATGAGCGACAGCTTAAATTGATAAGAGGCACGAGTACTTTATTGTCACGAAATTACACAGTTTTATGACGCTCCAGTGAAAAGTTACAAGCTTTTGATTGTTGCAAACTTTGATAGGTATTGGACGCTCCTTACAGAAGTTAGGGCCATTTGAAGTTTTAGCAGTGTTTGATTTATGACTCAATGGTAGCATAGCTATGAGCGACAGCTTAAATTGATAAGAGGCTCGAGTATATTATTGTCACAAAATTTCAACATTTTATGAAGCTCCAGTAAAAAGTTATAAGCATTTGATTGTTGCAAACTTTGATAGGTATAGGACGCACCGTAAAGAAGTTAGGGTCATTTGAAGCTTTAGCAGGGTTTGATTTGGGGTCACGGGTAGTACTGATATAAGCGGTAACTTAAATTGATAAGAGGCACGAGTACTTTATTGTCACAAAATTTCAAGATTTTATGACGCTCCAGTAAAAATTTACAAGCATTTGAATGTTGCAAACTTTGATAGGTTTAGGACGCACCGCATTGAAGTTAGGGCCATTTGAAGTTTTATCAGTGTTTGAATTGGGACTAAAGGGTAGCATAGCTGTGAGCGATAGCTTAAATTGACAAGAGGCTCGAGTACTTTATTGTCATAAAATTTCAAGGTTTTATGACGCTCCAGTAAAAAGTGACAAGCATTTGAATGTTGCAGACTTTGATAGTTGTAGGACGCACCGCATTGAAGTTAGGGCCATTTGAAGTTTTATCAGTGTTTGAATTGGGACTCAAGGGTAGCGTAGCTATGAGCGACAGCTTAAATTGACAAGATGCTCGAGTACTTTATTGTCATAAAATTTCAAGGTTTTATGACGCTCCAGTAAAAAGTTACAAGCATTTGCTTGTTGCAAACATTGATAGGTGTAGGATGCACCGTACAGAAGTTAGGATCATTTGAACCTTAAGCATTGTTTGATTTGGGACTCAAGGGTAGCATGGCTATGAGCGGTAACTTAAATTTATAATAGGCACGAGTACTTTATTGTCACAAAATTTCAAGATTTTATGACGCTCCAGTAAAAAGTTACAAGCATTTGAATGTTTGTAAACTTTGATAGGTGTAGGACGCACCGTATAGAAGTTAGGGCCATTTAAAGTTTTAGCAGGTTTGATTTGGGACTCAAGGGTAGCATAGCTATGAGGGAGAGCTTAAAATGTCAAGAGGCTTGAGCTCTTTATTGTCACAAAATTTCAAAGTTTTATGACGCTCCAGTAAAAAGTTACAAGCATTTGATTGTTGCAAACTTTGATAGGTATAGGACGCAGCGTACATAAGTTAGGGTCATTTGAAGCTTCAGCAGGGTTTGATTTGGGACTCAAGTGTAGCATAGCTATGAGCGATATCTTAAATTGACAAGAGGCACGAGTACTTTATTGTCACAAAATTTCAATGTTTTATGACGCTCCAGTAAAAAGTTACAAGCATTTAAATGTTGCAAACTTTGATAGGTGTAGGACGCACTGTATAGAAGTTAGGGCTGTTTGTAGTTTATCAGTGTTTGATTTGGGACTCAAGGGTAGCATAGCTATGAGCGATAGCTTAAGTTGACAAGAGACTCGAGTACTTTATTGTCACAAAATTTCAAGGTTTTATGACTATCCAGTAAAAAGTTACAAGCATTTGATTGTTGCAAACTTTGATAGGTAGAGGACGCACCGTACAGAAGTTAGGGTCATTTGAAGCTTTAGCAGTGTTTGATTTGGGGCTCAAGGGTAGCATGGCTATGAGCGGTAAGTTAAATTGATAAGAGGCACGAGTACTTTATTGTCACAAAATTTCAAGATTTTATGACGCTCTAGTAAAGACTTACAAGCATTTGAATGTTTGCAAACTTTGATAGTTGTATGACGCACCGTATAGAAGTTACGGCCATTTGAAGTTTTAGCAGGTTTGCTTTGGGACTCAAGGCTAGCATAGCTATGAGCGATAGCTTAAATTTACAAGAGGCTCGAGTCCTTTATTGTCACAAAATTTCAAGGTTTTATGACGCTCCAGTAAAAAGTTACAAGCATTTGATTGTTGCAAACATTGATAGGTGTAGGACGCACCGTATAGAATTTATGGCCATTTGAAGTTTTATCAGTGTCTGATTTGGGACTCAAGGGTGGGTAGCATAGCTATGAGCGACAGGTTAAATTGATAAGAGGCACGAAATTTCACGGCTTTATGACGTTCCAGTAAAAAGTTACAAGCATTTGATTGTTGCAAACTTTGATAGGTATAGGACGCACCGTACAGAAGTTAGGGTCATTTGAAGTTTTAGCATTGTTTGATTTGGGACTCAAGGGTAGCGTGGCTATGAGCGGTAACTTAAATTTATAAGAGGCACGAGTACTTTATTGTCACAAAATTTCAAGATTTTATGACGCTCCAGTAAAAAGTTACAAGCATTTGAATGTTTGTAAACTTTGATAGGTGTAGGACGCACCGTATAGAAGTTAGGGCCATTTGAAGTTTTAGCAGGATTGATTTGGGACTCAAGGGTAGCATAGCTATGAGGGATAGCTTAAATTGACAAGAGGCTTGAGCACTTTATTGTCACAAAATTTTAAAATTTTATGACGCTCCAGTAAAAAGTTACAAGCATTTGATTGTTGCAAACTTTGATAGGTATAGGACGTACCGTACAGAAATTAGGGTCATTTGAAGCTTTAGCATTGTTTGATTTGGGACTCAAGGGTAGCATAGCTATGAGCGGTAACTTAAATTTATAAGAGGCACGAGTACTTTATTGTCACAAAATTTCAAGATTTTATGATGCTCCAGTAAAAAGTTACAAGCATTTGAATGTTTGTAAACTTTGATAGGTGTAGGACGCACCGTATATAAGTTATGGCCATTTGAAGTTTTATGAGTGTCTGATTTGGGACTCAAGGGTAGCATAGCTATGAGCGACAGGTTAAATTGATAAGAGGCACGAAATTTCACGGCTTTATGACGTTCCAGTAAAAAGTTACAAGCATTTGATTGTTGCACACTTTGATAGGTATTGGACACACCGTACAGAAGTTAGGGCCATTTGAAGTTTTAGCAGTGTTTGATTTAGGACTCAATGGTAGCATAGCTATGAGCGACAGCTTAAATAGACAAGAGGCTCGAGCACTTTATTGTCATAAAATTTTAAGATTTTATGACGCTCCAGTAAAAAGTTACAAGCATTTGATTGTTGCAAACTTCGATAGGTATAGGACGCACCGTACAGAAGTTAGGGTCATTTGAAGTTTTAGCATTGTTTGATTTGGGACTCAAGGGTAGCATGGCTATGAGCGGTAACTTAAATTTATAAGAGGCACGAGTACTTTATTGTCACAAAATTTCAAGATTTTATGACGCTCCAGTAAAAAGTTACAAGCATTTGAATGTTTGTAAACTTTGATAGGTGTAGGACGCACCGTATAGAAGTTAGGGCCATTTGAAGTTTTAGCAGTGTTTGATTTAGGACTCAATGGTAGCATAGCTATGAGCGACAACTTTAATAGACAAGAGGCTCGAGCACTTTATTGTTACAAAATTTCAAAGTTTTATGACACTCCAGTAAAAAGTTACAAGCATTTGATTGTTGCAAACTTTGATAGGTATAGGACGCAGCGTACAGAAGTTAGGGTCATTTGAAGCTTTAGCAGGCTTTGATTTGGGACTCAAGTGTAGCATAGCTATGAGCGATATCTTAAATTGACAAGAGGCACGAGTACTTTATTGTCACAAAATTTCAATGTTTTATGACGCTCCCGTAAAAAGTTACAAGCATTTAAATGTTGCAAAGTTTGATAGGTGTAGGACGCACCGTATAGAATTTATGGCCATTTGAAGTTTTATCAGTGTCTGATTTGGGACTCAAGGGTAGCATAGCTATGAGCGACAGGTTAAATTGATAAGAGGCACGAAATTTCACGGCTTTATGACGTTCCAGTAAAAAGTTACAAGCATTTGATTATTGCAAACATTGATAGGTATAGGACGCACCGTACAGAAGTTAGGGTCATTTGAAGTTTTAGCATTGTTTGATTTGGGACTCAAGGGTAGCGTGGCTATGAGCGGTAACTTAAATTTATAAGAGGCACGAGTACTTTATTGTCACAAAATTTCAAGATTTTATGACGCTCCAGTAAAAAGTTACAAGCATTTGAATGTTTGTAAACTTTGATAGGTGTAGAACGCACCGTATAGAAGTTAGGGTCATTTGAAGTTTTAACAGGTTTGATTTGGGACTCAAGGGTAGCATAGCTATGAGGGATAGCTTAAATTGACAAGAGGCTTGAGCACTTTATTGTCACAAAATTTTAAAATTTTATGACGCTCCACTAAAAAGTTACAAGCATTTGATTGTTGCAAACTTTGATAGCTATAGGAGGACGTACCGTACAGAAGTTAGGGTCATTTGAAGCTTTAGCATTGTTTGATTTGGGACTCAAGGGTAGCATGGCTATGAGCGGTAACTTAAATTTATAAGAGGCACGAGTACTTTATTGTCACAAAATTTCAAGATTTTATGACGCTCCAGTAAAAAGTTACAAGCATTTGAATGTTTGTAAACTTTGATAGGTGTAGGACGCACCGTGTAGAAGTTATGGCCATTTGAAGTTTTATCAGTGTCTGATTTGGGACTCAAGGGTAGCATAGCTATGAGCGACAGGTTAAATTGATAAGAGGCACGAAATTCCACGGCTTTATGACGTTCCAGTAAAAAGTTACAAGCATTTGATTGTTACAAACTTTGATAGGCATAGGACGCACCGTACAGAAGTTAGGGTGATTTGAAGCTTTAGCAGTGTTTGATTTGGGACTCAAGGGTAGCATAGCTATGAGCGATAGCTTAAATTGATAAGAGGCACGAGTACTTTTTGTCACAAAATTTCAAGATTTTATGACGCTCTAGTAAAAACTTACAAGCATTTCATTGTTGCAAACTTTGATAGGTATAAGACGTACTATATAAAAGTTAGGGTCATTTAAAGTTTTAGCAGGGTTTCATTTGGGACTCCAGGGTAGCATAGCTGTGAGCGATAGCTTAAATTGACAAGAGGCTCGAGTACTTTATTGTCATAAAATTTCAAGGTTTTATGACGCTCCAGTAAAAAGTGACAAGCATTTGAATGTTGTAGACTTTGATAGGTGTAGCATTGAAGTTAGGGCCATTTGAAGTTTTATCAGTTTTTGAATTGGGACTCAAGGGTAGCGTAGCTATGAGCGACAACTTAAATTGACAACATGCTCGAGTACTTTATTGTCATAAAATTTCAAGGTATTATGACGCTCCAGTAAAAAGTTACAAGCATTTGCTTGTTGCAAACATTGACAGGTGTAGGACGCACCGTATAGAAGTTATGGCCATTTGAAGTTTTATGAGTGTCTGATTTGGGACTCAAGGGTAGCATAGCTATGAGCGACAGGTTAAATTGATAAGAGGCACGAAATTTCACGGCTTTATGACGTTCCAGTAAAAAGTTACAAGCATTTGATTGTTGCAAACTTTGATAGGTATTGGACACACCGTACAGAAGTTAGGGCCATTTGAAGTTTTAGCAGTGTTTGATTTAGGACTCAATGGTAGCATAGCTATGAGCGACAGCTTAAATAGACAAGATGCTCGAGCACTTTATTGTCATAAAATTTCAAGATTTTATGACGCTCCAGTAAAAAGTTACAAGCATTTGATTGTTGCAAACTTTGATAGGTATAGGACGCACCGTACAGAAGTTAGGGTCATTTGAAGTTTTAGTATTGTTTGATTTGGGACTCAAGGGTAGCATGGCTATGAGCGGAAACTTAAATTTATAAGAGGCACGAGTACTTTATTGTCACAAAATTTCAAGATTTTATGACGCTCCAGTAAAAAGTTACAAGCATTTGAATGTTTGTAAACTTTGATAGGTGTAGGACGCACCGTATAGAAGTTAGGGCCATTTGAAGTTTTAGCAGTGTTTGATTTAGGACTCAATGGTAGCATAGCTATGAGCGACAACTTAAATAGACAAGAGGCTCGAGCACTTTATTGTTACAAAATTTCAAAGTTTTATGACGCTCCAGTAAAAAGTTACAAGCATTTGATAGTTGCAAACTTTGATAGGTATAGGAGGACGTACCGTACAGAAGTTAGGGTCATTTGAAGCTTTAGCATTGTTTGATTTGGGACTCAAGGGTAGCATGGCTATGAGCGGTAACTTAAATTTATAAGAGGCACGAGTACTTTATTGTCACAAAATTTCAAGATTTTATGACGCTCTAGTAAAAAGTTACAAGCATTTCATTGTTGCAAACTTTGATAGGTATAAGACGTACCGTATAAAAGTTAGGGCCATTTGAAGTTTTAGCAGGGTTTCATTTGGGACTCAAGGGTAGCATAGCTGTGAGCGATAGCTTAAATTGACAAGAGGCTCGAGTACTTTATTGTCATAAAATTTCAAGGTTTTATGACGCTCCAGTAAAAAGTGACAAGCATTTGAATGTTGTAGACTTTGATAGGTGTAGGACGCACCGCATTGAAGTTAGGGCCTTTTGAAGTTTTATCAGTTTTTGAATTGGGACTCAAGGGTAGCATAGCTATGAGCGACAGGTTAAATTGATAAGAGGCACGAAATTTCACGGCTTTATGACGTTCCAGTAAAAAGTTACAAGCATTTGATTTTGCAAACTTTGATAGGTATTGGACACACCGTACAGAAGTTAGGGCCATTTGAAGTTTTAGCAGTGTTTGATTTAGGACTCAATGGTAGCATAGCTATGAGCGACAGCTTAAATAGACAAGAGGCTCGAGCACTTTATTGTCATAAAATTTCAAGATTTTATGACGTTCCAGTAAAAAGTTACAAGCATTTGATTGTTGCTAACTTTGATAGGTATAGGACGCACCGTACAGAAGTTAGGGTCATTTGAAGTTTTAGGATTGTTTGATTTGGGACTCAAGGGTAGCGTGGCTATGAGCTGTAACTTCAATTTATAAGAGTACTTTACGAGTACTTTACGTGTACTTTATTGTCACAAAATTTCAAGATTTTATGACGCTCCAGTAAAAAGTTACAAGCATTTGAATGTTTGTAAACTTTGATAGGTGTAGGACGCACCGTATAGAAGTTAGGGCCATTTGAAGTTTTAGCAGGTTTTATTTGGGACTCAAGGGTAGCATAGCTATGAGGGATAGCTTAAATTGACAAGAGGCTTGAGCACTTTATTGTCACAAAATTTTAAAATTTTATGACGCTCCAGTAAAAAGTTACAAGCATTTGATTGTTGCAAACTTTGATAGGTATAGGAGAACGTACCGTACAGATGTTAGGGTCATTTGAAGCTTTAGCATTGTTTGATTTGGGACTCAAGGGTAGCATGGCTATGAGCGGTGACTTAAATTTATAAGAGGCACGAGTACTTTATTGTCACAAAATTTCAAGATTTTATGACGCTCCAGTAAAAAGTTACAAGCATTTGAATGTTTGTAAACTTTGATAGGTGTAGGACGCACCGTATAGAAGTTATGGCAATTTGAAGTTTTATCAGTGTCTGATTTGGGACTCAAGGGTAGCATAGCTGTGAGCGACAGGTTAAATTGATAAGAGGCACGAAATTCCACGGCTTTATGACGTTCCAGTAAGAAGTTACAAGCATTTGATTGTTGCAAACTTTGATAGGCATAGGACGCACCGTACAGAAGTTAGGGTCATTTGAAGCTTTAGCAGTGTTTGATTTGGGACTCAACGGTAGCATAGCTATGAGCGATAGCTTAAACTGATAAGAGGCACGAGTACTTTATTGTCACAAAATTTCAAGATTTTATGACGCTCCAGTAAAAAGTTACAAGCATTTGAATGTCTGTAAATTTTGATAGGTGTAGGACGCACCGTATAGAAGTTAGGGCCATTTGAAGTTTTAGCAGTGTTTGATTTAGGACTCAATGGTAGCATAGCTATGAGCGACAGCTTAAATAGACAAGAGGCTCGAGCACTTTATTGTTACAAAATTTCAAAGTTTTATGACGCTCCAGTAAAAAGATACAAGCATTTGATTGTTGCAAAATTTGATAGGTATAGGACGCAGCGTACAGAAGTTAGGGTCATTTGAAGCTTTAGCAGGCTTTGATTTGGGACCCCAGTGTAGCATAGCTATGAGCGATATCTTAAATTGACAAGAGACACGAGTACTTTATTGTCACAAAATTTCAATGTTTTATGACGCTCCAGTAAAAAGTTACAAGCATTTAAATGTTGCAAACTTTGATAGGTGTAGGACGCACCATATAGAATTTATGGCCATTTGAAGTTTTATCAGTGTCTGATTTGGGACTCAAGGGTAGCATAGCTATGAGCGACAGGTTAAATTGATAAGAGGCACGAAATTTCACGGCTTTATGACGTTCCAGTAAAAAGTTACAAGCATTTGATTGTTGCAAACTTTGATAGGTATAGGACGCACCGTACAGAAGTTAGGGTCATTTGAAGTTTTAGCATTGTTTGATTTGGGACTCAAGGGTAGCGTGGCTATGAGCGGTAACTTAAATTTATAAGAGTCACGAGTACTTTATTGTCACAAAATTTCAAGATTTTATGACGCTCCAGTAAAAAGTTGCAAGCATTTGAATGTTAGTAAACTTTGATAGGTGTAGGACGCACCGTATAGAAGTTAGGGCCATTTGAAGTTTTAGCAGGTTTGATTTGGTTCTCAAGGGTAGCATAGCTATGAGGGATAGCTTAAATTGACAAGAGGCTTGAGCACTTTATTGTCACAAAATTTTAAAATTTTATGACGCTCCAGTAAAAAGTTACAAGCATTTGATTGTTGCAAACTTTGATAGGTATAGGAGGACGTACTGTACAGAAGTTAGGGTCATTTGAAGCTTTAGCATTGTTTGATTTGGGACTCAAGGGTAGCATGGCTATGAGCGGTAACTTAAATTTATAAGAGGCACGAGTACTTTATTGTCACAAAATTTCAAGATTTTATGACCCTCTAGTAAAAAATTACAAGCATTTCATTGTTGCAAACTTTGATAGGTATAAGACGTACCGTATAAAAGTTAGGGCCATTTGAAGTTTTAGCAGGGTTTCATTTGGGACTCAAGGGTAGCATAGCTGTGAGCGATAGCTTAAATTGACAAGAGGCTCGAGTACTTTATTGTCATAAAATTTCAAGGTTTTATGACGCTCCAGTAAAAAGTGACAAGCATTTGAATGTTGTAGACTTTGATAGGTGTAGGACGCACCGCATTGAAGTTAGGGCCTTTTGAAGTTTTATCAGTTTTTGAATTGGGACTCAAGGGTAGCGGAGCTATGAGCGACAACTTAAATTGACAACATGCCCGAGTACTTTATTGTCATAAAATTTCAAGGTATTATGACGTACCAGTAAAAAGTTACAAGCATTTGCTTGTTGCAAACATTGACAGGTGTAGCACGCACCGTATATAAGTTATGGCCATTTGAAGTTTTATGAGTGTCTGATTTGGGACTCAAGGGTAGCATAGCTATGAGCGACAGGTTAAATTGAGAAGAGGCACGAAATTTCACGGCTTTATGACGTTCCAGTAAAAAGTTACAAGCATTTGATTGTTGCAAACTTTGATAGGTATTGGACACACCGTACAGAAGTTGGGGCCATTTGAAGTTTTAGCAGTGTTTGATTTAGGACTCAATGGTAGCATAGCTATGAGCGACAGCTTAAATAGACAAGAGGCTCGAGCACTTTATTGTCATAAAATTTCAAGATTTTATGACGTTCCAGTAAAAAGTTACAAGCATTTGATTGTTGCAAACTTTGATAGGTATAGGATGCACCGTACAGAAGTTAGGGTCATTTGAAGTTTTAGGATTGTTTGATTTGGGACTCAAGGGTAGCGTGGCTATGAGCGGTAACTTAAATTTATAAGAGTATTTTAGGAGTACTTTACGAGTACTTTATTGTCACAAAATTTCAAGATTTTATGACGCTCCAGTAAAAAGTTACAAGCATTTGAATGTTTGTAAACTTTGATAGGTGTAGGACGCACCGTATAGAAGTTAGGGCCATTTGAAGTTTTAGCAGGTTTGATTTGGGACTCAAGGGTAGCATAGCTATGAGGGATAGCTTAAATTGACAAGAGGCTTGAGCACTTTATTGTCACAAAATATTAAAATTTTATGACGCTCCAGTAAAAAGTTACAAGCATTTGATTGTTGCAAACTTTGATAGGTATAGGAGAACGTACCGTACAGAAGTTAGGATCATTTGAAGCTTTAGCATTGTTTGATTTGGGACTCAAGGGTAGCATGGCTATGAGCGGTAACTTAAATTTATAAGAGGCACGAGTACTTTATTGTCACAAAATTTCAAGATTTTATGACGGTCCAGTAAAAAGTTACAAGCATTTGAATGTTTGTAAACTTTGATAGGTGTAGGACGCACCGTATAGAAGTTATGGCCATTTGAAGTTTTATCAGTGTCTGATTTGGGACTCAAAGGTAGCATAGCTATGAGCGACAGGTTAAATTGATAAGAGGCACGAAATTCCACGGCTTTATGGCGTTCCAGTAAAAAGTTACAAGCATTTGCTTGTTGCAAACATTGACAGGTATAGGACGCACCGTATAGAAGTTATGGCCATTTGAAGTTTTATGAGTGTCTGATTTGGGACTCAAGGGTAGCATAGCTATGAGCGACAGGTTAAATTGATAAGAGGCACGAAATTTCACGGCTTTATGACGTTCCAGTAAAAAGTTACAAGCATTTGATTGTTGCAAACTTTGATAGGTATTGGACACACCGTACAGAAGTTAGGGCCATTTGAAGTTTTAGCAGTGTTTAATTTAGGACTCAATGGTAGCATAGCTATGAGCGAAGCTTAAATAGACAAGAGGCTCGAGCACTTTATTGTCATAAAATTTCAAGATTTTGTGACGCTCCAGTAAAAAGTTACAAGCATTTGATTGTTGCAAACTTTGATAGGTATAGGACGCACCGTACAGAAGTTAGGGTCATTTGAAGTTTTAGCATTGTTTGATTTGGGACTCAAGGGTAGCATGGCTATGAGCGGTAACTTAAATTTATAAGAGGCACGAGTACTTTATTGTCACAAAATTTCACGATTTTATGACGCTCCAGTAAAAAGTTACAAGCATTTGAATGTTTGTAAATTTTGATAGGTGTAGGACGCACCGTATAGAAGTTAGGGCCATTTGAAGTTTTAGCAGTGTTTGATTTAGGACTCAATGGTAGCATAGCTATGAGCGACAGCTTAAATAGACAAGAGGCTCGAGCACTTTATTGTTACAAAATTTCAAAGTTTTATGACGCTCCAGTAAAAAGATACAAGCATTTGATTGTTGCAAAATTTGATAGGTATAGGACGCAGCGTACAGAAGTTAGGGTCATTTGAAGCTTTAGCAGGCTTTGATTTGGGACGCCAGTGTAGCATAGCTATGAGCGATATCTTAAATTGACAAGAGACACGAGTACTTTATTGTCACAAAATTTCAATGTTTTATGACGCTCCAGTAAAAAGTTACAAGCATTTAAATGTTGCAAACTTTGATAGGTGTAGGACGCACTGTATAGAAGTTAGGGGCGTTTGAAGTTTATCAGTGTTTCATTTGGGACTCAAGGGTGGCATAGCTACGAGCGATAACTTAAGTTGACAAGAGACTCGAGTACTTTATTGTCACAAAATTTCAAGGTTTTATGACTCTCCAGTAAAAAGTTACAAGCATTTGATTGTTGCAAACTTTGATATGTATAGGACGCACCGTACAGAAGTTAGGGTCCTTTGAAGCTTTAGCAGTGTTAGATTTGGGGCTCAAGGGTAGCATGGCTATGAGCGGTAAGTTAAATTGATAAGAGGCACGAGTACTTTATTGTCACAAAATTTCAAGATTTTATGACGCTCCAGTAAAGAGTTACAAGCATTTGAATGTTTGCAAACTTTGATAGGTGTATGACGCTCCATATAGAAGTTACGGCCATTTGAAGTTTTAGCAGGTTTACTTTGGGACTCAAGGCTACCATAGCTATGAGCGATAGCTTAAATTGACAAGAGGCTCGAGTACTTTATTGTCACAAAATTTCAAGGTTTTATGACGCTCCAGTAAAAAGTTACAAGCATTTGATTGTTGCAAACTTTGATAGGTATAGGACGCACCGTACAGAAGTTAGGGTCATTTGAAGCTTTAGCAGTGTTTGATTTGGGACTCAAGGGTAGCATAGCTATGAGCTATAGCTTAAATTGATAAGAGGCACGTGTACTTTATTGGCACAAAATTTCAAGATTGAATGACGCTCCAGTAGAAAGTTACAAAGATTGTTGCAAACTTTGATAGGTATAGGACGCACCGTAAAGAAGTTAGGGTCATTTGAAGCTTTAGCAGGGTTTGATTTTTGGTCACGGGTAGCATAGCTGTGAGCGATAGCTTAAGTTGACAAGACGCTGGAGTACTTTATTGTCATAAGATTTCAAGGTTTTATGACGCTCCAGTAAAAAGTTACAAGCATTTGCTTGTTGCAAACATTGATAGGTAGAGGACGCACCGTATAGAAGTTATGTCCATTTGAAGTTGTATCAGTGTCTGATTTGGGACTCAAGGGTAGCATAGCTATGAGCGACAGGTTAAATTGATAAGAGGCACGAAATTTCACGGCTTTATGACGTTCCAGTAAAAAGTTACAAGCATTTGATTGTTGAAAACTTTGATAGGTATTGGACACACCGTACAGAAGTTAGGGCCATTTGAAGTTTTAGCAGTGTTTGATTTAGGACTCAATGGTAGCATAGCTATGAGCGGCAGCTTAAATTGACAAGAGGCTCGAGCACTTTATTGTCACAAAATTTCAAAATTTTATGACGCTCCAGTAAAAAGTTACAAGCATTTGATTGTTCAACTTTGATAGGTATAGGACGCACCGTACAGAAGTTAGCGTCATTTGAAGCTTTAGCATTGTTTGATTTGGGACTCAAGGGTAGCATGGCTATGAGCGGTAACTTAAATTTATAAGAGGCACGAGAACTTTATTGTCACAAAATTTCAAGATTTTATGACGCTCCAGTAAAAAGTTACAAGCATTTGAATGTTTGTAAACTTTGATAGGTGTAGGACGCACCGTATAGAAGTTAGGGCCATTTGAAGTTTTAGCAGGTTTGATTTGGGACTCAAGGGTAGCATAGCTATGAGGGATAGCTTAAATTGACAAGAGGCTTGAGCTCTTTATTGTCACAAAATTTCAAAGTTTTATGACGCTCCAGTAAAAAGTTACAAGCATTTGATTGTTGCAAACTTTGATAAATATAGGACGCAGCGTACAGAATTTAGCGTCATTTGAAGTTTTAGCAGGGTTTGATTTGGGGCTCAAGTGTAGCAAAGCTATGAGCGATATCTTAAATTGACAAGAGGCACGAGTACTTTATTGTCACAAAATTTCAATGTTTCATGACGCTCCAGTAAGAAGTTACAACCATTTAAATTTTGCAAACTTTGATAGGTGTAGGACGCACTGTATAGAAGTTAGGGCCATTTGAAGTTTATCAGTGTTTGAATTGGGACTCAAGGGTAGCATAGCTTAGGGTTTGATTTGGGGTCACGGGTAGCACTGCTATAAGCGGTAACTTAAATTGATAAGAGGCACGAGTACTTTATTGTCACAAAATTTCAAGATTTTATGACGCTCCAGTAAAAAGTTACAAGCATTTGAATGTTGCAAGCTTTGATAGGTTTAGGACGCACCGCATTGAAGTTAGGGCCATTTGAAGTTTTATCAGTGTTTGAATTGGGACTCAAGGGTAGCATAGCTGTGAGCGATAGCTTAAATTGACAAGAGGCTGGAGTACTTTATTGTCATAAAATTTCAAGGTTTTATGACGCTCCAGTAAAAAGTTACAAGCATTTGAATGTTGCAGACTTTGATAGGTGTAGGACGCACCGCATTGAAGTTAGGGCCATTTGAAGTTTTATCAGTGTTTGAATTGGGACTCAAGGGAAGCGTAGCTATGAGCGACAGCTTAAATTGACAAGAGGCTCGAGTACTTTATTGTCATAAAATTTGAAGGTTTTATGACGCTCCAGTAAAAAGTTACAAGCATTTGCTTGTTGCAAACATTGATAGGTGTAGGACGCACCGTATAGAAGTTATGTCCATTTGAAGTTTTATCAGTGTCTGATTTGGGACTCAAGGGTAGCATAGCTATGAGCGACAGGTTAAATTGATAAGAGGCAGGAAATTTCACTGCTTTATGACGTTCAAGTAAAAAGTTACAAGCATTTGATTGTTGCAAACTGTGGTAGGTATTGGGCACACCGTACAGAAGTTAGGGCCATTTGAAGTTTTAGCAGTGTTTGATTTAGGACTCAATGGTAGCATAGCTATGAGCGACAGCTTAAATTGACAAGAGGCTCGAGCACTTTATTGTCATAAAATTTCAAGATTTTATGACGCTCCAGTAAAAAGTTACAAGCATTTGATTGTTGCAAACTTTGATAGGTATAGGACGCACCGTACGGAAGTTAGGGTCATTTGAAGCTTTAGCATTGTTTGATTTGGGACTCAAGGGTAGCATGGCTATGAGCGGTAACTTAAATTTATAAGATGCACGAGTACTTTATTGTCACAAAATTTCAAGATTTTATGACGCTCCAGTAAAAATTTACAAGCATTTGAATGTTGTAAACTTTGATAGGTGTAGGACGCACCGTATAGAAGTTAGGGCCATTTGAAGTTTTAGCAGGTTTGATTTGGGACTCAAGGGTAGCATAGCTATGAGGGATAGCTTAAATTGACACGAGGCTTGAGCTCTTTATTGTCACAAAATTTCAAAGTTTTATGACGCTCCAGTAAAAAGTTACAAGCATTTGATTGTTGCAAACTTTGATAAATATAGGACGCAGCGTACAGAAGTTAGGGTCATTTGCAGCTTTAGCAGGGTTTGATTTGGGACTCAAGTGTACCATAGCTATGAGCGATATCTTAAATTTACAAGAGGCACGAGTACTTTATTGTCACAAAATTTCAATGTTTTATGACGCTCCAGTAAGAAGTTACAAGCATTTAAATATTGCAAACTTTGAGAGGTGTAGGACGCACTGTATAGAAGTTAGGGCCATTTAAAGTTTATCAGTGTTTGATTTGGGACTCAAGGGTAGCATATCTACGAACGATAACTTAAGTTGAAAAGAGACTCGAGTACTTTATTGTCACAAAATTTCAAGGTTTTATGACTCTCCAGTAAAAACTTACAAGCATTTCATTGTTGCAAACTTTGATAGGTATAGGACTCACCGTACAGAAGTTAGGGTCATTTGAAGCTTTAGCAGTGTTAGATTTGGGGCTCAAGGGTAGCATGGCTATGAGCGGTCAGTTAAATTGATAAGAGGCACGAGTACTTTATTGTCACAAAATTTCAAGATTTTATGACGCTCCAGTAAAGATTTACAAGCATTTGAATGTTTGCAAACTTTGATAGGTGTATGACGCACCGTATAGTAGTTACGGCCATTTGAAGTTTTAGCAGGTTTGCTTTGGGACTCAAGGCTAGCATAGCTATGAGCGATAGCTTAAATTGACAAGAGGCTAGAGTAGTTTATTGTCACAAAATTTCAAGGTTTTATGACGCTCCAGTAGAAACTTACAAGCATTTGAATGTTGCAAACTTAGATAGTTGTAGGATGCATCGTATTGAAGTTAGGGCCATTTGAAGTTTTAGCAGGTTTGATTTGGGACTCAAGGGTAGCATCGCTATGAGTGATAGATTAAATTGACAAGAGGCTCGAGTACTTTATTGTCACAAAATTTCAAGGTTTTATGACGCTCCAGTAAAAAGTTACAAGCATTTGAATGTTGCAAAGTTTGATAGGTGTAGGACGCACCGTATTGAAGTTAGGGCCATTTTAAGTTTTAGCCGGTTTGATTTGGGACTCAAGGGTAGCATAGCTATGAGGGATATCTTAGATTGACAAGAGGCTTGAGCACTTTATTGTAACAAAATTTCAAAGTTTTATGACGCTCCAGTAAAAAGTTACAAGCATTTGATTGTTGCAAACTTCAATAGGTATAGGACGCACCGTACAGAAGTTAGGGTCATTTGAAGCTTTAGCATTGTTTGATTTGGGACTCAAGGGTAGCATGGCTAGGAGCGGTAACTTAAATTTATAAGAGGCACGAGTACTTTATTGTCACAAAATTTCAAGATTTTATGACGCTCCAGTAAAAAGTTACAAGCATTTGAATGTTTGTAAACTTTGATAGGTGTAGGACGCACCGTATAGAAGTTAGGGCCATTTGAAGTTTTAGCAGGTTTGATTTGGCACTCAAGGGTAGCATAGCTATGAGGGATAGCTTAAATTGACAAGAGGCTTGAGCTCTTTATTGTCACAAAATTCCAAAGTTTTATGACGCTCCAGTAAAAAGTTACAAGCATTTGATTGTTGCAAACTTTGATAAATATAGGACACAGCGTACAGAAGTTAGGGTCATCTGAAGCTTTAGCAGGGTTTGATTTGGGACTCAAGTGTAGCATAGCTATGAGCGATATCTTAAATTGACAAGAGGCACTAGTATTTTATTGTCACCAAATTTCAATGTTTTATGACGCTCCAGTAAGAAGTTACAAGCATTTAAATATTGCAAACTTTGAGAGGTGTAGGACGCACTGTATAGAAGTTAGGGCCATTTGAAGTTTATCAGTGTTTGATTTGGGACTCAAGGGTAGCATAGCTACGAACGATAACTTAAGTTGAAAAGAGACTCGAGTACTTTATTGTCACAACATTTCAAGGTTTCATGACCCTCCAGTAAAAACTTACAAGCATTTCATTGTTGCAAACTTTGATAGGTATAGGACGCACCGTATAGAAGTTACGGCCATTTGAAGTTTTAGCAGGTTTGCTTTGGGACTCAAGGCTAGCATAACTATGAGCGATAGCTTAAATTGACAAGAGGCTAGAGTAGTTTATTGTCACAAAATTTCAAGGTTTTATGACGCTCCAGTAAAAAGTTACAAGCATTTCAATGTTGCAAAGTTTGATAGGTGTAGGACGCACCGTATTGAATTTAGGGCCATTTGAAGTTTTAGCAGTGTTTGATTTAGGACTCAAGAGTAGTATAGCAACGAGCGATAGCTTAAATTGATAAGAGGCTCGAGAATTTTATTGTAACAAAATTTCAAGATTTTATGACGCTCCATTAAAAAATTACAAGCATTTGATTGTTGCAAACTTTGGTAGCTATAGGACGCACCGTATAGAAGTTAGGGTCATTTGAAGCTTTAGCAGTGTTTGATTTGGGACGCAAGGGTAGCATAGTTATGAGCTATAGCTTAAATTGATAAGAGGCACGAGTACTTTATTGGCAGAAAATTTCAAGGTTTTATGACGCTCCGGTAAAAAGTTACAAGCATTTGATTGTTGCAAACTTTGAAAGGTATAGGACCCACCATACAGAAGTTAGGGTCCTTTTAAGTTTTAGCAGTGTTTGATTTGGGACTCAAGGGTAGCATAACTATGAGCGACAGCCTAAATTTATAAGAGGCACGTATACTTTATTGTCACGAAATTACGCGGTTTTATGACGCTCCAGTAAAAAGTTACAAGCTTTTGATTGTTGCAAACTTTGGAAGGTATTGGACGCACCTTAAGAAGTTAGGGCCATTTGAAGTTTTAGCAGCGTTTGATTTAGGACGCAATGGTAGCATCGCTATGAGCGATAGATTAAATTGACAAGAGGCTCGAGTACTTTATTGTCACAAAATTTCAAGGTTTTATGACACTCCAGTAAAAAGTTACAAGCATTTGAATGTTGCAAACTTTGATAGGTGTAGGACGCACCGTATTGAAGTTAGGGCCATTTGAAGTTTTAGCAGTGTTTGATTTAGGACTCAAGGGTAGTATAGCAATGAGCGATCGCTTAAATTGATAAGAGGCTCGAGTATTTTATTGTAAAAAAATTTCAAGATTTTATGACGCTCCAGTAAAAAGTTACAAGCATTTGATTGTTGCAAACTTTGATAGGTATAGGATGCACCGTACTGAAGTTAGGGTTATTTGAAGCTTTAGCAGTGTTTGATTTGGGACTCAAGGGTAGCATAGCTATAAGCGATAGCTTAAATTGAGACAATTCTCGAGTACTTTATTGTCACAAAATTTCAAGGTTTTATGACTCTCCAGTAAAAAGTTACAAGCATTTGAATGTTGCAAACTTTGATAGGTGTAGGACGCACTGTTTTGAAGTTAGGGCCATTTGAAGTTTTATCAGATTTTTATTTGGGACTCAAGGGTAGCATAGCTATGAGCTATAGCTAAATTGATAAGAGGCACGAGTACTTTATTGTCACAAAATTTTAAGATTTTATAACGCTGCAGTAAAAAGTTACAAGCATTTCATTATTGCAAACTTTGATAGGTATAAGACGCACCGTATAGAATTTACGGCCATTTGAAGTTTTATCAGTGCTTGATTTGGGACTCAAGGGTAGCATAGCTATGAGCTATAGCTTAAATTGATAAGAGGCACGAGTACTTTATTGTCACAAAATTTCAAGATTTTATGACGCTGCAGTAAAAAGTTACAAGCATTTCATTGTTGCAAACTTTGGTAGGTATAGGACGCACCGTATAGAAGTTAGGGCCATTTGAAGTTTTATCAGTGCTTGATTTGGGACTCAGGTAGCATAGCTATGAGCTATAGCTTAAACTGATAAGAGGCACGAGTACTTTATTGTCACAAAATTTCAAGATTTTATAACGCTCCAGTAAAAAGTTACAAGCATTTCACTGTTGCAAACTTTGATAGCTATAAGACGCACCGTATAGAATTTACGGCCATTTGAAGTTTTAGCAGGTTTGATTTGGGACTCAAGGCTAGCATAACAATGAGCGATAGCTTAAATTGATAAGAGGCTCGAGTATTTTATTGTAACAAAATTTCAAGATTTTGTGACGCTCCAGTAAAAAGTTACAAGCATTTGATTGTTGCAAACTTTGATAGGTATAGGACGCACCATACAGAAGTTAGGGCCATTTTAAGTTTTAGCAGTGTTTGATTTGGGACTCAAGGGTAGTATAGCTATGAGCGACAGCTTAAAATGATAAGAGGCTCGAGTATATTATTGTCACAAAATTTCAAGATTTTATGACGGTCCAGTAAAAAGTTACAAGCATTTGATTGTTACAAACTTTGATAGGTATGGGAGTCACCGTATGGCAGTTACGGCCATTTGAAATTTTAGCAGTGTTTGATTTGGGAGACAAGGGTAGCATAGCTATGAGCGATAACTTAAATTGATAAGAGGCGCGAGTATTTTATTGTCACAAAATTTCAAGATTTTATGACGCTCCAGTAAAAAATTAGCAGCCTTGCATTGTTGCAAACTTTGATATTTATAAGACGCACCGGATAGAATTTAGGGCCATTTGAAGTTTTATCAGTGTTTGATTTGGGACTCAAGGGTATCATAGCTATGAGGGATAGCTTAAATTGGCAAGAGGCTCGAGTACTTTATTGTCACAAAATTTCAAGGTTTTATGACGCTCCAGTAAAAAGTTATAAGCATTTGAATGTTGCAATCTTTGATAGGTGTAGGACGCACCGTATAGAAGTTAGGGCCATTTGAAGTTTTAGCAGGGTTTAATTTGCGACTCAAGGGTAGCATAGCTATGACCGATAGCATAAATTGATAAGAGGCTCGAGTACTTTATTGTCACAAAATTTCAAGGTTTTATGACGCTCCTGTAAAAAGTTACAAGCATATGAATGGTGAAAACTTTGATAGCTGTAGGACGCACCGTATAGAAATTAGGGCTATTAGAAATTTTAGCAGTGTTTGATTTGGGAGACAAGGTTAGCATAGCTATGAGCGATAACTTAAATTGATAAGAGGCGCGACTATCTTATTGTCACAAAATTTCAAGATTTTATGACGCTCCAGTAAAAAGTTAGAAGCCTTTCATTGTTGCAAACTTTGCTGGTATAAGCCACACCTTATCGAACTTAGGGCCATTTGAAGTTTTATCAGTATTGGATTTGGAACTCAAGGGTAGCATAGCTATGAGGGATAGCTTAAATTGACAAGAGGCTCGAGTACTTTATTGTCACAAAATTTCAAGGTTTTATGACTCTCCAGTAAAAAGTTACAAGCATTTGATTGTTGCACACTTTGATAGGTATAGGACGCACCATACAGAAGTTAGGGCCATTTTAAGTTTTAGCAGTGTTTGATTTGGGACTCAAGGGTAGCATAGCTATGAGCGACAGCTTAAATTGATAAAAGGCACGTGTACTTTATTGTCACGAAATTACACGGTTTTATGACGCTCCGGTGAAAACTTACAAGCTTTTGATTGTTGCAAACTTTGATAGGTATTGGACGCACCTTACAGAAGTTAGGGCCATTTGAAGGTTTAGCAGTGTTTGATGTAGGACTCAAGGGTAGCATAGCTATGAGCGACAGCTTAAAATGATAAGAGGCTCGAGTATATTATTGTCACAAAATTTCAAGATTTTATGACGCTCCAGTAAAAAGTTACAAGCATTTGATTGTTACAAACTTTGATAGGTATGGGAGTCACCGTATAGAAGTTACGGCCATTTGAAATTTTATCAGTGTTTAATGTGGGACTCAAGAATAGCATAGCTATGAGCGATAGCTTAAATTGACAAGAGGTTCGAGCACTTTATTGTTACAAAATTTCAAGGTTTTATGACGCTCCAGTAAAAAGTTAGAAGCATTTGAATGTTGCAAACTTTGATAGGTGTAGGACGCACTGTATAGAAGTTAGGGCCATTTTGAGTTTTAGCAGGTTTGATGTGGGAATCAAGGGTAGCATAGCTATGAGCGATAGCCTAAATTGACAAGAGGCTCGAGTACTTTATTGTCACAAAATTTCAAGGTTTTATGACGCTCCAGTAAAAACTTACAAGCATTTGAGTGCTGCAAACTTTGATAGGTGTAGGACGCACCGCATTGAAGTTAGGGCCATTTGAAGTTTTAGCAGTGTTTGATTTAGGACTCAAGGGTAGTATAGCAATGAGCGATAGCTTAAATTGATAAGAGGCTCGAGTATTTTATTGTAACAAAATTTCAAGATTTTTGACGCTCCAGTAAAAAGTTACAAGCATTTGATTCTTGCCAACTTTGAGAGGTATAGGACGCTCCGTACTGAAATTAGGGTCATTTGAAGCTTTAGCAGTGTTTGATTTGGGACTCAAGGGTAGCATAGCTATAAATTATAGCTTAAATTGACATGAGGCTCGAGTACTTTATTGTCACAAAATTTCAAGATTTTATGACTCTCCAGTAAAAAGTTACAAGCATTTGAATGTTGCAAACTTGGATAGGTGTAGGACGCACTGTTTTGAAGTTAGGGCCATTTGAAGTTTTATCAGATTTTGATTTGGGACTCAAGGGTTAGCATAGCTATGAGAGATAGTTTAAATTGACAAGAGGCTCGAGTACTTTATTGTCACAAAATTTCAAGATTTTATGACGCTCCAGTAAAAAGTTACAAGCATTTGATTGTTGCAAACTTTGATAGGTATAGGACGCACCATACAGAAGTTAGGGCCATTTTAAGTTTTAGCAGTGTTTGATTTGGGACTCAAGGGTAGTATAGCTATGAGCGACAGCTTAAAATGATAAGAGGCTCGAGTATATTATTGTCACAAAATTTCAAGATTTTATGACGGTCCAGTAAAAAGTTACAAGCATTTGATTGTTACAAACTTTGATAGGTATGGGAGTCACCGTATGGAAGTTACGGCCATTTGAAATTTTAGCAGTGTTTGATTTCGGAGACACGGGTAGCATAGCTATGAGCGATAACTTAAATTGATAAGAGGCGCGAGTATTTTATTGTCACAAAATTTCAAGTTTTTATGACGCTCCAGTAAAAAATTAGCAGCCTTGCATTGTTGCAAACTTTGATAGGTATAAGACGCACCGGAGAGAATTTAGGGCCATTTGAAGTTTTATCAGTGTTTGATTTGGGACTCAAGGGTAGCATAGCTATGAGCGATAGCTTAAATTGACAAGAGGCTCGAGTACTTTATTGTCACAAAATTTCAAGGTTTTATGACGCTCCAGTAAAAAGTTATAAGCATTTGAATGTTGCAATCTTTGATAGGTGTAGGACGCACCGTATAGAAGTTAGGGCCATTTGAAGTTTTAGCAGGGTTTAATTTGCGACTCAAGGGTAGCATAGCTATGACCGATAGCTTAAATTGATAAGAGGCTCGAGTACTTTATTGTCACAAAATTTCAAGGTTTTATGACGCTCCTGTAAAAAGTTACAAGCATTTGAATGGTGAAAACTTTGATAGGTGTAGGACGCACCGTATAGAAATTAGGGCCATTAGAAATTTTAGCAGTGTTTGATTTGGGAGACAAGGTTAGCATCGCTATGAGCGATAACTTAAATTGATAAGAGGCGCGAGTATTTTATTGTCACAAAATTTCAAGATTTTATGACGCTCCAGTAAAAATTTAGAAGCCTTTCATTGTTGCAAACTTTGATAGGTATAAGCCACACCTTATCGAACTTAGGGCCATTTGAAGTTTTATCAGTGTTTGATTTGGGACTCAAGGGTAGCATAGCTATGAGGGATAGCTTAAATTGACAAGAGGCTCGAGTACTTTATTGTCACAAAATTTCAAGGTTTTATGACTCTCCAGTAAAAAGTTACAAGCATTTGATTGTTGCACACTTTGATAGGTATAGGACGCACTATACAGAAGTTAGGGCCATTTTAAGTTTTAGCAGTGTTTGATTTGGGACTCAAGGGTAGCATAGCTATGAGCGACAGCTTAAATTGATAAAAGGCACGTGTACTTTATTGTCACGAAATTACACGGTTTTATGACGCTCCGGTGAAAACTTACAAGCTTTTGATTGTTGCAAACTTTGATAGGTATTGGACGCACCTTACAGAAGTTAGGGCCATTTGAAGGTTTAGCAGTGTTTGATGTAGGACTCAAGGGTAGCATAGCTATGAGCGACAGCTTAAAATGATAAGAGGCTCGAGTATATTATTGTCACAAAATTTCAAGATTTTATGACGGTCCAGTAAAAAGTTACAAGCATTTGATTGTTACAAACTTTGATAGGTATGGGAGTCACCGTATGGAAGTTACGGCCATTTGAAATTTTAGCAGTGTTTGATTTCGGAGACACGGGTAGCATAGCTATGAGCGATAACTTAAATTGATAAGAGGCGCGAGTATTTTATTGTCACAAAATTTCAAGTTTTTATGACGCTCCAGTAAAAAATTAGCAGCCTTGCATTGTTGCAAACTTTGATAGGTATAAGACGCACCGGAGAGAATTTAGGGCCATTTGAAGTTTTATCAGTGTTTGATTTGGGACTCAAGGGTAGCATAGCTATGAGCGATAGCTTAAATTGGCAAGAGGCTCGAGTACTTTATTGTCACAAAATTTCAAGGTTTTATGACGCTCCAGTAAAAAGTTATAAGCATTTGAATGTTGCAATCTTTGATAGGTGTAGGACGCACCGTATAGAAGTTAGGGCCATTTGAAGTTTTAGCAGGGTTTAATTTGCGACTCAAGGGTAGCATAGCTATGACCGATAGCTTAAATTGATAAGAGGCTCGAGTACTTTATTGTCACAAAATTTCAAGGTTTTATGACGCTCCTGTAAAAAGTTACAAGCATTTGAATGGTGAAAACTTTGATAGGTGTAGGACGCACCGTATAGAAATTAGGGCCATTAGAAATTTTAGCAGTGTTTGATTTGGGAGACAAGGTTAGCATAGCTATGAGCGATAACTTAAATTGATAAGAGGCGCGAGTATTTTATTGTCACAAAATTTCAAGATTTTATGACGCTCCAGTAAAAATTTAGAAGCCTTTCATTGTTGCAAACTTTGATAGGTATAAGCCACACCTTATCGAACTTAGGGCCATTTGAAGTTTTATCAGTGTTTGATTTGGGACTCAAGGGTAGCATAGCTATGAGGGATAGCTTAAATTGACAAGAGGCTCGAGTACTTTATTGTCACAAAATTTCAAGGTTTTATGACTCTCCAGTAAAAAGTTACAAGCATTTGATTGTTGCAAGCTTTGATATTTATAGGACGCACCATACAGAGGTTAGGGCCATTTTAAGTTTTAGCAGTGTTTGATTTGGGACTCAAGGGTTGCATAGCTATGAGCGACAGCTTAAATTGATAAAAGGCACGTGTACTTTATTGTCACAAAATTTCAAGATTTTATGACGCACCAGCAAAAAGTTACAAGCATTTGATTGTTACAAACTTTGATAGGTATGGGAGTCACCGTATGGAAGTTACGGCCATTTGAAATTTTATCAGTGTTTAATGTGGGACTCAAGAATAAGCATAGCTATGAGCGATAGCTTAAATTGACAAGAGGTTCGAGCACTTTATTGTTACAAAATTCCAATGTTTTATGACGCTCCAGTGAAAAGTTACAAGCATTTGAATGTTGCAATCTTTGATAGGTGTAGGACGCACCCAATATAAGTTAGGGCCATTTGAAGTTTTAGCACGGTTTGATTTGCGACTCAAGAGTAGCATAGCTATGAGCGATAGCGTAAATTGACAAGAGGCTCGAGCACTTTATTGTCACAAAATTTCAAGGTTTTATGACGCTCCAGTAAAAAGTTACAAGCATTTGAATGTTGCAAACTTTGATAGGTGTAGGACGCACCGTATTGAAATTATGGCCATTTGAAGTTTTAGCAGTGTTTGATTTAGGACTCAAGGGTAGTATAGCAATGAGCGATAGCTTAAATTGATAAGAGGCTCGAGTATTTTATTGTAACAAAATTTCAAGATTTTATGACGCTCCAGTTAAAAGTTACAAGCATTTGATTGTTACAAACTTTGATAGGTATGGGAGTCACCGTATGGAAGTTACGGCCATTTGAAATTTTATCAGTGTTTAATGTGGGACTCAAGAATAGCATAGCTATGAGCGATAGCGTAAATTGACAAGAGGTTCGAGCACTTTATTGTTACAAAATTTCAATGTTTTATGACGCTCCAGTGAAAAGTTACAAGCATTTGTATGTTGCAATCTTTGATAGGTGTAGGACGCACCCTATAGAAGTTAGGGCCATTTGAAGTTTTAGCACGGTTTGATTTGCGACTCAAGGGTAGCATAGCTATGAGCGATAGCTTAAATTGACAAGAGGCTCGAGTACTTTATTGTCACAAAATTTCAAGGTTTTATGACTCTCCAGTAAAAAGTTACAAGCATTTGATTGTTGCAAGCTTTGATATTTATAGGACGCACCATACAGAGGTTAGGGCCATTTTAAGTTTTAGCAGTGTTTGATTTGGGACTCAAGGGTTGCATAGCTATGAGCGACAGCTTAAATTGTTAAAAGGCACGTGTACTTTATTGTCACGAAATTACACGGTTTTATGACGCTCCGGTGAAAACTTACAAGCTTTTGATTGTTGCAAACTTTGATAGGTATTGGACGCACCTTACAGAAGTTAGGGCCATTTGAAGTTTTAGCAGTGTTTAATGTAGGACTCAAGGGTAGCATAGCTATGAGCGACAGCTTAAAATGATAAGAGGCTCGAGTATATTATTGTCACAAAATTTCAAGATTTTATGACGCTCCAGTAAAAAGTTACAAGCATTTGATTGTTACAAACTTTGATAGGTATGGGAGTCACCGTATGGAAGTTACGGCCATTTGAAATTTTATCAGTGTTTAATGTGGGACTCAAGAATAGCATAGCTATGAGCGATAGCTTAAATTGACAAGAGGTTCGAGCACTTTATTGTTACAAAATTCCAATGTTTTATGACGCTCCAGTGAAAAGTTACAAGCATTTGAATGTTGCAATCTTTGATAGGTGTAGGACGCACCCTATAGAAGTTAGGGCCATTTGAAGTTTTAGCACGGTTTGATTTGCGACTCAAGAGTAGCATAGCTATGAGCGATAGCTTAAATTGACAAGAGGCTCGAGTATTTTATTGTCACAAAATTTCAAGGTTTTATGACGCTCCAGTAAAAAGTTACAAGCATTTGAATGTTGCAAACTTTGATAGGTGTAGGACGCACCGTATTGAAATTATGGCCATTTGAAGTTTTAGCAGTGTTTGATTTAGGACTCAAGGGTAGTATAGCAATGAGCGATAGCTTAAATTGATAAGAGGCTCGAGTATTTTATTGTAACAAAATTTCAAGATTTTATGACGCTCCAGTTAAAAGTTACAAGCATTTGATTGTTACAAACTTTGATAGGTATGGGAGTCACCGTATGGAAGTTACGGCCATTTGAAATTTTATCAGTGTTTAATGTGGGACTCAAGAATAGCATAGCTATGAGCGATAGCGTAAATTGACAAGAGGTTCGAGCACTTTATTGTTACAAAATTTCAATGTTTTATGACGCTCCAGTGAAAAGTTACAAGCATTTGTATGTTGCAATCTTTGATAGGTGTAGGACGCACCCTATAGAAGTTAGGTCCATTTGAAGTTTTAGCACGGTTTGATTTGCGACTCAAGGGTAGCATAGCTATGAGCGATAGCTTAAATTGACAAGAGGCTCGAGTACTTTATTGTCACAAAATTTCAAGGTTTTATGACGCTCCAGTAAAAAGTTACAAGCATTTGAATGGTGAAAACTTTGATAGGTGTAGGACGCACCGTATAGAAATTAGGGCCATTCGAAATTTTAGCAGTGTTTGATTTGGGAGACAAGGTTAGCATAGCTATGAGCGATAACTTAAATTGATAAGAGGCGCGAGTATTTTATTGTCACAAAATGTCAAGATTTTATGACGCTCCAGTAAAAAGTTACAAGCATTTGAATGGTGAAAACTTTGATAGGTGTAGGACGCACCGTATAGAAATTAGGGCCATTCGAAATTTTAGCAGTGTTTGATTTGGGAGACAAGGTTAGCATAGCTATGAGTGATAACTTAAATTGATAAGAGGCGCGAGTATTTTATTGTCACAAAATGTCAAGATTTTATGACGCTCCAGTAAAAATTTAGAAGCCTTTCATTGTTGCAAACTTTGATAGGTATAAGCCACACCTTATCGAACTTAGGGCCATTTGAAGTTTTATCAGTGTTTGATTTGGGACTCAAGGGTAGCATAGCTATGAGGGATAGCTTAAATTGACAAGAGGCTCGAGTACTTTATTGTCACAAAATTTCAAGGTTTTATGACGCTCCAGTAAAAAGTTACAAGCATTTGATTGTTGCAAACTTTGATAGGTATAGGACGCACCATACAGAATTTAGGGCCATTTTAAGTTTTAGCAGTGTTTGATTTGGGACTCAAGGGTAGCATAGCTATGAGCGACAGCTTAAATTGATAAAAGGCACGTGTACTTTATTGTCACGAAATT